>JARYHS010008074.1:65682134-65753567 GCA_031002005.1 Vandiemenella viatica
GGCGCGTACGTGTAACGGGCCTAATCACAAAAGTCCTTAAGACTTTCAGTACGTACTGTGTACACAGAAAAATAATTAAATATTTTTAATACTATGGAATCAACATCTAATGTGAGTCCTGCATCAATACCATGTTGAATGCAGTTATGTAAAACATGAGCAGGGCAGCCTAATCCTACTAATCTATCATTTAAATTGTTTTTCAGATGGGCGAAAACATTATTTCCCGACCTATTACCAAGTCCACTAATCCCACCAAAATTTGTATTTGTATTGTCCCCAGAAAAAGCAACACATTTATTATCAATACCTCTACTTCTAAGAGTATCACATATGTAAGATGCAATCGTTTCAGATTTTTCATTTGGACTACTTTTAAGTTCTATCACTTTTGTTTGAATTCCCCCAGATTTAAAGTCATAGTATTGAATTAGAATTGGAAACAGTTTCACAGAACCATGGTTACTGCCGTCTGTTGCAACACCAAAACATGAAATACACTCCAAAGCGTCAATAGAAGCATTAACAGAATGAGGTGACAATACAGAATTAATAATGGCTTCTGTTTTAGTGCGAGCACATGACATTTGTTTCGCTATATTTGAGTCTGTAAATAACACTTTCTGCAGTTTTCCAGTACAGTCCATTGATTTAAAACTTTGATGATGCTTGACTGTGTGAAAAGATAGGGTGCCTTCAGCTGCATGGACCAGATCATTAATTTTGGAATCCTTTTTTGCAAAAAAAAATCGTCAACTTTGGGTGAAGATGCTGTAGTACGTATCCGCGTTTTGTGTTTTTCAGTGTTTTTGTGAGCTTCTAGGTCTAGCCCCCCTGCAAATTAATAATTGTGCGTGTTATACGTTATTCAGTGTAAGAAAATCTGAGCTATTACACGCAAATTTCCAGTGTCATACGATATCTACGTAAAATCGGTCCCATGGTTATAAATCTTACCTTTATTAGCAACTGAAACAAATGTTCTTGATGGGCAGATAAGACATTCTGCCTCTGAGCTAATTCTTCCCGGTCTGAAGTCAGGAAATCGTTTTTGTAATTCGTCACTGAAGACACATTTGCGTTTTGGCATGATTTCACTTGAACAGTAAAACTGCTTCACTTCACAACAACCAAAACGCAACTAACAGTAAAGCAGTTGAAAACAATGATTCTAGAAGCCGAGCTGACTACCGAAGTACTTTGCATTGTTGCGTACATAATGTTCTTCACCGGCCGCCCCGCAGCTCGTATTTCACGATAATTGCCTCGCCACCTATTGCTCAGAAATCGTAACTATATCTTGACACAGTGCCGAGACAGAAAAAGGAAAAGTGTAGATAAAATATCAAATTGTTGGCATAAAGGTTAAATTCTTTAGGGTTTACCATTTTGACAGATGGGAGAGTTTTATTCCCACACTTTCAAGTTCAGGCAGTAGTAAAATGGAACTAAAAAAAGAGGACATTCCTTGATTTTTCTCAAAACCCGCCTGGACCATTTTTACGGTCCAAAAAAGAGGACATGTCCGGGTAAAAGAGGACATGTCCGGGTAAAAGAGGACATCTGGTAACCCTACATTTACATAAATAAGAACTGAAATGATTAATGAAAAAAAGACAAATAATCTCAACATTAGCAGCATCACTAATGAACTGATATAGAAAATAATGTTAACACACTCAGGGAATCTCACAAGGTAAATGTCCGTTAAAAATATCGATTACTAGTTCTCCAAAGGCGTAAAATTTTCTTTGAAGTATTACTCACGGAAAAAAATGAAAACATGAAAGATTAAGACAAAAAAGTACCAAATACCAGGCCTGCCAACTTCTAACAGTTACAAAAATCTATGAAAATTGAGCGTTCATTTCTTACCTGAGCATTATAAATCAGGCATCTGTCTAAAAGTGATGCTGACATCGTAGATATGATTGAACGTAGAGTAATATAGTTGTTGGGTGACACCTTGTTTGATAATGAGTACTGGAAGAACCGGTACAAAGCTGTATGGCATGACATGTGTGTTGATGCGAGGGGCACACGGTAGTAAAATCAATACGGCTGTGTCGGACGGGGCGCATGGCAGAGAGAAACGATTCACAAGAAGTATCAAAGATATAATTATTTGGAAATCTGAGAAGATCATGATAATTTTAGAAAAAGGAATGAAATGCAATAGGGAACACTATGGTAAGGTGGATTCACGGAATCGTTAAAATACAGACACACTTCGAGGTGATGGAAGTGTAGAGAGTTGTCTCATGAAGAATACAACCTCGACGGGAGAAAGGGGGTGGAGGGGGGAGACAGTTTGTATTGAGGGATGCAGGACAAGAGTGATACCATCATATCTCTTTCTTCTCCAAGGGATACTCCGATTGTATTTGTATGTAACTATATTTCTAAATTTAAGCACGCTCTTGTTACTCATCTCGCTTGAAACTGTATCTGGTGATACGTTTTATGACGAGTGTAAAGTTTAGCTGTCTTCAAACAGTGCAGAAGTGACAACAAACGTCCATCAGATAAATCCACGTGTAGTAAACTGCCCACAATTAATATATCTTAATAAATCACGAAGAAAAATTTTTTCTCACAGTTTCGGTAAGCGCTGAGGACTAATTTTAGTGGGTCCTAACGATTTCTGTTCGTACTCATACCTAAATGTACAAAACGTGGATGTAATAAAAGGCACACAATCATAATACATGTAAAACGGAGTTTAAAGTAATTTTTCTGCACTGTTTTGTGAAACGCTGAGGACTAATTCCATTGAATTTGATTAACAACTGACTCTGTCCTAACGACATTGATATAAACAAGAGTACTGGAGCTGACTACGCGCGCGCCATTGCGTTTCAACATGATGCATGTGCCATTGGAGGTACCGAGCAGTGAGTTCGCAACTCAATCCATGGTCCACCACCCCGGACATAACATGCGCCGGCACTTATTAAATCTCACTAAAGACTATTCTACTTACAATTTAGGCTAAAATCCCATTTTCACTATTTGACAGTAGTGATAAAAATATGAACACGAAGGAGCCTGATATAATAAACAATTTCTGTAGATGCACAGAATCAAGTGATATCATCGTGAGCGGTTTCCAATAACTTTCCGGGTCTGCTTGGAACAAAAGCCTATTCAACGCTTGCCATCCATGCGCCATCTATCTCTCTTCTTCTATCGTCAGCCAATTTCCTCCTCTTTAATTAACACACTTTTTACCATCTCTCACCCATCTGTACCTCTATCCTCCTCTTGTCCTCTTTCTTTTTAGTTCCATATCCAGCATCTTCTCCTCACATGACCATACCACTGTAACATTGATTCTTTGTCATAACGGTTCCTCATTGACCAGCTCCTTGATTTTTCTCATTCCTTATTCCATCGCTTCTCGTTACTTCTGCTCTACCCTTTTGAAATTTCATTTCCATAGCTTGTACTATCCTTTTGTCCCTTTCCTTCATCACCCATGTTTCCGATCCATCAAAATTGGCACAAAGCAATTCTATAGATTGCTTCATCGATCTCTGTTTGCTTTGACACATTAGAAACTGATGTTGGAAAAACCATAATGGATTAGAAATCAAATCCACTTTCAAACCCACATTGAGAATTAAAATCTTCTAATCTCTGATTCAATGTGACTTTTGTCTTCAAGACAGACATTTTAGACCGACACATCATCATCTGTACAATACCAACGATTATATACCGAAGGGTGATGTGGCTGTTTTTTGTTCGAAACACTGCGCACTCTGAACATATAAACGAGAGTTATCTGTACTGGTAGGCAGAATGATAATTTTTAATGTGTATTCACTGTTAAAAAAGCGGTAGTATAATTATGTCAACCTTTTTCTGGCTGTGCGGTCCCGTTATCGAACAACTATAATAAAAAATGAACAAAAAAAAACATGAAACGCTGTTCCTCTCGCCTCATATTTGCAAGCAGTAGCGGAAGAATGCTCATCCGATACTGGTAGGAGCGAGCTTAATGCTCGGTCCTTGAATTCCGCCGGACGTCCCTGGATCGATAATCGAGATTCAGGTTTTCATAAATGACTCCAAGCGAACTCTGGGATAATTCCTTGAAAAGGCCATGGCGGGAATCCCTTCCCGTTCAGTGCCCCCAATCCTCTCTCCTTTCTACCGACGAGCCTCTGTTCGATGAGCCCTAAAGAAGGTTTCTACGGTTGAGTTTGAGTGTGTGCGTTCTACGACTACAACACATTGGCTAACAGCTTAATCGTCCATTTCTCCTACTAAGCGATTTTAATTCTCATAATACGTTATGATGGTCAACATATTATTTTCGCACAGGTACAGCAATCGGTACCATAGAGAGCAAAGAAATGCCTCTTGAAGCTAGTCCTAATTTCGTTAATGCAATCGCAATGTACTCTGGCATTGACCTTTGGATGTAGCATTTATAACCTGTGGACTGTTTTCAGTGCGAATCACACTATGATCTTCCAGGAAATGCCCATATCAGTCAAGTCAGTTATGTTATTTACAGCCGTTCTTAAAAATTGCAAAAGTTAAACCATAAATCTCTTCATTATAAATACTTCACAATTCACAGCAAAAACGAATGCCCATCTTTTGTTGGAATGGAGACTGCTATTTTAGCTTTCCAGATCGAAGATTAATGTTGAGCTCTTTAAGACCAAAAACATAGCATTATTCTTTATCACAAGGGCAAAAGCTCACCACAACATTATGGAGAGCGAGAAAATGTGACAGAACTTTGTGAGTAGCACTAACCGTTCCATGTCGTTAGGTGAAGTATGGATTCGATCGGGTATAAGCGTTTATATGGAATCTGTTGATATCAGTGTTAGTGAATTAGAGTCATACAATTGCTAAAGAACGTAACAGCGCTGATGATGACAGAATTCTTCGCTGCCACTACATCAACAACCAAATAGAACTCTCAGTTCGAAAACTGTAAATTTTGAAAGTTTTGTCTAACTGTGAGCGCATCTCTCAAAACTAACTCACGCATTTCAACAAAAACTTTGCACAGTGATAAATTATGTCACCGGGTAACAAATAAGATACTTTTTAACTGGATTCATAACATAGTTTCCGATGATACGGGAACCTGATAACACTTTCTTGAATGTTTTGTTGGGTGTGCGCACCTCATGCAAATATCGTATTAATGATATAGCAGAACTGCACATTCAATATATGGTTGAAAGCATGCCCACACCCATCTTAAAATACGTTAAGAGTTTACCCGTGAGAAGTTCCCTATTATTAGATATTAATATGGGGTTGGTCCACCCTTTGCCTTCATGATGACTTTAATTCTCCTAGGGAAACTTTCAATGAGTTGTCTGAATGACTGTGGGGGAATTGTAGCATATTCTTCCTCAAGAGCTGAAACTAGAGCAGGTAGTGATGTTGGAAACTGGAATCTTGAGCGAAGTCAACGTTCTAAATCATTCCAAAGGTGTTCATTCGTTTCATCTCGGGACTTTGAGAAAACGGTGTATTTCAGTTATGTTGTTGTCCACAAACTATAGCCCACAAGATTCATTGTCATACTGATACAAACAATTTGAACCTTGTCCTCTTGCGTACGTTTATATCCTTCGCACCCTAACCGCGAAAAACACCCCCATACCATACCATCAACTCCTCAGTGCCACTGTTGGCTTTACGCATGATGAAAGGTAACGCTCTCCAAGCATTCGCCAAACTCAAACCTTTCCATTGGATTTCCATAGGGTATAGCGTGATTCAACATTCCAAATCACTAATTTCCAGTCGTCCACTATTCATTGCCGTCGCTCTTTGCACCTCCTTAAGCGTCGCTTAGCACTAAATATATGCACTGAAGAGGCAAAAAAAAAAAAAAAAAAAAAAAATACTTTTGAGCTGCAGCTCTAACTTCCTGGTTTTGGTTTAGTTTTGGTCGTTCTTTCTCGTTTCCACTTCAAAATCACGTACTCTAGAGTCGATTTGGCCAGCTTTAGAAGGGCTGACATGTGTTGATGTATTTGTAATTCAGGTGACAGCCAACGACTATTCCGCGTTCGATGTCACTGAGCTTTTATGACGAACAGCAGCCATAGCCAGTAATTGGACACTTGGCAGTGTATGGTGGAGTGTATTGCTGGTGGAAATTTACTCCTACGTTGGCTCCGAATCGTCATTTCTTATTTGAAAGTTTGTCTTTTCGTTAAATAGTTGTGGATTGGTTTCACGTTCGGGTTAGTAAGCAGCGACATGATCAGCGAAGTGTGTTTATTTTTGGCTTTTGTCATAAGAAACCCGACGATTCCAGGTGAGTCAAGGGTCCATTGTTCTTCTGTATGACGCTTACAATAGTGCTGGCAACAGCCGTTGGAAATTTGATGGTGGGGCTTTGTTTTGGTGTTGATGCATTCTTCTGATGCAACGCTTCTTGTTGCTAGGCGGCTGAGTCGGTGGTGCGACGACAATTACTGCTAGCATTGGAGCTGCCTCTCCAGTCCCCTCGGTAGCCGTGAGGATGGGGAGCCCTGTTGTTGTCTTGTTTTGCTGCGGTCCTCTCATGTCTGGTGGGTGGGTTGTAACTTAGCTTCCGAACATCACAGCCGCAGTAGGAAGCAGCATGTCTGACTCCGCAGTTGGAGCAGGTGACGTCTCGACGTTGTACGCAATCGCTCAATAACTTCAGGGGACCCATCTGCATGGGGAACACTGCGATGCGCTGCAGCTCTTTCAGTAGGTTGTCGCAATTGCAGGAGTAATGTGCGATAATAGGGGATACAGGTACCTCCCCTATGTTACTATCTTGAGGGTCTTGTGGTATTAGTTGTACTAGCGATACAGGAGGCATCGGCATTCTGTATATGAACTCGATGAGGAAGGGGAGAGCAATGAGTCTGGGATTTCTGCCGGTGACGGGGAGTTTGGCTGCGTGGCTCCTTCTTGGCAGTTGGCGGAGTCTGGCAGCGTTTACTTTACACAGAGACGACAGATTGCTTTTTTAAGTGTCCGCATGACGCCGGCTTATTTGACGACTTGATCAACTACCTGTCTTGGGCTGCGCTCCTTGGAGTTTACAGATTTGGTAGGTTTGGACATATACTTAATAAGCTGAATTATTCAAGTCGAGCTGTTATTTATTGTTCGTGATGACAGTTGCGATGGCAGCTTGCTTCTGGTTTCAGAGGTGAGCCGAAGTCAGGGTATCTTAATGCCAGAAAAGTCGTTGCTGTGAACAATACTCCCCACTCCCTTTTTATTCTGGTAGCCGTCTGTCGTGACATCTAACGTTCATTACATATGGGTGCCCAGATAATTTTGATCAGATAGTATAGTTTTGGCTTTTGTCATAAGTAAACATGTTGGATACTTTTTATCCTTACTATTATGATGTTTCAGTCATGATGAAAACCCAAAGCCGTAATTTTTGTGTGTATTCATTTAGTACAGTGTGGTGGCAGTTTTCTCGCGGTCGAAATGTTGTTTACTTGTGTAACGCGGTGGTAAACACAAACATTGCGTAGATATAACTGCAGGACAAATTCCAATGGTTTATACTAACGCTCATTACAAAACTAGAATCACAGTGTTTCATGCAGCCATAACTGTTCTCCCCATTGAAAAAGTAATAATAAATCAAACAGAAATTCTGATCATTAGGATTAGAGCGCTTCCTTACTGGCGACGGATGTGAACCCAAAAAGTGGCACAGGTACAAAGTGCCAATAAATATAGTAATGGACACGAAGTAAAATGAGCGATTACCCAGAGAGGGTTCCACTTAAGATCTTCGCTGAATATCAAAGTTTGGCTGACCTGTTTAAGAGCTTAATTTAATTTAATGCAATGGAGCATACGCTCTGTTGGCAATTTCCCTACACACCCATACTCCCCCTATCCTGCACCCACCTACATTTGCCCTCTACAAATTTTAACTTTAAATTCTTTCAACATTTTCGGTAAGTAATTCATCATTTCCCTTGGTAACACATTCCAATCCCTGACACCCTTACCTAAAAAAGAGAATCTTCCCACACCCTTGTGCCTGAAATGGAGTGCCAGCTAGTGGTCATGGTGACCCCAAAACCGCCTTATCCCAAAAATTAAGTGAAGCTACGAGCAATGTAACGGAACTTAAGGATAAGGCAAAAAATGGCAACGAAAACGGTCTGTTCAAATTTACGGTTGGGTTAAGAATTTTTTATCAATACAAATAGAGCAACCTGTTCATACACACGTTAGGCAGCACCACTTCAAATATTGTTGGTAGGTAAGGTGTGTGTGTACGATACCGAAGTGTGCCGTCGGGTCAACAATAAACGCACACTTCCAGAATTACTGTAAATTTCTAGGAGAGGTAGAAACAAATAATGTGCAGAAACATGTTTAAAACATTGCATTCAATTCATATTTAGAAGGAGAAGAGGAAAGGTAAGAAACAATGTTGATAGTCTTCTGTTTCATACTTAGCCAACGTTTCTTCGATAATTCGTCAGTAAATTAACAGCACATATCTCCTCATGGACGAAATCGCGAGATCAGCTAGCTTATTTATATGTAACTGAATAGTCTCTTGAAAAAAAAAAAATAACACTGTGGTAAAAAAACTGAAACATACTTTTTTATAATTCGAGAAACAATTAATCGCTCTTTTTATTCTTGTGTAATATTGCAAGAATAGATCTTTAGATATTTTTTAATTTATCAGATGTGTATTCTTTTAATATAAAATTGCATCAATAAAATCAATGCAACAAAGGATGACACATATTGTCCTTAATTTCACATGTTTGGTTGCCAGTCTGTAGGAGTTTTGTTAGAAATGGCGTCAACTGGACCTGCAATTACAGCAAATGTAAACTCTTTCATCAGATCAAAAAGCCTCATGAATTTTCTTTATTTATTGAAACGTGGTACATCAAAAGAATTATTAAATATTTATTGAATTTTAGTACTAAAGAGAATCGAAACTGTTATAAGCTAAGCTATGTTATGCGAGATCGAAAAAAACCTGTCATATTTTATTTACATTTCATATTGATCACCTTTTTGTAAGGATTCTGTTAAATATTGGTGTTTATTTTTCGATAGTCTTACTTTGCTACTACAAACTTAACTGGTTTTTTTAGGATCTAATTACTCAGTGCGCATTAAATAAATGTGCAGCAAATGCCGTCATGAGTGAATACTTGAGTTATAAATAATTGATACACTAAATTTTAATTTCCATCAAATGGATATCTTGTTAGGTTAGTTTTGTGATTCCATTTTCCTCAGAAGAGCGAAGCACGAATATGCCATGTTGGTAACCTGAAACAAAGGAAATATTTTTGCTAACACCAAGCTTGTTGCACAAAATATGTTAATTAATTGAGTTATACAATTTTCTGCAATTATTGCGCCTGTCATTTTTTTAATAGAAACGCAGTGAAGAAACGGGGGGTGACGTGTCGCTGGATAATGAAGTCCAGCATCCTACTCACAATGGACCGAAGCCATTTAGCAGCACGCATGCCACGCCATTTCTTTCAGTGGACAGTATAGGATAGAGTCTTTTGTCTTTCGACATTTACTCCTAATGTTTTCGATGGTTTATCGCTTCATTGTGGATGTGTCTTGTGGGTTTTGGAGTATTTATTATAGTTTGGGGTTTTGAAATATTTACAGTATTGGCGTCAGGGGTCCATCGTGTGGACCAATACCTGTATGATAGCTGCTCAGCTCGTTAGTGGATTTGTAAGTTTTTGTGATGCTTGTACAGGGTGTTACAAAAAGGTAAGGCCAAACTTTCAGGAAACATTCCTCACACACAAACAAAGAAAATATGTTATGTGGACATGTGTCCGGAAACGCTTACTTTCCATGTTAGAGCTCATTTTAGTTTCGTTAGTATGTTAGTACGCTCTCCTGACCTCAACCCTCTTGACTTCCATTTATGGGGGTATTTGAAAGCCCTTGTCTATGCAACCCCGGAACCAAATGTAGAGACTCTTCGTGCTCGTATTGTGGACGGCTGTGATTACAGTACGCCATTCTCCAGGGCTGCATCAGCGCATCAGGGATTCCATGCGACGGAGGGTGGATGCATGTATCCTCGCTAACGGAGGACATTTTGAACATTTCCTGTAACAAAATGTTTGAAGTCACGCTGGTACGATCTGTTGCTGTGTGTTTCCATTCCATGTTTAATGTGATTTGAAGAGAAGTAATAAAATGAGCTCTAACATGGAAAGTAAGCGTTTCCGGACACATGTCCACATAACATATTTTCTTTGTTTGTGTGTGAGGAATGTTTCCTGAAAGTTTGGCCGTACCTTTTTGTAACACCCTGTAGAATTTAACAGCTAGCTCTCTGAATCTTTCCCTTAGAGTTGTTAATCCTGTAGTTTCGTGATTGGCCGATGTACGGAACCTGAAGTCCAGATGCAAGGTTCTCTTGAGAGCTCGGTTCTGTATTGTCTGCAATCGGCTCAGGTTTGCCTTAGCCGTGTGCCACCACACTGGGCAGTCATATTCCAGGATTGGCCTTGCCAGAGTACAATAGATCTGTACGTCTTTAGATGCAAAGAGCCTACTGTCCCTGTTAAACAGGGGGCACACGGCTTGTAGTCTGGCGCTGGCACGTTTGCGGAGATCATCAATGTGCGCCCTGCAGGTCAACCTAGAATCGAGCGTTACTCCGAGACATCGTACGGATTTTTGAGCAGGGTATTTGGCTGTCATATAATTTTTCAGCTGTGGATCGATCTGTTGTCGCAGACGTGGTTCCGTCCTTCTAGTTAGTAGCATAACTTGGATTTTAGTGTGACTGATCTGTATTCGCCATCGCCTCACCCAGGCCTTGGTCTTCTCGTGCGGGCGACAATCGCCTTGCTGCAGCTGCGGATCGTCGGCGTGTGTGCCGGGAAGGTTCCTATCTTGAGTTGGCGTGTTGGCTGTGTGTAGGGAGTATAACAGTAGACCCAGGGATGACCCCCGAGGTACACCAGCCTGGATACCTCACCAGGAGGACAAGAAGTTTCAGATACTTACTCTAAACGTGCGATACTCTAGGTATGACTTGACAAATTGGCATGTAAGTCCCTGTTCATAGAACCTCAGCAGAAGCTCGATATGCCAGACCGAAGTAAAATACACGGGAGATGTCCTGGCTCTCTTGCGGAAGCGGTAGAGAGCCACAGTCAGAGCGGCCGACGCAGGAGGTGGAGGGGAAGAAAATGGATGCAAATTTACTTTCAGTCATTTTATTTGGCGGCTCCTGAAATTTATAGGAAAAATTTATAAGAATGAAATTGTAGAGAAAATTTCCCAAGTCTCTCTGGAGGACTAGAAGTGTTTGCTCCGTTCATCCCCTATAAGAAAAGGAGCTTGAAGTTCAAACCAAGAGTAGGATCTTGAAATATTATTTAAATTGAGTCTGAATATTTGCTGCTTACCAGAGGACTGGAAAAGTGCGATAGCAATACCGTTACATAAAGGAGGGGAGAGAAATAGAGTCGAAAATTATAGGCCAATCAGTGGTTAGTTAAATTAATTGAGAGATATATGTGTGGGGCATAAGTGGTTTTCAAGTCAACAACATGGTTTTGGGCAAGGATAATCATGCGAATCTCAGTTAGTAGGATATATGAAAGATATTTCGGATGAAACTGATAGTGTTTACTAGATCTTTCAAAGGCCCTTGACAGAGTGAGCCATAAAATGGTGGCAAGTAATGTAAAAAAAACTATTGGAGTGGATGAGAAAGTTATTGGCTGGATAGCAGAATTTTTAAAAGGTAGAAAGCGAAAGGTTAGGGTAGGAAATGGAGTATCTAAAGAAGTGGAAGTAAAAATGGGAATGCCACAGTGTAGCGAATTGGGACCATTGTTATTCATTATTCTAATGAATTACTGTGTTGATGGTTTAATATCAGAAGTTGTTTTCAGATGACACAAAGCTATATAAGAGGATAAAAACGGCAGAGGATTATAAATAGCTGCAGGGTCAAGTGGACAGGATATCTAGCTAGTTTCGTAAACATGGGATGAAGATAAATGCAAGGTAAAGTCAGCTTATTAGATACATCGATAAAAAAAGTTTGATTATGATTATAAGATGTGGAAGGTATTGCTTGTTGAAGACTTGAGATGCAAATATTTTGGCATAGCATTTGATAGCAAACTCAACTGCGCAGAACACATTGGACAGGTAGTAGGGAAAAGGTTCCATAATCCTTGTTGGAGAGGGTGACGAGGGGATGTACAAGAGAAGTAAAGGAATTGGGTTACGAATCTTTGGTCAGACCGTTGCTTGAATTTGATGGTGTAGTATGGGACCCACATTTTTGGTGTCAAATACAGGAGTTGGAGGGGATGCAATGAAGAGCTGCTAGATTTGTCCCTGGAAATTACAGCAGAACAAAATGAGTAACTGATATGGTAAGGGAGCTGGAATGGGATTCCTGGGAAGACTGGAGGAAGGTGAAGAGAGTCATGGGGATGTACATAGTGAATATTGTTGATGAGGCGTGGAAAGATAATGGTGTAATTAAAATTAATGTTTGGAAGGGAAAAGATGACAATGACCACAAGCTGGCACCCGATTTCAAGCACAAGGGTCAGGAATTGGAATAAGTTACTGTTTCCGGGGGTGACATTGATATCAGATTTTGCAAAATAATAGTTATAGAATTTTTCAGCGGCGGCCAAATTTATTGTCAAAGTGGGTACATTAGAGTGTTCGGCGATTTTTTTTTTTTTTTTTTTTTTTTTTTTTTTTTTTTTTTTTTTTTTTTTTTTTTTTTTTTTTTTTTTTTTTGCTGTGGCAAAATGTCTGTTCTGAGAGTTTGTGAAAAATTTGTGTTCAGAATAGTAAAGAAGACCTAAGGCGTTGATGCTATGTCACAACCATAAATTTACGAATAGTACAAACGCTTTCGGCAAGGTGAAAAAGACATCAAATATAACGCATGGTCTGTGCGTCCTAACAAGTCCATCGATGAAAATGTGGGAAAAATTAAAAAAATTGTGGTTACTAACAGAAGAATTACCCTTAGAGAGCTTTCACAGACAACAAGGGGTACGACCTAAAAGTTATGGGCAGTTTTCGTGAGGCAATCCGGAAAAACGACCCGAACTTAGAAGAGACAACTCGTGTATTTTGCACCATGACAACTCACCGCCGCAAACAGCTTTGCTTATCCAACAGTTCTTGCCAAAACACAACACCAGTTTGAATCTGGCCTGGTATTTTCTGTTGTGATACCATGTGGAACAATAATACAAGTGATGAAATAATAAATGAAATTGTTAAAGGTAATTTTTATGGCCAAATGCCTCTTTTCTAGAAAAAGTAAGATGTGGAAGTATTTAATTTTTGCGGGAGAAACTGAAATTTCGTGTCCAAGCTGTTATATTATTTTTTAGCAACGAATTTTGCAGATTTTAGATATCTCCTTCTGTTATATGAACACATTGTTTCATGTTACAGTTTCGTAATATGACGAGTAATCACATTCTAACTATTGTTTCAAAAATTATTTGTGTGATTGTCCTTCATCAATAATATCGTTGGTGGAAGGACACATTTAATTTTGATTTGCATTATACAGTTGTACGATACGACTAAATTGTGAGTTCACTGTGTTTGGTTACCGATATGAATGTTTCCCTGGAGAGTCGGTGCATCTTTCCAGTTGTGATGACCATAGGCCTCTGCGCCCGGGCCATCAGGATACGCAGGGACCGCTTGAAAGGATCTGTGCGGTCCGGCCAGGCACAACTGTAGCTCGACATAACCAGCTCGTGGCTCTGGAACACACAAGATATCACATAGCACAGAGATATTCAGGGTGTCCCGAAACTACAGGATGTTTCAAAAAGAATATATATATATTTCGAATGCATATATTTATTAAACTGTAAGACATACGAATATGAAACTTTACACACATATTTACGAACCTCTTAAGTTCAGATTACAGATGTTCAATATGTCCTCCATCAGCCACACGAACAATATCACATCGATACTCAAATTCCTCCCATACTCGGGCAAGCATGTCCTTCGTCACTGATGTTACGGCAGTACGGATCCGGTTCCTCAAGTCCTCAAGGTTCTGTGGGAGTGGTGGTACATAAACGTTGTCTTTAATGAAACCCCACAGGAAGAAGTCACAGGGTGTCAAATCCGGTGACCGTGGAGCCCAGCTGGTGCATGCTAAGTCGCCAGCTCCTTGACGACCAATCCAACGGTTCAGTAGAGTTTCATTCAGATATTCACACACTTGGCGACTCCAGTGAGGGGGTGCCCCGTGTTGTTGAAAAATGAAGTTGTCTTCGTGCAGCCTCGGAAACAAGCAGTTTTGTAACATAGCGAGATACTGCTGACCGTTAACCGTGTTTCCATCAAAGAAGAATGGGCCGCAAACAGATGATCGGGATATCGCAAAAAACACATTGACTTTAGGCGAATCTCGTACATGTTCAATGGCTGTATGTGGGTTCTGTAGACCCCAAATTCGAACATTATGTTTGTTTACCTGACCACTAACATGGAAAGTCGCTTCATCACTGAAAACGATGCGTTGTGCGAAAGTGTTATCATTGTCAATAGCATCATTAATCTCGTTACAAAATGCCACACGTTTCCTTTTGTCATCAGGACGCAGAGCTTGTAACAACTGTAACTTGTATGGCTTCATAACCAACCGACGTCTCAAAACACGCCAAATTGTTGTTGTAGGTAGTTGTAACTCTCGACTGGCACGACGAGTTGATTTTGGACTACGTTGGAAAGCAGTTTGAATTCGTGCAACATGTGCCTCAGAAACACGAGGGCGGCCAGGACTCTTTCCTTTACATACACATCCGGTATCTACAAAGTGTCGATACCATCTACGAATGTTCCACCCATTCGGAGGATGCATTTGGTACCTCAACCTGAAACGTCTTTGTAATGTAATCACGGAATTGCACTTCGCAAACTCGATAACACAAAATGATTTCTGCTGTGGAGTAGCCATTTTAAACATATGACGGTTACCAAGAATAACACAAGACGACTGACATCTAGCGGCTATTAAATAAACTAGACTATGTATTCGTTTCTACAATAGCCGAGCCGGGGCGCAGCACAAAAGAATACTTTGTAATACGTATATTCTTTTTGAAACACCATGTACTTTTACTAACTTTGGGGTAGGTTGCTCACATCAGAACAATGAAAAAAGTCCATATAAACATTGATGAAAGAACAGTTTACAGTGACACTCTATCTGCTTGATATTGTCAGCTTATTACGAAGCTTTTTAAATCTGTACAACACAAAAAATTAAATATTCAAAATGTCCTCCGCCTGCTTGTAATCATGCATACACTTGTCGGATCATGGACTGTCGCACCCTTTCAAATACTCGCAGACGGTGTCGAATGGTTTCTAAGGAGTTGATTCAGCGTCTATACGTTCAGAATGTCTGACTGTTGCATACACCGATTGTTTTACGTGACTCCACAGAAAAATCCAAAGGATTGAGGGCAGGGGAACGTGCAGGCCATAGAACTGGTCCTTTCCTGCCTATCCATTTGTCATGGCAGATATCAGCTAGTACACATCGAGCACTGTTACTAAGTCGAATTCCGAGAATCAATAGCGGGAAGTTCCAAGTTTTGTGGGAATACGGCGCTTACCTGTTCTTTAATCTGTAAGGCAAGTAGTAACGAAACAACTCCTCTGCCACTATAGAGAATTTATCTTGTCTGTTTTTCCATTTTTCTCGATTGCTGTTGCTTCTTGCTGGTCAGAGAGAGAGAGAGAGAGAAAACTGTATCGCCTAAAGTAACAAAACA
The DNA here is from genome assembly GCA_031002005.1 of Vandiemenella viatica. NCBI lineage: Eukaryota > Metazoa > Arthropoda > Insecta > Orthoptera > Morabidae > Vandiemenella > Vandiemenella viatica. The sequence continues at coordinate 65,697,953 of JARYHS010008074.1, forward strand.
TGGCTTCTTGACATTGTTACTTCACTGTTACACGTGAAGAAATGTTTACAACATATATTAAAAAAGTATATATTAGCTTACCTGTGAGATTATTTCGTCCCCAAATAAACAGAAAAATGAGAACTGCATCATTACATCAGTGAGATAGGAGGTGATCTTGAAAGCGTCAAGCAGTTCATGTGAATTCTGAAAAAAAAAACATATCATTCATTAGATATTTATAGTATGGATGTAGCTACTTTTCTCTGACCCAAATTAATGTTATGAAAACTGCGAATAAGTGATCCCCTTTCTAGACATATTTATTAACTTCCACTTAATCACACGGCTACATTCATAACGTTTCATAACAAAAAAAGTTGAATCATGTAATTTTCTGACAACGAACATTTTTTCCTTTCCATGAGATATTTTTGCTAAAACTAATTTGCTTCTCACATGTTGCTAGTTTGGCCAACAACAATAACAAAATCGAGTATTATTCTACTGCATTTTTTATAGTGTTGAGATTCAATCTGACATAACTGCCATTTCTGAAATTAATTTAACTAAGTACCATTTTATCCCAAGCCTAATGAATGAAATCAGAAGTTTATCTGTGTTTTTTTCTTTTCCACACACTTTTCACTTCAAGAGCGACGAAATATTTTTTTGAAATACATATGACCATTCAGCTAAAAATCCCCACTTTATTGAGGATATGAAACAACAAAGCAGATTTTCTTGCAGTGTGTTGGTAAATGTAAAAGAACATATTGCTTTTTTAATATAGTCTATGCGACTAGTATCAGTGACTAACGAACTAACATGAACAAAGAGAAGTAGGGGACACCCGGGCACGTTGGCCATAGGGACAGAATGGCCCAGTCGAGTTAGTTCATACAATAGACGCTAGATCGTGCTAGGAGTCAATCAGCAGGTTGGTAACACTGTCCCCCTCCCTCTACAGGACCAATGTGGCCGGCCGAGCAGTTTTGGACAAGTTGTAGTGATTAATTGTTTTTGTGCGTGCTTCAGTAAAATTCTACTCGTCGGTTAAATGCGTGTTATTTAACTTTTGCTTACTTTAGGCGCAACAGGTGAGTAGTATGATTAAAGGTCGTAATTTAAGGATTATTTCTATATGGCATACAATCTAAATTGCTTCAGTCGGTTTTGTAACGATTAGAAGTTATTGTAAACATGACGATGGGGCAGGTTGGCCCAGAGACGGCGGGGTACGATGGCCATCCGGGCCAACCTGCCCCTTCCTATACATTTTTTTAACTCGATGAAAGGTTTGTTTTTTTTATGATAATAATATTTATAATTTGTCGAGTTTATTAAATTATTAACAAAATTTTCGAAGTTAAACATTTTTGATACGTTTCAGAAGTCAAAAGATCGTCATATTCACGAGATAAAAAGCGTTTTAAAAGAAAACACCAACCTGTAAATTTTGTTATAATCTTAAATAGCGATGTAAATAGTCAGAATCTGGTTCATTTCCTTGTTTTTAGAACATCTGAGTTACAGCCTTGGTTTAAGCCTTTGTTTTATCTGTAGGAACATAAAAATGGTCCAAAATTATAGAAGAAAAAGTGAAAGAGTAATGATTTCTGAAGATACGATGCTAAAAGCAGTTTTAGAAGTAAAAGAAAAGGAAAGATCTGTGAGGGCAGTTAGTGAGGAATTTGGGATTCCAAGAAAAACTTTGGGGAGGTACTGTGCTAAGTACAAACAGCCCTCATGTCAGCCTACACAGTCAACTGAAATTCAGGAAACTGAAACTGAACCTCAACCCATGCCATCGGACCAAAACCCTCAGCCTCGAGGAGTCCTACAGATACTTAATGCCGAAAAGAAGCCTTGGCATAAATTCTGCTACGATAAAAGATTTCAGGTATGAAATATTGTTAGTTAAAATTGTTTTTATTTGCAAAGCTATTTTTCAATTTCTAATGTTTTTTCTCTATCCCTGCCATTGTCATTGTATCTAGCTCTATGTCGTATTGTGCACTGTACTGATTCATCTCTCTCTCTCTCCCATCCCTCACACACACACACATTAAAAGAAAAACCGTGTATCTATGCATAACTTAGAGTTGTTTATTTTCAGATATTTAATTCCGAACAAGAAGATATGCTTGAACAATACCTCATGAAGGCAAGTGACATATATTATGGTCTTTCCCCGAAAGAAGTCAGGCGGTTTACCTATAGATATGCTATTGCCTGTAAAAATAAAATACCCCAAAAATGGAATGAGACCGAAATGGCGGGAAGCGAATGGTTCATAGGATTCTTGAAGAGGCATCCTCAACTCTCTATTTGGACTGCTCAAGCAACTAGTTTGGCCCGGTGCACCAGTTTCAACAAGCATAATGTAGAACTGTTTTTTAATAATCTCGACATCGTTTTAAAAAGATTAAAAGTGACCCCTGCGGACATCTGGAACATTGACGAAACTGGAGTAACTACCGTCCAGCGTCCTGATCGTGTAGTCGCTCGAAGAGGTTTTCGCCAAATAGGGCGAGTGACATCGGCTGAGAGAGGGTCACTTGTTACGATCGCTTTTGCAGTTAGTGCGTTGGGTAATAGTGTGCCTCCATTCTTCATCTTCCCGAGGGTCAACTTCAAGTCTCATTTTATCCGTGACGGCCCGATTGGGTGTGACGGAGCAGCTCATCTTTCGGGATGGATGACGAAGACAAACTTTGCAAAGTATATGAAACATTTTGTACTACATGCTCGCTGCTCAAAAGAACGCCCTTGCTTGGTTTTGATTGATAACCACAGTTCACATCTGGACTCTGAAGTTCTTGATTATTGTAAAGATAATGGCATCACCTTTCTATCTTTTCCAGCGCATTGCAGCCATAAGCTACAGCCTTTAGACAGAAGTGTTTATGGGCCTTTTGAAAAGTTCGTGAACTCAGCATGTGACACATGGGTAACCAAAAATAAACGGCCTATGACTATTTACGACATCCCGTCTATAGTGCGAATAGCACTTCCAAATGCTGCAACTCCCAATAACATAATCAGTGGATTCAGGGTCACTGGGATCAATCCCTTTAACAAAAATATTTTTCTGACAGTGATTTTATGCCTTCCTACACTTCGGATAGGCCACACCCATACACTGAAAGCAGTACATCAACTGGAGCTGAGATAAACGCTACGGCCACCACCTCTCAGCATGTTCTGGCTATTCCTTCAACGTCCAAAGGGTTGCCATCAGAGGAAAATTCACAGGCACGGAAAACGTAAGACTATTTCCAACTCCAGAAGAGGTCAGACCTTTTGGAAAAGCAGACCACCAGAAAAGGTATGACAGCAGGGAAAAGGAAACGAGTTTCTGCCATAGTGACAGACACTCCAAGTAAAAAAAGCCCTCGAGGAAGAACAAAAAGGTGCAAAAGAAACGAAGGCGAAAGGATTGGAAAGAAAAATTAAATCACAGGTTAAAAAAGCACTTTTTCAGATCGAAATTACGAGCAATGGTAGAATGAAATTAACTAAATCAACTGCAGCAGGCCTAAAATGCAAGAAGAAACTACGGCAAGATGTCGATGATGATGATGATGATGACGATAAGGATGAGGAAGATGAAGATGAAGATTCACTGTGCCTAAGGTGTCTCAAGCCTTTTTCAGACAGTCAACCTGGAGCACAATGGATTCAGTGCACAAACTGCAAGCGTTGGGCTCATCAAATATGCGTGAAAAATGAAATTCGTGGACTATTTTATGAGTGTTATAACTGTGCTGATCCGTTGGATCTGGACAGTGATTAAAGTTGATTTGTTTGTATTAAGATACTATAAATCCTAATAAGGTTAAGCTTTCCCGTTGTCATAGTAAAATGTTTAGCATTTAACTCAATATTCAACTTGATTTTATGTACATTAAAGTATGTTTCTTGATAACTAATAGTTTTATTTTCATTTCTAAAGTTATACTAGTTCAACTTATCAAAAGATTACATGGGCCTACGTGCCCCAGCCTCTGGGCCAACTTACCCCGAGGTAGGCGCAGATTGGCCCACTTGACATATGTCCAGTAATTTATTTTGTTTTTAAATTTCAACTCATAATTTTAAGTTTAATAATTGCCATCCAGATTTAGGAAGACTGCTCTAAAATTTAACAATAATTTCATGAATTTAAATATGTAAAACAAAATTAATATTAAAAAAATATGGCCAACGTTTACCGGTCTCCCCTACTTTGAAGAAAATATACTATTGTAACGTTGCAACGAAAACATATTAAAACGGCAAAACATTGTATGTTTTTTGCATAGACCTGGTTGATATGCCTGAGACGGAAATACGTGTTGTTACTCACCGAGGCCAATTGGAACATGCTGAGACACAGAGCTATCAGGCTGACGGTTGTCTGTCCCAGCAGCAGCAGGCTGAAGTCCCTCTCCACAGTGACCACCAGGCTGTGGACACCAACAAGTAGCTGTGTATCAGCAGAAGTAAGAGCCTGCTACTCAGATTGTCTGGCATCGACATTCTTCTATAAACAGTGAATGGAACCAATCATTGTATTTCAACTTCTGCCATTTGTTCAATAATCTTCTAACTACACTACCAGTAAGATCTAGTGTAAGGGACTAGAAATCCTTGTAATACTTTGTAATTGTGAAGTGACTTTACTTCGCTTCTAAGCGGCACAGCCGGCAAGAGCACACGAGGTGGTACGCGCTGTATCAGCAGGTACGAGTGTACATGCACTCGAGGCAGCGGTCGACGGGCACTAGTCTATCGAACAGCCTCGCCTTCTACTACCAACGGTACCACTTTGTACCCCATTTCGGCAACAGGAGTCTTTATTCAAGATAACGGGGTACATTGTTGCGTGGAAGTATAGCTATGCTCTGTGTTGTGAATACCTTAGTGTAGCTACTATTTCATTACGCATTCATATCAGGCTGATAACACTCAAGCCACGAAGAACACAACGCAGCCTTCCTATCAAAATATAACATCTATAACAGAGTTTAGTTGCTTTCAGCAGCTAGTTGTCCACGCAGTCTGGTAATACTGCTTTATCAACTATTACCTGGTGTCAAGACAGAAGACCGCCATCCTGACAAGAAGAAATATCAAGATGACGTCACTATCGAACAGGTTAACCAATCACGACCGATAGTCAATCAACCAATATTCACTCGGCCACCCAAACATACTCTGGTGTCATCTGCGGGACTGAAACCCTGCACCACACGCTCCGGAGTGCCACTACACTAGCAAACTACAATGATTTTGAAACAATATTCATGTCATATTAACAACTGTGTAACTCTGAAACATATGTGGTCAATAACCATTAAAACTAAGATTTTTTTCTTTTAATTCAGGCTTCAGTCCCCGTCGACGTCGAGGTCATTGGAGGTGGAAGAATATGACCAAGGGACGGGAAGGAATGCGGCCACGGTCTTTTTGAAGGAACTATACCGGTGCTCGTCTACAGAAATTTCTGGAAATCAATGAAAACCAAAATCTGGATGCCCAGACAGGAATTTGAACTCACGCTCTCGCGAATGTCAAGCCAGAGTGTTACCGCTCACCCACCACGCTAAGTCGAAACAAACAATTTTATTAACCCGTTACGATAGCATACTATCATTCTGAACTACAAGTGTAATCTGGAAATTTGTCGGTCCTGAAAGTAGGTGCCAACGCCACTTGGTAATTACAACAAACTGTCGTTTGAATCAGCACTTTCTTCAAACAAACACTACCTTCTTGCAGAGTTCTGTGTTTTTGTTTATCACAATTGTGGGCAAGTGCTAGACATGGCATTGAAATAGTGTCCTCTTTACTGAAATTTGCATGTGAATAACATTTAGTTAAATATTCATTTATTTTTCTAAATAGTCTCCATTTAATTCAACGCATTTTGTCCAATAAATTGATTCGTCCTGAGGTGCGGTCTTGGAAGGTCCGGAAAATTCCCATTTCCTGCATCTGTCACCTCTTCGCTTGACTCAAAACGTTTTCCAGCCATATATTCGTTTAGATTTGGAATAGGTTGAAGTCAGAGAGTGCAACATCAGGTGACCGAACTAACAACATTTGAGATATGCGATATCCATCTTCACAAAGTTTTCTCATGTTTAATTGTCGACGTAAGACGTACCGTATTCTGCCCTCCGATTTGTAGGCCTTCTAGATGCACCTTTAACCGACGATGACCGCCGTGAGAAATCATCGGGCTCGACGCCAGCTATATGCAATGGAGCAAGCTCGCGCATGAAGACAATATTACTATCTTGTAACAGCAATTGATGTTTCTTTCATGCTACTCAGGCAACAGACATTGAAAAAGTGGTTCAACTTGCTGTTCAATTGCGATTGTTTATCGAGTATCGTGCGTAATGTTGATACAAAAATTTAGTGAAGTGTTATTTTCCGAATTATATTTATATCCCCAATAAACGTATTTTCATAAAGCAGTAGATTTGCTATTCCGAAACGAAATATTCTTCCTTGTCAATGTTATAATCCCCGAAAGTATTTTATTAATTTTCTTTGTCATTTTTTTCACGGTTTGTATCAAATAGTAATGCTTGCCATTCTGCGAAACAGCTATAGAAATAAACGTAAGCAGAATAATAATTATAAAAAAATACCGTCTTTTCTTTTGTGATACTACGAAATGGATAATTCACTCACAAGTCAACGGAAGTTGTGACACTACAATATTTTAGACCCTACTAATTTTTTAATTATTTAAAACTTTAAAAAATTTTAAAAAAGAAAAGAATTTGTAACTACTTTAAAAAAGATTTCGAACTCTAGAAGGAGACGCTGTAAACGTAGATTTGTCTTATCCCACCCTACCTGGCGATGGCTTGGTGGTGCCTTATGCACCGCCTCAGCCTGTCCAGCAGCTTCTGTTCCCACTCGTCTGCGTTCATTCCAGGCGGCGGCGACTCGTGACCAAGTTCACTTAGAGTCTTGTTAGTATCCGCATCTGCAGAGTGATCTGAAACATCAACTTCAGTTGAGAACAAATCCCCTACAAGAACAGAAAAAAATAAACAAACTTCAAATCATTCTTCGTTTACAAGAATTATTGTCGCAGAGCTGTCAGACAACATTTCTAAAAGCAAGCTTTCCTGGATCGCTATACATTAATGATGATAACAATTAATTAACATATATCAAAACGCAAAATATTTCACTTTTCAGTTCTGCTCTATGGGAAATGCTGGATTCAGAGGAGTCACGACTTCTGCGTTGGAGACAATTCTCATCGAGTTTTTCCGGTTTACAGGAGAAGACTAACTAAAAAATCCTGTATTATCTGAAAACATAAACAAAATACTGACAATGATTTGTGCCACTAGGCAGAATATTACATTGCCATTGGACATCAGTAAAAATTTCGTAAAAGCTGAAAGATATAATCGTATGTACATTAAAAGTTCTTTAATAGTAATAAGTGAAAATATTCTAAAGTAAGTGTTTTCGATAAATCATACTCTAGGGCGGCAACTTCAGTGTGGGGGAGGCAAAATCATGCTTGAATGGGCGGTAAATGGCAAATTCATGAGGCGGCAACTTTTTTTTTTCCTTAAAAAAAAAAACCTTCTGCTGCCTCAAGCAGCAACCTTCGGTGGGGGAAGGCCAAAATCAAAGAACCGCTCCATTCTGCCACGGACAGCAAAATCATTTTTGAAGGGGCGGCGACCTCAAGTTTTTGCCGCAGCTCGGTAAGTTCCTAGGTCCGACACTGCTCTAGTATTGTAAACAGTGCACTCCTTGCGTCTGAGTTATAAGAACCTGAGTTTATGAGCCACAAGTACCATCACCAAGCTGCAGTTGCAATTCTCTGAAGCTTGTCAGTCTGTTTTTTATGGAGCATTTATTATTTCGATCTTAAATAAAGAGACAGATTGTGGTCTGGGTTTGATCTAAATTAGGTAAGTACATAAAAATACCTCTTCCAAAACATGGTTAAACATATGCGTCTACAATACTTCATGCTTAGGAACTACGTCTCAGATATTCATATGACACTAGACAAGCTTAACAGCCAATTCTCAACTCAGACAGTCGAAATTGACCCCGCATTAAAAACACATGAAATCATTCACCAAAATTCGCTAGTAAACCACAGCCAAAAATTTTACTTATCACATATGACTTCAAAGCAGGTGAGAAGAGCTATTACACGGATAAAATCTAATGCAAATGGTGTATATGACATCGTTATTAGAATTTTTAATAATATATTGGATGTAATTACCCCATTTATAACACATATCTTTAATTTTTCTATATTTACTGGAACATATACAAAAGTTTGAAAGATAGCCTTAATCAACCATTATCAAAGAAAACTGCTCCTGTCGAACCATCAGATTATCGACCAATAAGTTTATTACCTACCATTTTAAAGGCTCTCGAATACGTAGTTCATGGCCAAACCACTAAGCACCTCAATGCGTACAACAAACAGGATAATTTTCAGTCCAGTTTTCGTAAAAACCACCGTAGGGCGACTGCACTCATAACGTTTACAGACGACATAAAACATGCTATGGACAGACAAATACTTCTTGATTTCAGCAAGGCATTTGACACCGTCGACCTTGACATTCTCCTGTTCAAACTGAGAGGGTTGAATTTTTCCAGTGGCGCTGTTGACTGGTTCGAATCATATTTGACAAATAGTCAGTATTGTGTTACGGATGCCAATGGAAATAGATCGCCATGGGAGACTACAAAAATTGGTGTTCCCCAGGGCTCTATCCTGGGACCACTTCTTTTTTCTATGTATATAAACATGGAGTTAGTGTCTTACGTTACTGTTATTACCATCTCTACGCTGACAACCTACTACTACACCATAGTGCATCACCAAATGAGGTACTCACTATTATAGAGCAAATAAATGCTGACCTTAAGAATCTTTTTGATTGGGTAAAGAGACTTGGATTAAAAATAAATCTCAGGCGGTTGTTATTGCTAGTCCAAAACTTCACATCAAATCTCCCAAAAACAAAGCTTCAGGGAACAGAGTTAAATTATAGCGATTTTGTAAAAGATCTGCGAGTACTAGAAGATAGAAATTTAAACTGGTCTGAGACTCCTGTCTCAGTATGTCACAAAGCTTCTCTTCATGCTCTGTATAAATTTAAGAAATCTTTCTCCACCCATTTGAAGAAACAACTGATACAGACCCTTGTGCTTCCCGATCTAGATTACTGTGACGTTGTTCAGCAAAAATTGAGTTCGGCAGACATAAGGAAACCTGAACTTGTTATGAACTCCTGTGTAAGGTTCATCTGTGACCTGCGACTGTACGACCATATCTCAACTTCATATGATCGCTTACAGTGGTTGCTCGTTTCTGATTGACGACGATTCCACACTCTATGTCTCCTTCAGTGCCTCAAACACCTGAAAACTCTCGCTTACCTTTGTTCCAACATATAATACCTAGGATTTCCCATAATATTAACACCAGATCCCTGAACTCAAACATACTAACCATCCACTCCTACAGCTCGGAAACCCTAGTCAATTCCTTCTTCATTTCAGCAACTAGATAGTGGAATGATCTATACCTGAAAATTAGAACTACCAAAAAAAATCCGGTCCATTTAAAATTCTTTTGAAAAAGCATTACTTACTCGAGCCCTAGCTGAACAATCTGTTCTTCCATGCATAATGTATTTTTAGATTTGAATAATATTGATTTATACTGTGTCCATCTGTTTATTCTGCTTTCCATATTATTAGTTTGTGTCGTGTTTCTTCAATCTACTATTATTTGGTTTACATCGTTCACTTCTTCAACCTTCACCAACATTAGTTTATACCATTAAATGATTTACTAGTTAAACATGAATATTTTTAAGATATTAGTTAGTATTTAACTCATAAATATTATTAAGTTTTTAGTTAATGTTTCACTCATTAACTTAATTTATACCAAATGAGAAATAAGTGTTGTATACTGTTAGTTTGCGTAAGGTGTAAATTATTTATTATAAACACCTGGTGTGATGTAAGAGAGGGTTTGACAGCCCTATTCTTGCCAGGCTAAATAAATAAATATTACAGTCGTATACGAACTCCGTAGTAAGTGTAAAGCTGTTACAATGTCCATAGTCTGCTGCTAGATTCAAGCGTGTAGGATATTTGTGTGACGTTTACTGGGAGAATTTGCGTTTGACCCTAGTTAGTCGCTGCGAGTCAAGGTGGTGGATAAACTTTCATTCGGGACTTGAACGAGATAGAACTTCACGATTCATACCTGTAGTCATCAGATTGTGTATTTAAGTCCTGGGTTAAATCCCAAACCTTTTACAGTGTGAGCAAACGAAACTTGTGGGTAATTTTTCGATTGGGGACGTTAAAGTTGGTGGCTGTGTTGTAAACTTCATGAATAAGCCTAAATCGGATTTCACGATCTCTCTTGTTTTATCTTTCATAATACACCGTCATAGTCGCCCGCAGATGCAGTGATACTTGGCAAAAGGGTTCAAGCGGGGGAGGAGAACGGGAAATCTTCCACTGAGCTGCCTGTAGCGGGTTGATTCCTCCAGGGTGGCTGCTTTTTTCGGGGTCTTCGGGTATGATGAACAGTAAATTAATACCTCGTACGTATTGGCTCAATAATGACACCATACTGTCTAGATTCCACAGGACATTGTAAGTAAAAGTGAGCACCACGCCAGATGAAGCTCCTTGAACATTTTCAAGGCTGTCACGAGATCGCATTATTATTATTGCTTTTAATTCATTTAATGTTAATTATTATTATTAACACTCATTGAAATCCGAACTGATTTATAGTTCATGTATTCGCATGGGAAACTGGATAGTTAAAGTATCTTGTAATTGTAAAGCAAAAGGTTCATGTGTAACTGCTTATAAATCTGCATTAACCAACTCATCGTGTCCATATTACATGTCTTAAAAGTCTTGTAAAAGTAACTATGATCAATGTATAATTGCAATATTTCTGAGATACGGAAGAATCCTGCTGGGTTTCCCCCAAGTGAGGTGATGAAAAATAGTCTTATAACTAAATAGAAAACAAAAATCTGTATAGCATTATGAGATTGAGAGCCTTGTGGTTATCGAGTTATCATATATATTATTTCTATAAGGTATTTTTTTTGTCACAACCCTGTATCTTCCTTCATACTTAACCAAAATAAATGAATGAGGTGTCATATTAAAGCTTATGGTCTCCACTTTGGTCACATCATATTTTAAGAAAGAAAGTTTTCGGAATTCTACCCTTAAAGGGCAAAAATGTCAATATTTCTAAAATGCCGTTTTCTGTGTTACGAAGCATTTATCTCCCTTGATACCTATCTGAAATATTTTAATGAAGTATCATTTTAAAGATTAAGATCTCCGCTTTAGTGATGTCATATATTAAGACAGACATTATTTGGAATTCGACCCTTAAAGGGCAAAAGTATCAATATTTTTGCAATTCGTTTTTGTGTCACGAGCCATTTATCTCCCTTAATATCTAACTGATATAGATAAATGAGGTACAATATTAAATATGAAGGTCTCTGCCGTGGTAACATTATATTTTAAGAAAGGAATTTTTCGTAATTCGACCCTTAAAGGGCAAAAATGTCATTTTTTCTAAAATGCGTTTTTTTTTTGTATTTTGAGCCATTTATCTCCCTGGATATCTAACCAAAATCGATAAATGAGGTAGGATTATGAGAAGTATTGTCTCAGCTTTGTGACATCATATTTTAAGAAAGAATGTTTTTGGAATTCTGCCCTTAATGGGAAAAAGTGTAAATTTTTCTATAACGCATTTTTGTGTCACGAGCGATATATCTCCCTTAATATCTAACCGATATAGATAAATGAGGTATCATATTAAAGAATAAGGTCTGCGCCGTGGTAACATTATATTTTAAGAAAGGAATTTTTCGTAATTCGACCCTTAAAAGGCAAAACAGTCAAATTTCCCAAAATGCGTTTTTTGTGTCTCGAGCCACTTATGTCCCTGGATATCTATCCAAAATCGATAAATCAAGTAAGATTGTGAGGAATAATGTCTCAGCTTTGCTGACATCATATTTTAAGAAAGAAGTTTTTGGAATTCGACGCTTAAAGGAAAAAAGTATAAATGGTTCTACAACGCATTTTTGTGTCACGAGCTATTTATCTCCCTTGATATCTAACCGATATAGTAAAATGACGTATCATATTAAAGACTAAGGTCTCCACCGTGGTAACATTATATTTTAAGAAAGGAATTATTCGTAATTCGACCCTTGAAGGGCAAAAGTGTCAATATTTCTAAAATGCGTTTTTTGTGTTTCGAGCCATTTATCTCCCTGGATTTCTAACCAAAATCGATAAATGAAGTAGGAGTATGAAGAGTAATGACTGATCTCGGTGAGATCATATTCAACCTCACTATTCATCGCATTTTATTCGCGAAATTTTCGCACGGGTCGTCTAGTTATTTCATATTACTCTCAACGAATCTCTAACAAAATATATCTAACTTTCGTTAACTTTCATGCTGCCTTTCCCGTCTCTCGGCGAGTACATTTATATGTCCCTATCTCAGAAAAGACCACTTCATAACAATCGTATTAATTTTCTCCCTACATAAATCGAAATAGTTATGCTATTGTTAGATAACTCATTTATTACCGAGTTTTGCATTGTTTACCCTTCACTGGGTACCTTTGCTCAAATACATTCTGATGTTAACTGTCGTTACAGTTATTATAATGTCATTTCGTTAAATATATCATCACCTTTTTATCGGCCTTTTCTGTCTGTTAGGTGAGGTCTGTGTTAAGGCATGTATGTGTTGCTGGTCAACTTAAATAATACCAGAAAGATTACCTTGATGATGAAGCTGAAGAAGAAGGTATCTGTCGCGACTGAGATGACGCCCACGTACAAGGCGGCGATTGACTGTTGGATGTAAGCCAGGTGGAAGTAGGGTGCGCCAGTGGTGTCTACCGGGTACAAGCCGACTATGGGCAGCTCTGGAGTCTCGTACAGCAGGAAGGGCATCATGGTCCAGATGATGATGGAGCAGACCGATGTGGCAGCGTACACCGAGTAGGACCGGCGCGCCCACGAATCGGCGGCCACCACAAGAGCGGCGTCAGACTGCAGGCGGTCTGCTCCCTCGAAGTCGGTCTCTGCGCGGCTCCACAGAGCCCGCAGGTACGACGACCGCGTCCCCACAAACACGCTCTGTCACACCAAACAAAACATGAAGCAATAGCTCGGCTTTTGAAGTTTCACTGTTTGCGAAAATTGTAACACCAAGAATATGACATGTGATTACAATGAAATTTATTCGACAAGTTAGGGATTGCAGAACTGTACTTGCACTTTGGCCGTGAGAGTTCACTACTGTGTGCAGCAGCTACGTGCTGCTGTCATAGTCTCTAACAGTTGTATCAAGGAATCAAAGGTATGCAGCTGAGGAACATACTGCCATGTGGTTTGTAGGTGCGATGTTGCAGGAGGAACGGAATGGACAAGTTGGCGATAGATCATATCCTAGACAAGCTCGAAGTGTGACATGTCAGGCGAACATTTAGGCCAGGGAAGCAGTGGTACTCGTCGTTCCTTGAAGAAGACTTGCACTTTTCCTCGCCATATGTGGCCGGGTATTATCCTGCTGAAATATGTTCTTTTTTTCATTATGGCTTTTTACCTCGTGGAAGTCGACATCATTAGAGGCGGAATGGGTTTGGAGATAAGGAACTGAAAGGAATTCGGCCATGGCATTTTGAAGGAAGCATCACGGAATTTGCCTGGAGTGATTTGGGGAAACCGTGGAAAACCCAAATCTGGATGCCCGGACGGGGAATCGAACCGGCGTCCTCCCGAATGCGAGGCCAGAACGTTAACCGCTCACCCACCACGCTCGGTGCTGTTGAATTATGGCCTATGGCGCTGCCTGCAATTAACCACCTACAACATGGGCTAGATCAATTAGAAAAATGGTGCCGACAGAACAAGGTGAAGATCAACCCAACAAAATGTGCAGCTATATACTTCACCCGGAAAAGGCCTGAACTAAACAGAAAGCTAACAATCATGGGACAGGAAGTAGAATGGTCGGAAGATACGAAGTACCTTGGAGTCACGATGGACAAGAAACTATTATTCCGGAAGCACATACTAGACAGGAGAATACAAGGATACGCCATACTAGCCAACTTATTCCCGATACTCTACAGTTCGGAACTCGCCACAAAAACAAAACTTCGCATCTACAAATTATTAATCCTCCCTTTCATCCTATATGGATGCCAGGTGTGGGGTACAGCATCCAAGACAAATATCGACCACCTACAGAAACTACAGAACCGGTGCCTGCGGGTAATATTGCGGGCTCCAAGGTATGCACCGACGGACCTAATTCATGAACAGACAAATATAAGTCCGATCTATGTAGAGATCTTCAGACAAACTGAAAGATTCTACGAAAGAGTAGAAAAATTCAGAGGAACTGACGAAAGGCTCCATACCCTCGGTACAACTGTACCAAAGCATTGGCACAAATATAAAGTGCCACTAAGCATCATATGTCAGGCAGAGTAGAACTGATATGAACATAAGAAAACTGTAGGGGTTTTTCACATAAGGTCGTCTTTGACGAACCGCAGTCATGTTTTCCCCTCAAAGAGTAATAAAAAAGAGTCCCCAAAACAAACCCAACCTAAACACTGTGACACGTAAAGTAGAGCTACTCAGGTAGCGGGACTACGTTATAACCTATGGAGCTCCAAACCATCACACTTTCCGCTCAACAGTGCAGTATGTCGATTGCGTTTACCACAGTAACGTCTAAAGGCTCCTCTTCACAATCGCCCATGATGGGCGATTAAAAAAGTGGCCATCATCGTCGCGATCATGTATTGCTGTCTACACAATCGTGATGGCTCCTCTTCACAATCGCCCATTAAAAAAGTGGCCATCAATGTCGAGATAATGAGTTGCTGTCTGTGAATTTTCATTTACTGACCATTGTCGTTTGAAAATGGACGTCAAAGTGATAGCGGCTTGTTGTAATTACGCATTAATAAGTTACTCTATGTTACGCAAGCATAATTTTATAGATTCCTTGAGGTCTTGTTTTCGTTAGGTTTTTGTTTGTCGAGTTGGTTGCTAAGAGAAATATGGCTGGGTAGTGATATTGAATTCAATCGTCGCAAATTCCATTTACGAATCGTACAACCTCAGAAGGAAGTCCGATGTAAATGTTATCTGTGTAGTTTCGGCTGGTGCTGGTGGAACATTGTTAATTTACTGAATTAAAGTTATGAATAGTACAAAGAAAGGCTTACGAATCTTTCATTAATCAGATATTTTCTATGACGTATTTAAAAAAGGAGAAAATGTGACCATATAACTAAAGAAGAGATGACCATAATCTTCCAGAAATAACTGGAGAACATTAAATAAGTACCAGGCAGAAACGATGCACAAAGAAAAATTACACAGGCTGCTACTATCTATTTGCTCAGTACATATAACCGTTATCGGAATGAGCATCAAAAATAAAACAAAAAATTAATGTAAAATATTGTGCTGGGTGTTAGGCAGCTCTTGCCTGGGACTTCATTTTCGCTTCTCCGTCCATAAACAGGAGAGTTTTTTTTTTGCTTCAGACAATCCATGAATAAACAACTAGCCGAACTTCTAGCAGAACCGTCATCAGAATTTGATAACTACGATCGCATGTCATCAAACGGCTTTGAATATCTAGTGCAAAAAATATCTCCATTGGTTGCGGAAAAAGTCATATTTTGGACCTCTGTCGTGTGAATGAATGATGGGCGATTGTGTGGACACGCGCACGATCATCGGCACGCATTCCTTTGATGTACCGAAAACTAACCGATCGCTCGCGATTATAGGCGATGATGGCCACTCACAGACGATTATGCCTTCTACACAATCGTGTGTGCCTATAGTCGCCCATCATGGGCGGTTATGAAGAGGAGCCTTAACACACACATGTCCATCACTGCCGGACAAGCGGAAATCAACCCAAAACCACTTCATTTTACCATTCAGGACGCCAGTGACGGCGTTCGCGTGCCTACTATATTCAGAGACGTTGGCAGTTTCTAGTCGATGGATGCCTGCGCAATGGCACTGTTGTCACCAGTCTAGCCCTCAACAGACAGCGTCAAACCGTCTTAGCAGACATTTCCCCACCTGTTGCAGTGCTCCAACGACGAGCCAACACTGCGGACGAAGCTGTCCTATCGATTTCGGCCATGCGAACAAGATCCCTTGTCATGGCCACATTGCGTGATCCCGGTACTTGCTCGTCACTGTGTACGATCCTCTTCTGTCCACTGGTTTCTCACACGGATCACTGTTATAGCAGCGTGCCCGTACGAGCCGCGTTGCCATCGTACAACAAACTCGTTTCCAGGAGACTAACCACTTTGCCACTTCTGAACTCACTGACATGTTGATACTGACGAGACGCCGGCGTTTCCTTGCACTTTTCCACGGCTCTGCACCGACTGAGCGTGGCATAACTCACCTTTCCGGACACCGAAAGGAGGGCGCTGTTGGGCCTACGTGCACGCCATCTCTCTGCAATCGTTGTCACTCATTGTGGCTCCACTTTTTACACATCCGCCAATGATTCAGATCATCTCTTCTGTGTGTTACAATTTTCACAAACAATAGTGTTTGACTTTCCTCACCAGCGCCATAGAACAACGCACACAATACATATAGGGTGTCCAGAAAAGGACTCCCTGATTTCAAAATCAAATATCTCGAAAACAAAGATCGATAGAGGAATGCAGTAAACGGTATGTTTATCGTGACAGCTGTAAGAAGTGTATACAGCAGTGTGAAATAATAGTTACAAAAGCTGCTAACAGATGGCGCTGTACGCTGTACAGCTCATATCAGCATACATAAGTGAAATAATCGTATGAAAACAATCTTTGTAAACAATCACATCACAATGTTTTCAAAATGTTCACCCTTGGCACTACCCTGAGCTTCGGATCACTATTTAGGCATTACGTATGGCGATTACAGTAGAGATGGGTAGGTCCGGATGGATGCAGGTCCGCGGACCCGTATCACTTGCGCTAGGGATGGATGTACATCCGAGAGCTTGTCGGACCTGCTTCCAGTCGGACCTGTAACAGCGCCACAGTTCTCGCGTGGCCGGAGGTTGAACCACGGCCGGACCTGCAACCGCGGAGCTGGAACGCAGTTTTTCATTACAGTTCCGATTTGAAATCTGTGTTCTGAAGAGTTTAATGTCATTTACTGTACGATTGGATTACAGTTCTGTTTAAAGATGAGATTATAAATGAAAAACTATTTCTTAATGTCTGACTACTAGTAGATAATTACAATAACTATTAAATGCCAATGGGTAGCTAAAACCCGGTAGTACATTTTTATTGGTCGGGTTCGTGCTTCTAAGGTGAGGAGTGTTTTTCGTGCTAAATAAGAATGGACTTATAATTTAACTTGTAATTTTAATGCGTTGTAGTATTATTAAACTTTTAACGTTCAGTTTGATTGATCACAAAGTGTCTAGAATTTTTAACTTTCTGAATTCTGATGGCTTAAGGACAAATCAGATAATACATTTAACATCTCTTTATTGCAGAAACACGGTTCGTAGAGTTTCCAAGGAACATTATACATACCTATACTAATATTATAAATGCGAAAGTAACTCGGTCTGTCTTTGTCTGTTTGTTACGTTCCTTGGGCTAAACGGATACTCCGATCGTGATGAAATTTGACGGGAAGATGCTGTTTGACATTAGGATCGAGATGGGATACTATATTATGTATAAATAAGAACATATTGTCATTAAATTATGAAAACTATCTCAACTGTGAAAGACAAACGCATAATATATATCTATATTTGTAATGCGCAACTGCTTCCAGCATTGTTAGGGTGGCGTAGTGGTAACGAGTTTACTTCTTATAAATCCTCCAGCGTTGCTTCGGGATCTAATCCCATGGAGCACAAATATTTTTATGAATTGTTTTTCATAGTTCGAGCCAAGTCTAGGATTTTATAGTAAGGATACCATGTTCTGGCAAATCTTTGGCGCTAGAAAGCGTTAACTTTATTCACGGTATACTGGTTCCACAGGTAGTTTTTGTATGATCTAAACTAATAATATTGTGTATGCGAAAGTGAGTCTCCATCTTTTTTATTTTACGTTTTGATGAATATATGTTTATACCGATGACAAGGAAATAATTTGTATATTTGGGAACGAAATAGGATACTTTTTCCGATATGAATAACAGTTTTAGTCATGAGACAGGTTCGAAGGTAGAATGGTATATCGATGGCGTTCCCGTCATATTATGCCGACTCAGTGTTGTTTGGGACATCTTAGATAATTTTCAGCTTTGTATATCCAATTCTTACAAACAAATTCTAAATCCACGCGTACGAAGTCGCGGGTAACAGTTAGTAATATATATAAATGATTATGTGACATTATTGCGAGCTACTCTGCTGGCCGCTTTTACAGAAATATTTTATAATCCAGTCGTTTCTAGAACTTCTAACAATGGCTCAAACAATCGGTTATTATTACTAAGAATTAAATCTTGACTAAAAATACGTTCAGGTAAATTGGAAATAATATTAAATAAAATTACAAATAAATTAAAAGTTTCTGAAATTGCACAAAATAAAATAAAGATTTTGAAAGCACCAAAAACACGTTATGGTAGCTGGCAAAACATAAATATTACTGTTTGATTAAAATGCATTGTATCGCACTCGATTTAGCACTCACGTCAACGTTTTATTCACTCAATCAAAATAGTTTCACATAGCATACAGAGCAAAACACTATACATAATATAAGAACAAATCTCACGTAGTTTCTCCCTCACAGTTTAAAATAAGTTATACTTGCAATTTTGTTTTTTGTTCATTTATAATAAACTGTTTCTTAAGCTGGTATATTGTGGAAAGGCAATATTTATCTCAAGATGTTGAGTCTTGAATAATTTCATTTTTAGTAAAAAAACTAACAGTTAACAAAGACTTTCGATTTTTTTTAGTAGTACTTAAACATTATTAAGAAATGATTTCATTTTATTCTTATAGAAGCCCACAGAAATTTTACTTTTACTTTTATCATTATCAAGTCTGATTATGTTGTGATTTTCTAATATTACGTACAATTGTGAGTTTCAGACAAAAATAAAACAAAATTATCAGAATTAATATTCTTTCATTTCATAAATTAATGGATGAACACGATATAACTCATACTGCAGTTCTCCTTGGTAGGATTTGTATCCACCATACGCTCGATTGTAGGTTCGGACCCATACAGGTCCGCCGGACACGTATTTGGATGTAGGTCCATACACATCCAGTTCCGCCATACACTCCGCGCGCTCGATTGTAGAACCGGACCCATACAACTCCGCCGGACATGTAACTGGATGTAGGTCCTCACAGATCCAGTTCCGCCATTCACTCCGCCCGCCCGATTGTAGAGCCGGACCCATACAGGTCCGCGGACATGGAACCTGGAAGCAGGTCCGCAGCGCTGGATGTACATCCGGACCCGACTCCTTTAAAATCTCGGACCTGCCCATCTCTAGATTACAGCGCCATCTGTTAGCAGCTTTTGTAACTATTATTTCAAACTGCTGTATACACTTCTTACAGCTGTCACGATAAACATACCGTTTACTGAATTCCTCTATCGATCTTTGTTTTCGAGATATTTAATTTTGAAATCAGGGAGTCCTTTTCTGGACACCCTGTATGATAAAGATGTAAGTCAACAAGTTTCCACAACACTCGTCGGCTGATTAATGTGTACTCTCCTCGTTATCGTAACATATTTAATCAGCATGCAAGCTCTTCCCACAGTATGGTCATCATTGATATAAGAGAACTTGTGGAAAATGCGATGCGTGAGGCTTTCTACGTTTTGTACCAAAATACTATTACTAAAATCTTCGCAGATTGTGCATAAGAAAAGTGAGTTACAATATCGAACAATATGCCAACAGTAAGGTAGTAGTAAGATTAATTGAAATCGCAATAAGGTTGACGTATTCAGGATCTAATTTAAAAATTGTTACACTAAAGAAAATGCATGTCGTGCAGGGTAAGCTGGATCTAATACAAATTCTCCCTGCAGGTATGGTAAAACTATTGGAACTTCTGCACTGAAAGAAAGCACTGAATTCTGATGGTATCCCACTAAGAGTAATCTGAAATTAGGCAACTGAAATTAAATCCTTCCTCACTGACGTATATCACAAATATTTAGAAAAAAAGTGTCTTCCCCTGAAAAATCGCGCAGATAACTCGAACTTTCAGGAAAGAAGATCAAAGTGGCCTCATCAACTACTGACCGATCTCTCTGTCGGCAATGTGCAGCAGATTGTTTGTTATATGCTCCAATGTTATGGATTTATTGTACCGAACCATCACCGATTCCGCACGACTCGATCATGTAAAACACAGCAAGCATTTATTCGGCGATAGATTTGAACTCTTGGAAAGGGATTGACCATAATGACGAGCGAACATGATGCTCGTCGTCAATTACAGTTGACAGATAGTTGATGAATTAATAAAGAACGATAGGTATATAACATTACACGAAAACAGTAAGCAATTTTCACATATTTCACGCATCATTCTTCATAAAATTGTCGATTATTTGAAATACCGAAAGACTCAGTAATTTCATGAAAAATTGGCGGCAGCCAAATATAAGACAGGGATACAAAAACTCTTTACACGTTACAAATAAATATTGGTATATATATGGTGATTGCGTATAAAAGTATTGTAACTTATATTCGTGTAAAATTCGTTACTGGTTGTTTTATAATTATTAAACAGGCAATTATCACATGATCCTCGTATATTCCTTGGTAAAGATTTAGCATCCAAATATAGAGATGACTTCTTCCAAAAAATTACCGAAAATATTTCTTTTAATAAGCGAATTGAGAACTGAAAAAAAGAAAAAAATTACTTATTCCTTTTTAAAAAGTTACATAAGTTGTTATTAGGAGTGAAACAAAATTACTATTGTCTGTTTGATACTTCTAGAAACTGCTGTACGGGCACCGTATAGATTGAAACAAACTCTGGGAAATAGCTGAGTGCAAATAGATATTTTGACTAAGAAAATATGTCGGTGGAATAAAAGAGATCGACTGAGATACACGTGGAGCTTATCTTGCGAAAAGATCTAAGAAAACTAAACTATAGTTTTTGTGGAGCTGCACCTTCATGAGCACGTTGATGGTGGTGACCAAGACGCAGATGTTGAGCGTGGTGCCGTGCAGGGTAGCCTGTCCGAAGAGCAGTCCTGCCAGCTCCGAGGCGATCACGCTGGTCATCACCGCGTCGACAGCCAGCCAGTACACGGCGTGCGCCGTCGTAGTCCACAGGGGCAGCATCCAGGGCGGTGCAGCGCGCGGCCCACCAGGCCTCCGTCCACACGCATGTCAGCTCTGTAACACAGCTGCCGTTCCAGTACTAACAGTACTTTCAATCAGCCAAAACATTATGACCACCTACTTATGGTCCATCTTTGGAGCGCAATAAAGCAGAGATTCGGCGTGGTACGGATTAGAAAAGTCCTTGTTAGGTTTCCGGAGTTGTCTATCCCGACATTAGCCAGAGGATTAAATCCTGGCACTAAGGATGCAACTGCAGACTGTTGTCTGCGACAATTAGGATGGATGGATGGCACCAGATGTCTGCGTACAGATCACGCAATTCTTTTAAATTACGGGCCGGTGGCTTGTGAGAGCGGGTTTGGTAACGAGCATCTCGGAAACGGCGAGGCTGGTTGGCTTTTGGCGTGCTACTGTAGTGAGTGGGTGAAGGATGGTGAAACCACGACTGGACGACAAGGTGGTGGACGTTCTCGCCTCTTCACAGAACGTGGAGGTCCGAGGCTTGCCCGCTCTGTAAAGCGGGATAGGCGGCGATCTGTGGTAGATCTGACAGCATAGTACAATGCTGGTGCAGGTACAAGTGTTTCAGAGCACACTCTGTTGCCAGATCTGCCACATATCTCCGCTTATCCCGCTTTACAGGGCGGGCAAACCTCCGACCTCCACGTTCTATGACGATGCGTGGACGTCCACCACCGTGTCGCCCAGTTGTGATTTTACTGTCCTTCAACCACTCTGCATAGATGCTTACTACAGTAGCACGCCAACAGCCGACCAGCCTCGCCGTTTCCAATACGCTCGTTCCCAAGAGCCGAGGCCACAAACAACCGACCTGTAATTTAAGGGAATTGCATGATCTGCGCGTAGATATCTGGTGCCAGACAACTCCAGAAACCTAAAAAGGACTTTACGAATCCATGCCACACCGAATCGCTGCTGTAGTGCGCTCCAAAGATGAACCAACGCACTAATAAGCAGGTGGTAATAATGTTTTGGATGGTCAGGGTATAAACTCTGGGAAGGTAGGCTCTTAGACATGCCCCATCCATACAGACTGCATAGTTAATAATAAATGAAACAAATGAAAATTCAAGATAGACCTGCCCTCGCGTGTACAGCACACAGTACTTGTAAACAATAAGGTTTTGATGGGAAACGGGAGGTAATCGTGAAGCTCTGTTAACCCATTTTGCTGCATTATAAGTGAGTGTATTAAACGACGCAACCAGACACCACCACGAAACTCTCGTCGAAAACCTAACTGGCGTCAACCTGTTTCTTTCCGACTAGCAAAACCTTCAGCTGGTGTTAATCACTTTGTTTTCAACTTTTAACTACAAGCATTAATGCTAAATGCAAGAGAGCGATCAGCATCGTGACATGAGAGGCGATTTCTTGTATTCGGAACATCCTAAAGAGTTAAGAAAGACTGGTTGGTGTAAAGAACGATGCAGATAACCTCCAGCCAGGAGCACCCCTGTTATCTAGAATCCAAGATTGAGGATGGTGAGAGCACGACAGTAGACTGGGTGTGTTTAAGTTAATGCACTGAAGAGCCAAAGAAATTTGTAAACCTGCCTAATATCGTGTAGGACCCCCGCGAGCATGCAGAAGTGTCGCATCATGACGTGGCATGGACTCGACTAATGTCTGAAGTAGTGCTGCAGGGAACTGACACCATGCATCCTGCAGGGCTGACCATAAACCCGTAAGAGTACGACAGGGTGGAGATCTCTTCTGGACAACATCCGAGAAATGCTCAATAATGTTCATGTCTGGGGAGTTTGGGGGCCAGCGGATGTGTTTAAACTCAGAAGAGTGTTCCTGGAGCCACTCTGTAACAATTCTGGACGTGTGGAGTGTCGTGTTGTCCTGATGGAATTTCCCACGTACGTCGGAATGCACAATTGCCATGAATGGATGCAGGTGATCAGTCAGGATGCGTACGTATGTGTCACCTGTCGGAGTCGTATCTATACGTATCAGGAGTTTCATGTCTTTCCAACTGCACACGCTTCACACCATTACAGAGCCTCCACCAGCTTGAAAAGTCCCCTGCTGACATGCAGGGTCCATGAATTCATGAGATTGTCTCCATACCCGTCCATCCGCTCGATACGATTGGAAACGAGACTCGGCAGACGAGGCAACTTGTTTCCAATCATCAATAGTCCAATGTCTGTGTTGACGGGCCCAGGCGAGGCGTAAAACTTTGTGTCGTGCACTCAGCAAGGGTACACGAGAGGGCCTTCGGCTCCGAAAGCCCATATCGATGATGTTTCGTTGAATGGATCACACGCTGACACTTGTTGATGGCCCAGCATTGAAATCCGCAGCAATTTGCTGAAGGGTTGCACTTCTTTCACGTTGAACGATTCTCTTCAGTAGTCGTTGGTCCCGTTCTTGCAGGATCTTTTTCCGGCCGCAGCAATGTCGAAGATTTGATGTTTTACCGGATTCCCGATATTCACGGTTCACTCGTGAAATGGTCGTACGGGAAAATCCCCACCTCATCGGTACCACGAAGATGCTGGGTGCCAGCGCCGACTATAACACCACGATCGAACTCACTTAAATCGTGATAACCTGCCACTATAGCAGCGGTAGCCGATCTTACGCCAGCGCCAGACAACTGTTGTCTTATATAGGCGTTGCCGACTGCAGCGCCGTACTCTGAGTGTTTACATATCTCTGTGTTTGCATACGCATGTCTATACCAGTTTCTTTGTCTCTTCAGTGTATATCCGCTCTTGGAAGAAAAAAGAGACTTTATTCCTGCCTTTAGACTTCTTAAATTATAATGGTACAGTGATATATGTCCCAAATTTTAATAATACGAGTATAGATAGGTAAAAAATTAGACCCACGTAAGTTGGGAATCCGTATCATTATTTTTATCATTTTTCTGGCTCTAATGTTGAAAAAGGTTGAGAAACGTTTTAATAGACCAGTGACATCTTTATAGACATACATTGAGTTTTCTGTCGCGAAGAAAGATTATGGGTCTTTACCATGATCCATATACACCGATATTTTGGTTTCAGGTGCCATAAGATTCCATTGCTGCAACCTTTTGTGTGTGTGTCCTTGGTTGCTCTACTACTAAATGTACTATGTTGGTATACATTGTTGGTTATTTTGGGCCTGGAAACAAGTTGCTTTTGTTTTCAAAAAGGTTGCGCACCGAATCTGACGAGTCACTTCGAAGTCTCTGAGGAATTCGATGAGCTGTTTTCAGCATAAGACATTTCACTTTGTGCATTTGATGATTCGGTTGGTATAAGAAGGTCTACACCGTGTGGCACGGTTTTCTGTATAGAAGACGCTTATTCTTTGAGGAATAGGCCTGAGTCTTAGAAAGAGAAAATAGCTGTCCGTCATCTGGTCTTAATAAAAGAAAAGCGCAAATTTTACTATCATGCTTTTAATGTTTATCCACTCCTGATTGTAACTGCACAACTAACTATATAGTTGTGCGGTGTAAAAGATTATCTTGGTAACCAACATGACAATCGAAATATAGTCTGCATGTGTCTATAACGTTTCTTCGTCGTAATTTCGAAATAACGAAAGATGCAATAGTAAACATCCCGGCTATTCAGACAACCACGAGATCGTGAGGTTGACATGGTTTCTTACTACTCTTAATGCATTCATTGTCTGAGAACTTAACAACTTGGCGGCTTGGCTGAAACATTTAGAACTCTTACAGAGAAAATTTTGACGTAATGTTCCAGTTGCGTCGTCAACTTACCAAGGAGACACTGCACAAGCCTGTGTCAGTACCACAGCAAGGATTCGTTCCACCAGAACCTCAAAATGTCTAAACAAGGAGACCTTGAGCAATGTTATTTTATATCTTCCAAATTTTATATATATTCTGGAGAACTGACCCACACACGACGGTCGAATCAGAGGCCGCCCGCTCTGTATTCGCTGCTGTTGTTAACGAACTCCTAATTACAGGACAGTCTCGCCACAAATCACTAGCGCCCTCACGTTGCTTTCTTCAAAGCACTTGTTAATGTCTCCAATTTCCAAATTCCAAAAGGCGACTGACTTTTGATAAAATATGAATAGAGCGCGGGAAAAGCTAGTTAAGTTCAAACTACAGGTTGTATTGTACATCACAAAGCAATTGTTGTGACCTAAGTACTAACTTTCAAACCGATATCTGATAACTAAGAAAGCCTCAACACAATGACTACGGAAGTCTGCATAGAAGAAACTTTAGATTATTCTGACGGAGGAGAGACTTTGGAATTTTGTTCTGATGCCTTTTGTTTGGCACCACACACGTAATAACAACAAGGTCTCAGAAATCAAAGTGGTGGACCTTTAAGCCACAACCGGAATTTCTTTTTTTGATTTGCATATTTCAAATCCCTTACCGAGCGTGGTGGTGTAACGGATAGCGTTCTGGCCTCGCATTCGGGAGGACGGCGGTTCGAATCCCCGTCCGGGCATCCAGATTTGGGTTTTCCATGGTTTCCCCAAATCACTCCAGGTGAATGCCGGGATGCTTCCTTCAAAAAGGCCATGGCCGAATTCCTTCCCATTCCTTGCCCCCATCCTTTCCCGTCTCTAAAGACCACGTTGTTAAAAAGGGACGTTAAACTGTTAAAAAAAAAAAAAAATCAAATCCCTTTCTCCCTTTGTGCCACATTGGAACTCACAGAATTTTGTTTTTGCTTAGTAACTCCTAAATAAATCAGGTTTGATTAGAATTCTGAGACCTGCTTTGTAATTTTCGACATGGATTTGGTCAACAAAGAATTTAATAAAGAGGTTAATAATTTTTTCCATTTATTTGGCCTTCGGTCCTGAGGACCATATGACCAGCATTAAATGCTTATAGTTGTTCTATAATCTTGTTTTGACATATCGTAATATATTATTTCCTGTACGTCTTGATACATTGCAGGTCTCATTGTATTATATTTAAAACTAGCTGCCCCGACAGATTTCTTTCTGTCAAATGTTATTGTCCTATCGTAGTCCAATAGAAAAAATAAATAAAACGTATTACAGAGTGATCACTTTATTTATTGATTTAATGTCTCAATAATTAACAACGATTACTTACAAAAATATGTTTTCTATTTCGTACACTGATGACGTTAGTAATAATGTGATGATATTTTTATTGTAATGCTTTGTGGTACACGATATTTTTTGTTTGGGTACCTGGCGCGTAAACAAATTAAACTGACGGTTTTCCAACGCGGGAGCAGGCAACATATAGCTGTCCATGAGAGAAGCATGGGTTTTCAAGATTATCGTCGCAAACACTCAACGACTCACCCTGGGACTTATTTATGGTCATAGCGAAAGCAAGCAGCATTGGAAATTGTAGTCGTTTAAATTCAAATGGTACGTCAGTTGGTACAATTGGGATGCGAGGTATCAACACATCTTCTCCCTCATATTTTCCCCTTGGAATTCGATCACATTGTTCAGTAATTTTTTCACTGCTAGCCGTTTGCCATTACAAAGACGCGGTTGGTTGATATTTCGCAATATTATGACCACCGATCCTACTTTTAATTGAAGATTATGAGGCAGCAATCCTGGCAAATCCAGTGAGTTCAAAAATTCTGGTGGATAGTTGACGACATCATCTTGGTTAGTTGCACAATCAACTGATTTGTATATCCTTAATTCACCGGCAATTTCATTTACATCCGTGTTTTTGTCTCTATAATATAGCTCGTTCGTTCAACCAAAAAATTGACAGGAAATGTAATGCAGCCAGTCAAAACGTCTACAGAGATTTTGTCATTACCAATGCCAATGAATTGTTTTAAAAACATTTCTTCAGATCGATCATTTTGTAATTTCAAAGATAATCATAAAGCGCCTTTGATTTTTTATGATTGACTGGCAGTAATATTATTTTCGTGGATGGCACGCAAACCCTTTTTTTCCTTCGAACTTTATTTTGGGCAGGCATAGACTAATATCCATCCATACAGTCTAATCAACTTGAAGGCATACCAGAGATAATCCTAATGTGCCTTTGTTTTGTTTTGATTGACTGGTTTGTATGGAAAAAGAAAAGTGTTGAATTTTACTATTTTCCTCGCAATTTTTACATTTTTCTCTCCATAAAAACCTTCATTGTGAATTAACAAAAATATGAAAAAAATTAGCCGAATTGGTCGAGCCGTTCTCGAGTTTTGCGCATAGCAACACATTTGGTGATTCATTTTTGTTTATATAGATTTTAAAAGTAAGAAAGTATTTTTACTTGCAGCCAATTCAATCATCGTGAATTCTACCTGAACATAATTTAAAACGAATGGAACCCATCACCACAAGGCTTACCAGAACATTGCATTCTTAAAATAAAAGGATAAGTGTGGATCGATCGTCAGACGATAATGCATATCGCTTCTTAACTGAAATACCAGTAATCGATTTTGCTTTTTAGGTATTCTTAGTATTGCTTCCTTCTAAACTGATGCATTCTATTTTCATAGTCGAAACTTTCGTGGTAGGCGGCATGGGTCTACATATAAACACACGGAACAAATAAACACACAATTGGTTTTCGAGAGAAGCGAAAATTTAAAAGCATCCAAGTAAATGCCACGCACAGAAGAAATAATGATAACACGTACGTCAGTGATATTATTTTTGCTGATCACACGCAGATATACATTAATATCCATAGAGCCTATGAAGTCATACCAAAGATAATCCTAACGCACCTTTGTTTTGTTTTGATTGACGGAAAAGAAAAGTGTGGTTTTTACTATTTTCCTTCTAATTTTTACGTTTTATCTCTCCATAAGAACCTTCCCGGTGCCGTAACGAAAATATAAAAAAAAGAATTAGCCGAATTGGTCCAGGCGTTGTTGAGTTATGCGCTTACCAACACATTTTGTGATTCATTTTTATATTATAGATTGTTACTTGTCAAATAGTTTCATCATACTCAACAAACTTGTTCCTCATTTTTATTATTGGTACCTAACTAGTTCTACATGACAAAGTGATATTCTTAGTTAATTTAACGTACAATCTTGAACAGGAGGAAAATTTGTAAAGTGAACATAATTAATGATACTGTCCTCCTCATCTATAGCTTTTTTTAAATTAAAATACCTAAATTAAAATGATTTTTTTTTTGCTTTGGCGAAGAAAATGTGAAGAGTGTTTTGGATTATAACTATTTTTAGATGACAGAGGGATTCTTAATTTAATTGACATATAACTTTACACAAGAGTAGCTTATTGAAATGAACATAATTAAAACTGTTTTCCTCCTACCTTACAGCTGATCTTTAAAACAGATATTTCTTTGGAAATTTTGTAGGGGAGTATCTTAGTGTATAACTAATACATTTGTAACTTTCCTTTTTGATCGTTTCATTTTGCACTAACCGTCCTACGTTGATGCTTTATGATATATTATAACCATTAAAAGCTAATATTAGTTTCACTTAAGTAACGGGCTATTACCCGATAAACATCCTGTCACTCAGTTCTCAGCAGACCAGATACAGAAGTAGGCAGAGGTATATTAAGCTTAACAAGATTTTTGTACAGATTTCGTTTTGGTCTACCCAGTAACGGCCGCATGCGAGAATTGTGTGATTAACGTCTGTTACCTCTTCTTGTTCTTCCGGGCAGAAAGGGGAATGCAAAATTCCGATTTTGAATAGATGGCTAGGGTAGCACCCGTGTCCCAATCTCATTCGAATGATAGACGTTTTATGTCTTTTTGGAGGATACGAACCAGGCTTTGGATGGAATGTGGGGTTGTATTTGAGAGAATACCTTCCTCTGTCGGTTTGCGTGGTAGCCCATGAATCTGACCAGGCGTGAAAGGACTATATCTTGATAATTGATGTAAAGTCTGTATGGGGAAGCTGGATGTACTGTATCTCTCCATCTATTGTACTTTCCTTAGCTAACTGGTCGACCGTTTCGTTGTGCTGAATACACGCATGTCGCTTTATCCATAATATGTGAATCTCTTTACTCTCTGTGGAGGCTGTA
This sequence comes from Vandiemenella viatica, assembly GCA_031002005.1. Lineage (NCBI taxonomy): Eukaryota > Metazoa > Arthropoda > Insecta > Orthoptera > Morabidae > Vandiemenella > Vandiemenella viatica. The sequence continues at coordinate 65,727,407 of JARYHS010008074.1, forward strand.
TTTATTAATTTTTTAATCTCTTTGGACCTGTACAACTATATTTTATCGACTGAATTTTTGTGTGTTGATTTATGTATACCACTTGTAAGAAACTTTTGGAAAACAATTAGTGAACTATATTTAAAAATCATTGAATTCTTTAAAAGTATTTTTTTAATTAATGTGGTTTAATATACATAATCTGGTTAAGGCACCCTCAGCGCGCCCCGTTAACACACACTTCACGTACTTTCATACAGTTCACGTTTTACTGCGAGGAATCCTTCTGCCATGTACGAGGAATGTTCAGTTCGTGGCCTGGCACTGACTCACATGAGTTCAAACAGAGGCCGTAGTCTACTGTTCAGTATAGTGCCCTCTGAGCTCTGCACACTTTCTCTTCCTCCAACGAGTTTCCAGTGCCAGCACTATCTCATCCGCATCAAAGGATTTTTCAAGGGTATCAAAGAATAAAGTATGATATGTGACACGTTTTTTTTTTTTTTAAATATTATTTGGTTCATTTTTAATCGACCGGCAATACATACATCCTACACATATTTTTAAGATGCAGAACTATTTACAGCTCTTGATCTGAAGGAAATCAGGTTGAAGTCTTCTGTATCTAAGTAACATTACAATTGTAGATGGCATTTATACGTACAAAACATTAAACATAAATCAAAAATGATCAAGGAGGATCAGCTGGAGTCGTGCTCATTTGTACTTCCAATGTCTTATGGAAGACCATATGTTTTGAGACGTGATTGTACTGTTGATCTCCTACTTGAATTGTAAAACTTTGTTGCTGTGTATTTTGATTAAGTAGTATGGTTCATGTCGATAGGTTTTAATGGTTCAGAGATCAGATTCTGTGTTGTGGATTTAACACAAAACAGGGTGCTTTTAGAATAATTGGAAGGAATTTGTTTTGGATGGATTGTGATGTTTGAAGTTTGGAAGGAGCTGCTCTACCTCATACGGAGGAAGCATACAAAATGGCAGGACGGATTAGTGATTTATAGAATATTAGACAACTTTCAACTCTGAGGAAGCATATATAATTTATGGATACGACTGAATGCTTCAGATAGCTTATGATTGATGTGGTATTTCCACGTGAGTCTATGTCTATAGATATTTTATTGTTGTGTATCCTGGATGCCATTGTATTTCCTCGCCGTTAATGTCAAGACTCTTATGATTTGCTAGGCGCTGGAGTGTATACATTTTGGCCTCAAATTACGATGTATTTAGGATGATGCGCAATTTCCTCGAAAGTCAGAAAGAATGTTGATTAATTGCTGAATTTTAATTGTTGTGACGTCGATGTCAGATTATGAGGTGAAAACCACAGTATCGTCAGTGTTCATAGCTGTACTAACTGTAAAGAAAATACAGTAGAACTATTTGCCATATAATATTTAACAAAAAAGGTCCTACGATGGATCCATGTGGAACACCTGTTTTTTTTTTTTTTTTTTTTCAGGAGACATTGTATTTCCTATAGCTACCTAGATGGATTGTTTTTGAGAAACTACCGATAACTGTGAGTTTATGTATAGGATTATCGATCTGCTTTAGTTTGTAAAGAATATCAGAATGCCATACCCTGTCAAAGGCTTGCGCGGCGTCGATGAAGGGGGTTACAGTGTATCTTTTACTTTCAAAGAATTTGTAATATGTTCTGACAGACGTGGCAGTTGATGAACTCTCCAGCGATGTGCTCGAAATCAGAACAGGATTGATGATTTTTGGGCAATATGGAGCTATTCAGTTGGTCGGTAGCTGAAAGGCAAATATTTTGTTTTGTTCAATTTGTGGATGAAAATAATAATAGCGTGTTTCATAACAGAGGAAAAATGACTTACAATGGGTACCTAATTTAAATTTTTAAGGTTTGGAAATGAAGGCTGAGGCGGCCAAATCTGGCAAATTAGTGAGGATTGCGGTATCAACTGAAACATTAATGAACAGCAACCATTGCAATTGGATACATTGTTCTGATGAAACAACACCTTCTGTTTTATGCTCTCAGTTGCTTAACAACGTTAGCATAATACACTAACAAATGTAGAAGAGTACACTTTCAAAATCACAAAACAATGAACACTTTCTGTTCCCATGCAGAAATAACAGCCTTAGCCTTGTTTGTAATGAGAGAAGTTGCAGGATTGCTCTATTGACTGAAGCTTTAAACGTGGGGTAAAGTGATAGGTCCAGGTTTCACGTATAGTAATAAGCGGTTCAACAAAATTTAGTGTATTGCTTCAAAACGGTCTACGAGGGTTATTCAATAAGTAATGCAACACAATTTTTTTCTGAAACAAGGGTTGTTTTATTCAGCAATCAAATGCATAATGTTATTTTCCAATCTTTTGGTTACAAAACACTATTTTCCAACACAATCTCCATTCAATGCTATACGCCTTTACGCCACCTTGAATAATGTCATCATCCGCGTAGTGCGTCCCACGGATTGCGTCCTTCATTGGGCTAAACATAAGAAAATCCGACGGCGCGAGATCGGGGCTGTAGGGCGGATGAGGAAGAACAGTCCACTGAAGTTTTGTGAGCTCCTCTTGGGTGCGAAGACTTGTGTGAGGTTTTGCGTTGTCATGAAGAAGGAGAAGTTTGTTCTGATTTCTATACCTACGAACACGCTGAAGCTGTTTCTTCAATTTTCGTAGAGTAGAACAATACACCTCAGAGTTGATCGATTGACCATGAGGAAGGACATCGACCAGAATATCCCCTTCAGCATCCCAGAAGACTGTAGCCATGACTTTACCGGCAGAGGGTATGGCTTTAAACTTTTTCTTGGTCGGGGAGTGGGTGTGGCGCCACTCCATTGATTGCCGTTTTGTTTCGGGTTCGAAGTGATGAACCCATGCTTCATCGCCTGTAACAATGTTTGACAAGAAGTTGTCACCCTCACGCAGAAGATCAAACAGTATTGCTAGACCTTGCTGCGATGATGACACACGCTTTGCCCAACGACTCACCGTGCTTATGTCCACTGCCACATCACCGTAGACATTCTGCAAGCGCCTATGGATATATGAGATGCGCTGGTTTTCCGCCAAAAGAAACTCAATCACTGCCCGTTGTTTGGAACGCACATCCGTTACAGACGCCATTTTAACAGCTCCGTATAGCGCTGTCACCTGTCGGAAGTCAATTAAACTATCCGAGACAAAACGGGAATGTTTGAAAATGTTCCACAAAAAAATGTCCGAGTTTTTCAACCAAAACTGGTTGAGAAGAAAATATGTTGTATTACTTATTGAACGACCCTCGTACATTTACCTCACAAACATGTATCCTCCTTAGATCCTGTTAAAAGTTTCGGCAACGAAAGGACGGAAACTTTTATGATGTCAAATTGCTTGCTCTCTGCATTCAATTGTTGTTGTTGAATTGCCTGATATCTCCTTATTCTTCCAATATCTCCTTATTCTGCTAATATCTCCTTATTCTGCCGATATCTCCTTATTCTGCTGATGTCTCCTTATTCTGCCGATATCTCCTTGTTCTGCTGATGTCTCCTTATTCTGCCGATATCTCCTTATTTTGCTAATATCTCCTTATTCTGTCGATATCTCCTTATTCTGCTGATGTCTCCTTATTCTGCCGATATCTCCTTATTCTGCTAATGTCTCCTTATTCTGCCAATATCTCATTCTGCTAATGTCTCCTTATTCTGCTATTGTCTCCTTATTCTGCTAATGTCTCCTTACTCTACTAATGTCTCCTTACTCTACTAATGTCTCCTTAATCTGATAATGTCTCCTTATTCTGTCAATATCTCATTCTGCTGATGTCTCCTTATTCTACTAAGATCTCCTTATTCTGCTAATGTTTCCTTATTCTGCTAATGTCTCCTTACTCTGCTAATATCTCATTCTGCTAATGTCTCCTTACTCTTCTAATGTCTCCTTACTCTTCTAATGTCTCCTTATTCTGATAATGTCTCCTTATTCTGATAATGTCTCCTTATTCTGCCAATATCTCCTAATTCTGCTAATTTTTCCTTATTCTTCTAATGTCTCCTTACTCTGCTAATATCTCCTTATTCTGATAATGTCGCCTTACTCTGCTAATGTCTCCTTATTCTGCTAATGTCTCCTTAATCTGCTAATGTCTCCTTAATCTGCTAATGTCTCCTTAATCTGCTACTGTCTCCTTGTTCTGCTAATGTCTCCTTATTCTGTTAATATCTCCTTGTTCTGCTAATGTCTCCTTATTCTGTTAATATCTCCTTGTTCTGCTAATGTCTCCTTATTCTGTTAATATCTCCTTGTTCTGCTAATGTCTCCTTATTCTGTTAATATCTCCTTGTTCTGCTAACCTTTGTTCTGTCATTAGTGTGTTCACTGTCCATACTTTCCTGAGTGATTGACTGTAGGTACTGCTGCTCCTTTCTAAACTTTTTTTTTTTTTTTTACCTAGTTCGCTCTCAGCACCTGCAACAAAATAATCGTTCACTCAAGGGTTTTGTAATTTTGTAGAATATTCTACAAAAGCAGTAAATCATTACTTGAAATTTTCACACTGTTGTAAGATATCATTTTTCAGGCGAGGCTACGAACATTTGGAACGATTGTGTTATGCGAAACTTAGTTTCTTTCTACTTCTTTGTAACCATAGTTGGCAAAAGCTGTTTTTTGCACTGCTGGTTTTAAGGTAGTGTATATTTTTGTGATGAAAAATAGTACCACTTGGTAAATGAGCTCCATTGTTCTAAAGTAGGCCTACACTCCGCTTCGGAAAATCGGAATCTAGGTCAGTAATGAAAATTATGCTTGCAAGACCAGAAGCAGCCTTGATTAACGGCATGTGCAAGAGAGGAAACTGTAGACGATGTGTATATCAGCACATTCGCGTAACACTAAAGTATTTCAGGTTATTATGGCAAATATTCCGTATGTGCAATCTCAAAGCGAGCCTATTGTCAAAGCAGATTCGTTGAGCATATTAATTACACAGGTCAAGTAGATTTCCTTAAAATTCTTTATATTTTCTGCACGAGAAAACACCGACCACAGCCCTAACTAAAAATTACCATTCTATTTTCTTCTTCCTCTATTTTAATTACTTTGCAACAGTTCTGGTGATTCATTGATCGAGTTATTGTAGTGATCGAGAGTTTCGATGTCTTGATCAGAATATTTAAAAGCCCGCAAAACTCAACTTCATATGATTCCAATTGCCTGCAAAACTGGAAGGTTTCTTTTACATGGCATATTTACTGGCTTGATTTAGATGGCCGATACAGACACAGATAGTATAGAAAATTGAAAAACTCTCAATTAGGCGGTCGTACTAGCCTTAGTGGTCTCGCACTCGGTAATTTCAAAACAATATATTTATTTATGCGTAAGGACTAAGATGTGCGTGAAGACAAAGGTTCTCTCGGTACGGCAGAGCAATGATTGTAGAGCGAGGTTGGTCAATCCAAATGACCTACCGGGCCACTTTGGAAATATATCATAACTCCGCGGGCCGCATATAAAATCATATATCCCCATATTAGATTTAGACCCACGATAGGCATTTTTTGAAGTGAATATAATTTAATTATTCTGCGAACTAAAAACAGTAAACTGTAAAACAGGTAATACAGGGTCCGGCAATAAAACCTCCCACAATTCACGTAGCCGGCGTGCGGGTTGTAGTGAGGATACTGATGTGGAGTGTGTTTTGTTTTAAAGAGGTGTACCTGCCATTTTCAGTGTGCGCCATGTCATGGCTTGGTGAGCATCGTGCGTTTGTTGTGGACGAATTTATTCGTAACAGTTGTTCTCAGATTTTCGGAGACGATTCGAACTTGGCCAACATGATCGTGTCCCGGATAGAAAAACTATTCAACTGTGGGTGTCAAACTTCAGAAAGACAGGTTCAGCACTAAAAAAAAAACCTACAGGTCGTCCTCGGACTGCAACAACGTCGGAAAATTTGGCGCGTGTGAGTGTGTCTATGCAACATTCACCAATCTTTGGGGACACTTAAAGCCTATAGTGTACAAACATCGTCCCACAACACTGCAAGCACTTAAAGAGGCCATTACCCAAGAATTGGCAGCCATTCCAAGAGAAATGACGCGAAAATGTATGGAGAACTTTCTGGATAGACTTTGTCAATGTGTCAACAATGGAGGGCAGATATAATTTTTAAAACCAAATAATTAAAAATGGCAAAGTATGTATTTTTCATAAATAAAAGTAATTATTCTCTATCATATTTAGTTTTTATGTGACAACACATTAAAATGAGGGAGGTTTTATTGCCGGACCCTGTATATGTCATATATTCGCAAGATTATTATCTTAAAATAAAAATTTATTTTCGTTATTTCGACGGTTAATTTTTTAATATATGGATGCAGAAATAATGTATTTTTTTAAAAAAAAAAACATTGTTTTTCACTACTTTGGCCATTATAAAATAAATATGTATTGTAAAAGTGTGATGAATCTCGCGGGCCGTATAAATGTTCAAGGCGGGCCGCGGTTTGGCCACCCCTGTTGTAGAGGTTTTTTTTTACATTGCTGGGAGAATTCGTGTCTCCAAATATTATTAATGAAAAGAGACCGTTAGTTAAGCAGGCTGAAGAGCTGGGGATTTGCAGCAGACTTATAAAAATATGAAGGCTAAAGGTGTGTTCCCACGGCGCGTGGTTATATAGGTCGCGCCATGCAGCCGAAGTGTACGGATCAGCACGCGCCTCAGGTTAGCCCTCGCTACCTCCCCGCCACATTGCTAGTGTCGTTTCACCTACCCGGGCCTTTCATCTTTACCGCCTGGTGACGGATAGAGGCGCGCCGTCCTTGCCAGCACAGGCGAGACCCTTCCCACAGCCCGCTCCTTGGCGGCCCGGCCTGCAAATGTGAGGATCGTTGGGAGCCAGCTTAATGTTTAGCAGATATAAATTTTAGCCTTCCTTGTAAGTATATATTCGTAATATCCCAAATTTTGTCAAAAAAAAAAAAAAAAAAAAAGCTACCAATAAATTCCGTAAGTTATCTGTGTGCTCCTGAGCTAAAGAAAGTCGAATTGCGTGCTTGATAATTTAGCACAGGTTCCTCCTGTTATCCTTAACGTTCCATTAATAGGTGTGCAAAAACTCTGGCTGTGGGGGACAAATGCATTATTGTCTCTTGACACGAAGTTTTACTCAGCTACTTACCTGATTTTACTCTCCAGTCATTCTCAATCATGGTCCTTGATTCTACTGCATATAACATTAAATGGATGCAAAATCATGTAAACTTTATCATTGTAGCGAGTTAGGTTACAAGGGTTTCCCGCCACTGTATATTCGATGAAAAGTTCTCGAGCTTCCAGCTGTTTCAGAGAGTCGCAATCTTGGTACGTTTGGAACGTCAAATTCTATTACCTCAGTTTCAAACAAGTTGGCTGAAAATAAGGATGGAGAGTCGGGCCCCTCCAAACGTCGCGTCACAGGACTGAGAAGCTGGACTCTCGAATATTTTCTATCATTATCATTCTAGCCTTTCTAGGTGCATTTTTATTCCACACCAGATGCTTATTGCATGGAAAATGTACATCTGTTGATCAAGCATTTAATATCCACCCTACTGGTACTATAATGGAATGGAATAAAACTTTCTTTATTTGACTAGATGGTTGTTAGTAACAGTTTATAGTGCTGCCAGCTGGTGTAGATTTAGTGTATATATTAATACAAGGCTGAAGATGTGAAAGGTCTGTAAAATCCGTCCAAGTTTGAGAGTTCACATACTATAAGCCAGTAGTACTGTTATCTATTCAAGTATGTTGACATGTCATGTTAAAAATATTGCTTTCGGTTGAAAATGAAAATTTTAATGAAAATGATTTACATTTAATGTTGTTCATTACACATTTGACAATCAATTAACAGTATGATAAACACAGTTACACAAAACACTGTGCTGTAAGAAAAGTTACCTTAATCTAACAATCTTAATTTAATTTATTTAATTTAATTTAATTGCAATTTAGCACAGGCTCCGGTGGCAATTTCCCTACACACCCAACTTCCCCCTATCCTACAATCACCTACATTTGCCCTCTACAAATTTTAACTTTAAATTCTTTTAACGTTTTCGGTAGGTTATTCATCATTCCCCTTGGTAACTCATTCCAATCCCTGATACCCTTACCTAAAAAAGAAAATCTTCCCACACCCTTGTGCCTGAAATCGAGTGCCAGCTTGTGGTCATGGTCATCTTTTCCCTTCCATGAACTACTTTTCATACCTACTGCAATATCTTTCCATGCACAGATTTGACGGTTTGTAGTAAAGCATGAATAATTTGAATATCTGAAAACTTAATTTACGTAACTAAGTTGGCAAACGAAATGCTACATATTTATTTCAGTATTGACCAGATATAAATGTCGCTGACCCTAGTTGTAGGGTCGTGTTATATTAGTGGCAGGATGACTGACACGTTGGTTCTAGGGAGTTTTCCCTACGATGCTCTATGACTTGCGCCGACTGTCTTCTTACATCTTCTGTTCTTGCGCTCTTGTTCTGCGGACCTATCCTCTTCTTTTCTTGTGCTGCTGAACAAACATGATCATCGAGGGTAACTTGTATCTAGGAGAGGGTGCGGACTAGAGATGGGTCTTTCGCGAGTGAACCAGTTCTTTAGAACAGTTCCTTTGAAAGAGCAAGTGAGCAGTCGCTCACTAAAAGTGAGTGGTAGTTCTTCTTGGAAGCCGTAATGACGGTGGTATGTCGGTCTCGATTGAACTCAATCGAGTGTGCGCCAACAACAAGTCGGTTTCGGCTTTGCCACTGTCGCCCATGTTTGTTCTCTGTTCTTCGCTGTTCATTGTTTATCCACTCCCCTCTGAAAGAATAAGAAATCCTGAAGATCGAGAAGAGCTAGTTCGTTCGCAACGTTCTTTGATCCCATGGATCAGCACGGAAAGAGCTAGTTCGTTCGCGACGTTCTCCGATTCCATCGCTCAGCACAGCGCGGAGCAGTGCCACTGGGGAGCTAGTTCTTTTGAATCTGACGTCCCGCTCCGCTTCTCTTTCTGCTTTTCTTTGTGTATTCCGGCTACAAGCGTGCCTTGTGAAAGAATATTTTCAAAAGCTGGATAAATTTGCAATGAAAAGAGAAGTAGGTTGCTGAATGGCAAAATAAGTAAAATTTTACTTGTGAACAGTAACCTTCATTTCATTTAAAGCAAAAAGTTCTTTAAAATTGATTGTACTTTGTGTTTGTAAATAAATTAATGAAAATTATCTATGCTCAAATATCAAATATTCCCAGTAAGCCGAACAATATTTCATTGACTCTTTGATATGGCCTTTTATGCATGAAAGTAATCCGGTAGTATTAAGAATCAAAAATGTTTTAGAATAAATAAAAAATAAATGAAAATAACCAATATGAGATTAACCTAAGTAATCAGTATAAATGTAAATAAAACGAACAGATACTACACTCAAAATGGATATAACTGCTCATGTTCTTTAAACTGAGTCAGTGAACTAGTGAACCGTTGAAAAGAACTAGTTCTTTTCGTAGAGTGATCAAATGAACACAGCTCTTTTTAGTGAGTCACTTTGCCCACCTCTAGTGCGGACAGCTATGAGTTACTTGAAATGAAACAATGTTTCGGAAACCTCATTTAATCTGTAGTAAACCGTAAATCATCTATATTCTATGTTGTACAAGATAGCCCTACTGTTCACAATTAACAGAGAATGAATGGTAAGGTTGGTGCAGCGAATATCTATCTCCGAGGCCTAGATGTTAACTTGTTGCTCGTCAGGGAAGAAGTGAGGCTGATCCATGTATACTGACTTGCTGGAAAGTATTGGCTTGTGTGTTCAGCACTGCACGTGTAGCTTGCAACCTGAACTGACGATCGGCAGAAACTCGAACAACAGGACGTGCTTACTCGACTTTACAAACTTACACAATTTCAATATTATACTAAATGACGTCCCGTCACATAAACGAAATTTTTAGTTACTAGATTCCTTGACTGACTTTTAAATAGTTTACTTGTACTCAAACTAAAAATATGTTCAATCTTTCCTCTCGACGGGATTCTAGTCATAGTCAAAATTTAAAACATTTTGGATAAGAATTAAGTACAACCGTCAGCACTACAACGAAATGCAAACTTTTGTCGTGAAATTACAACTTTGCAGCTCTCGATTTCCAGTACCAATTTTACGTATCGGAGCAAAACGGAAAACTTCAGACAACGTCATACAGGATGACGTGATTTGTGTCACAGTAACGTATGTTAATCATTGTCTTTATACAACTAAATCAATACTTCTTTTCTTAATATGTATAAACGATCTAGGTGACAACGTCAAATGCTGGTTGCGATTGTTTGCCGACGATGCGGTTATCTATAGGGAAATAAAGTGCTCCGACGATTGCTTAGAAATACAGCGTGATTTGGATGCTATTTTCGATTGGTGCCGTAAATGGCAGCTTACACTTAATTGCAAAAAGTGCAAGGCAATGCGAATAAGTAACAAGAAGAATCAGTTTGTTTACGAGTACAAAATAAACAATTCAGCTGTTGACATGGTTGATTCCGTGAAGTATCTGGGGGTGATAGTACAAAGCAACATGAAATGGGACATGCACATAACTTCCGTCGTAGGCAAGGCTAATTCTAAATTACGATTCATAGGTCGTATTTTGAGGAATTGCAATGCTCAAACAAAGGAGATAGCGTATAAAACACTAGTGCGTCCGCATCTGGATTACTGTTGTGGGGTTTGGGATCCGTATCGCAAGGTTCTGATTGACTCAGTTGAGAGGGTGCAGAGGAGAGCCGCTAGATTCGTGACTTGTTGTTACAGCCCTTATGAAAGCGTCACAGAATTTATACACAGATTGGGCTGGGATAGTTTGGAAGACAGACGACGTAGCTTGCGTTCGAATTTATTGGATAATATGCGAAAAAATTTAAATTTCGAGTGCAATGAAATTCTTCTTCCGCCAACCTATTTAGGTCGCAATGACCGGAGGGATAAGATTAGAGAAATAAGATGCCGTACTGATACTTATATGTATTCCTTCTTTCCTCGCACTATTCGGGATTGGAATGGGCGGGGTTAGGATTGGTGCTTAGCACCCTCTGCCACCAACAATGTTTGTGATTTGCAGAGTATGAATGTAGATGTAGATGTAGAAGGTTGATTGGGGCACACTAAAGCACTGGCCAAGTGTTGGATGGCCAGTTTCTTTCATCCAGAAACAAAGTTTAACAGAGAATACAAACCACGGGACCCTCACAACAAAGCAAGGTTTTCCGGAGATGAAGGGGCAACAAGAATTGGAGTTTGAATCCTGAAATTCTCGATCTTATTACTGAGCTGCCCCGAAAGACGGATACCTTTGATTTCTCATTGTCATCTGTCAGCACGAGCGGTCTGGTGGCTCAGTGGTTAAGGCGTCTGACTGGAGATCAAGAGTTCCGCAGTTCGAATCCCTGTCTCGAGGCACCTAATTGAATACCATGCAGTGAGTATAGAAAGCAGTAAAATAGATAAATTTTCACTGAAAGATGTTACTTCAACTGGTCACTCACATACCACTGTGTGAAGTTGTTCAATCTTTTTGCGAATTTGGTGTTGTGGTTAAGGCATACAGTATATCAGTGGCGGATCCATGATTTTGGATTTTGGGGGGGGGGCTAGGATTTGGTTTGGGGGGGGGGGCTTGACTCGAAAAAAAAGCTCTCCAAAATCCCTGTCGTCGGGGGTGACCTTGGTGCTTTTGGGGGGGGGCTTCACCCCCCCCTGGATCCGCCACTGCAGTATGTGTTGAATTGTCGAACTGTCCTATAAATATTATTTAATGGTCACTCCAGTGCAACTGTTGTTGATGTTATTTATTTTCGGACGTGTTTCGCCTCTCGTCGAGGTATCTTCAGCGTACACTTTTTTCTGTATTTTAACTTTTGTACAGAACAGTTTTTGTTTAGATTCGCGTAGTCATTAAATAATATTTATTATTTTAACTAACAACTGCAGAAGAAATTTCTTACGATAATCATGTATTCTCCTATAAATGTTTTTAAATTTTTAGGATACTTCCATCTTTCTGTCATTCTACGTTTGTTCAGGTAATACAAATTATTATCTTTTTTATACGAACAACAATAAACACATCAAGCCTATACTATTCCGAAGGGAAAGGTCTCGAAAATGTACAGTATAGGCTTCGAGAAGAAGTCCCAAATTATACAGCGGAAATGCTGACAATCTCAAAAGCCCTGGAATACGGATTACGGAAGCCCAAAAGGACCATTCGAATACTAACGGACTACAAACCATCATTGCAAAAAATCTTATCTTTCAAAAATATCAATCGAAATGATTTTTTGATAATGAAGATCGTACAGACCTGCAGTCAAATTACCAACCTAAGCAAAGAAGTTATATGAATAAATCACATGTGGACCTACTAGGAAACGAAGAGGCAGACTCCTGGCAAAGAGTGCTATGAGACGCGGTGAGGAAGAGACAGACCAGGTCTAGATATCACAAACTTCTTTAAGGAAGACTGGAGGGAAAGATGGGATAGAGAATGGGTGGAAACATCACAACTTAGAGGTCGCCACTGCTCTTGCATCCACCCCCAGCCACATCCCAGTGGCATCAACAATTCGCTCCATCAAGAGGAATTATATAGATATATATATACAGGGTGGTCAGAAATTCACTCATCGGCGGGTAAGGGCAGTGTTGGGACGTTGTACTAACGAAATAAATACAAAAAAATCTAGTAAAAGTCGTACCGTTTTTGAGTTATTCGCAGCTAAAGTTGGCCAATAGGAGCGCTGCGCGGGCGAATTCAAACAGCCTTCCACCGGCGGTGTTGCCAAGCGTACTCGAGGCATGCGACCGCCACAGAAAACGAAAAGAAAAATTCTCTTCGGAAGGGGGGACCGAACCAGCAACCTTGAGGTTGAGAGTTTGCCGTCTTACCGACTACGCTGCCAAGGCACTAGAATTTCCTTCTTTTTAGAAGCCACTAGGGCGGACTGTTTGTTCGTAATCGGAATTGATCGGTAATCCGCGACATTTTTCGGGAAGTCGGTGGTGGGGCTAGAGGATTATTTTTTATGGGAATTGTTTTTTAATTAGTTGATCTGCTTGCTAGATTAATCTTTAATTTTTGTACAAAAATCGTTTAGTTACTGGCACAAAAAAAAAAAAATCTGTATACTTAATTTATTCGTTGCAAAGAAGCTTCTTTTATTCCATGTAATCGTATTTCACTAGATTTCGATCACAACATTTTTATTGATTAACGCGAATATCCTTGCTACTATTTTGCAACAATAAAACAAAAAAAAACAATAAACTTTTGGAAAAAAGAACATTAAACCCATTCTATCGTTTGTAACGTAACTTTCTCTGCTGCAAAAAGTCTGTTCTTATTTAAAACAAGTTGTACATTTTGGTAACGTGTATCAACTCGCTAACGCGCGGCAAGCCGCAAAAGGTAAACTAGCTGTTTCTCATTGAAAGCCCTTTTGTCACCGATACAAAACCAAATTACTGTACAGTAGTTTCATTCCAACTTGACGTTATCAGTCGTAACATTGAAAGCCAACAGGGATTTACTTACAATAAACGTCAACCGGCAACAGTAACCGTAGTTAAAATGTATCCCAATAAACAACAATAACAAAAAAATACGGGTCCTTACATTTTAAAGCAACTGCTCAAAATGTCCTCCCTCAACTGCAATACCGGCACGACAACGCTGAGTTACTGAATTTGCGAGTCTTCAAAAATTGTAACTTTCTCTAATTTCATCAAAAGCTAGAATTATCCTAGCCAAAAGTTCTTCCTCTGTTTCTACTTCAGTCTCATAATCAATGGCCTTGACAGCTCCCCAGAGATAAAAATCCAATGGGTTGTTGTCTGGTGACCGAGCTGGCCAGTGAATTGGGCCTCCTCGACCAATCCACCTGTTAGGATACAATGCACCTAAGTTTTGACGTACCGGTACTGCAAAATGCGGCGGCGCGCCGTCATGTTGAAACCACATGTCATTACGAATTGACAAAGGAACGTCTTCTAAGTACAACAGAAGGACGTTTTCATGAAATGTTAAATAAGAAGCGCCATTTAAACGTTGCGGAAGTGGAACAGGGCCTAGTATAAACTCGCCCAAAATACCCGCCCAAATGTTAACACTAAATTTGTGTTGGTATGACTTGACAAAAATTGCATGCGGATTTTCGACATCCCAGATATGGCTGTTTCGGCTATTAAAACACTTCTCACTGGTATAGCACGCCTCATCCGTCCACAGCACCTTCCTTTCAAAGTTTGGATAATCGTTACATTGCTGCAGGTACCACTGTGAAAACTGAACTCGAAGTGGAAAATCGTCTTGCTCCAAATCTTGAACCTTTTGAAAGTGAAAGGGATGTAACCCTTCGTCGTGAAGGACGTCCAAAACAGTGGCATGTGAGGCCTGGTAATTAAAAAACAACAAAAATGACCCTATTGAAAGGCTGCATTTAAACGGAGAATTTGAGGGATCACTTAGACTGGACGTACCTGCAATGCGTTGGCAATGACCCTAGAGCTTGTCCTCGGATTATCAGCAATCATTTCCAGGACATTGTCTTCAAATCCTACACTCCGCCTGAACCGATTTCGTCCGGCGTCGGGCCTGTGGACAACAATACTTTCCGTCTCCCTCAACCTTCTGTCAACCAACACAAAAGTGTTGGCCGATGGAATCACACGGTTAGGAAATCGAGTCGTGTAAATCTTAACTGCTTCGGCTCTGTTTTGTCCAGCAGGGCCATACGCCAAATGCATATCGGCGTTCTCTTCAAACTAAAATTGATGACGTTGCATGATGACAGTGTCTTTATCAGTAAGTTGCGTTCGACTGCGAGACTTCTTCTGGCATGGTCCTTTAGCCCCATCACCGACTTCCCGCCCTAGTGGCTTCTAAAAAGAAGGAAATTCTAGTTCCTTGGCAGCGTAGTTGGTAAGACGGCAAACTCTCAATCTAAAAGTTGCGGGTTCGATCCCCCCTTCCAAAGAGAATTTTTCTTTTCGTTTTCTGTGGCGGTCGCATGCCTCGAGTACGCTTGGCAACACCGCCGGTGGAAGGCTGTTTGAATTCGCCCGCGCAGCGCTCTTATTGGCCAACTTTAGCTGCGAATAACTCAAAAACGGTACGACTTTACCTAGATTTTTTTGTATTTATTTCGTTAGTACAATGTCCCGAACACTGCCCTTACCCGCCGATGAGTGAATTTCTGACCACCCTGTATATATAGAATATATACATCTGCATTATATTTCAACCACAGGGGAGGATGTGAATAAATAAAACCACAGATATTGGTGACAATATTGTGAATTAGCTTTAACTCAGGTGTTGGAATAGTGAATGAATGTGAATTACTATGGAAGACCCCGCCAGCGGTTTTTTTTATTCAACGAGAGGCTTTGCAATGGTTCATGCTTGAATTTAACACATAATGGGTCAAGAAATCTTGGATGTGTACTTTTACTGATAGCAGATTGACGAAAATAAAGATTCACAGGTAAAGAGGATTTAGGAAAAAGGTGATGTCCATTCTTCCATTCAATGTGAGACATCTATCAATTCACAGTGCTACTACACTATCAATGAGAATTCAGTTAATCGATGTTCTAATGTAACCCCGTAGCAAGTATCAAAAGTATTAGGTCTAAGGTACATCAACCTCCATGAATCCACCGTCAATTAACTGCTACTATAACTCGCGAACAAAACACGGTGAGGCAACTACACGCATCAGCCATAGACATTGTGGGATATCCTCAAACATCCTACGTGACACTGTGATTATTTCGAATCCATATAAAATCTACAGTTAGATGTGATACATGTGGGAATACTGACACACTAATTCATCGTTTTACTTGTGGAAAGGCTGCACATATCTGGAATTGGACGAAGCATGCAACGGCAACTCTATAATGTACTTCTCCATCTGAGGTTACATGCGAGATTCTAATACGAGCAGACATCAAGACCATGCCACCGGAAAAACATAACTCACTGGTCTGGGTATTAGGACAAGCAGTGTACAATATTCTAATAAAAATACCTAAATATCTAGAACATTATTTATCCACACTTAAAACAACACTTTGGAATTTAATAAATTCAACGAGTTACAAACGCCACTTCAGAGCATATCTGGATGGACTTCTTCTCCGTGACCATTTTGATGACGCATATATTCAGCCCTTTCATTTGACCATAGTACTCATGTGATGTTTCTGTAACGTGGAGTATATTATGAAACTTTAATCTTGTAATGTAGAAATGTTGTAAGGTTTCAATATCTGCTTGATAGGGCGTCCATTCCATTTTGTCTTTTGAATTTTCTTTCATAAGAAAAAAAAAAGTTTCACAAGAAAGGTCAACGATAAATTGTTCGTGCACGGTTACTTTATTTACCTAAACAACACCTATCCTAGCGGTTCGCTCAAGCTTGGCATTCGGTAGGACATGGGTTTGATCCCCGGACCGGCCATCAAGATTTCGGTTTTCCATGGTTTCTCAAAATCCTCCATGGTGAATACAGAGATGGTTCCTTTAAGGAAACATGGCAAAGTTCTCTTGCCTTTATGACATCGATGACAACGAGTCGTAAATCCTTAGTAAAATTATTACTGTGTGTTGAGGACACAAAACGCAGCTGTGACTTGGTTCCTTGCCTCCGGGTTTGGGAGTGTGTCAGCAGTCGGAGCCTGTGCTGGCGATGCCGTGGCGCCGCTGCCGCCGCTCCTGCTGGCGCAGCAGCTTGGCGCAGGCGAAGTGCCCCGCCTGGCGCGCCAGGTCGCGCGCCGTGAGCCCCTCCTTGGTGCGCAGGCTGACGTCGGCGCCGGCGGCCAGCAGGTGCACGAGCGCGCCCTGCCGCCCGCCGTCGGCCGCCACGTGCAGCGCCGTCACTCCCTCCGCGTCCTGCGCGTCCACCCCGCCGCCCCCGGCCTCCACGGCGGCCGCTGCCAGCCGCCGCACGGCAGCCGAGCAGCCCTCCTGCGCAGCGGCGTGCAGCGCCGTCCACCCGCTGTCGCTTGCCTGCACAGAAATGAAAACCTATAGCAACCAAACCTCACTGCTCTTCATTACAGCTGACTTAATTCATCCAGGATCCATCTTTCCCGGAGTGTAGTGAAGTTCTTCTCCTTCTATTTCAAACTGGTTGTCAGGTTCGGAGCTAGACACCGAGGCGACAACTTCCTCATAGAGCTCGTGAACGTGTTATTGTTGATTTAGTTCCTGTTGTATCGTGTGCGCGCTCTACGCGTCCGGAAGTTCGCGAGGCCGCGAAAGCGATTACTTTTCGCAATATTTCAGCTTATTGTCTTTAGTGAACAATTAGAATTAATTAGTGAAACTAGTGGTACCAGCAAATTATGGCCGACCCGCCGGATACGGGTCAGACGATTAAGATGGCACTAGAAACGTGCTACACCAGCAGTGAAATCCCAGCCTCACCATCAGGGAACTACATCACGGTAGAAAGGTTAAACCCTCAGGCAGTATCCACAGCAAGTGAGCAGATAATCATCCCTTACGAAGCAGAAGAGGAGCAATTAAGATATCAATACTCCCAACATCCTCAACAGCAACCAGAACATCAACAACAACAACAACAACAGTAACTGCAACAGCATACCTTACAGTAACAATATCAGATAATAGAACACATCAACAGCATCATCAGCAGCAACATCATCAGCAGCAACATCATCAACAGCCCTTGGAGATGGAAACTGGACCGGGAGATGACCAGACACAAGAACGGCACACCTCCCAAGATGTAGCTGTTCACCTCTTAGCTCGGAGAGGAGACAACCTACAATTATGACCTCAAATTATAATCACATTGCAACCAGTATCGCAATGTCAAACGGCTGTGATTCCCAATCGACCATCAGAAGAAGATAGCCCATCCGTCATCATGCCGACTCCACGCGTTCCTGTATTAGACGATCCGATGCGTGGCAGCCAATCCATCAGCTTCAAGACGACCAAACGCCAAGTACCAGAAGAAGAGGAGGTAAGAAGACTGACGCGATCAGCGGAAAAGATGGCAAGACTATCGTCAGATGGCGCTACAACAGCTTACTCAACAGCTCCCTGCAACACGTACACAGCAGACACCAGCGCCAAGTTAATCAACACATTCACAACTACAGGTGAGCAGCTAGCGTCACTCACCGACCAAGCGCCCGCAGGCAGCAGTGTTACTAGTGCACAGGATAAGGCCGGGACCTTTGCAAATAATAGATTCAGTGAAACTAACAGAGGCCCGTTTATAGTAATAATAGAAAAGTGTTGACAAAAATGTTGGAATTGGCAACCCCCATGGCCTAGGTAAATTCCTTTTTAATAAGCATCACCACCTCAAACAAAACATTATCAACATTTCTCACGCGGCAGAAACAAAGTTTAAAGTAGAATGTAGATCTGGCGAATCAGCTAACCAACTAGCATCCCTAGGGTCCCTCCAAGAAATAGGTCTAAAAAGCATCTATCCCAATGTACTTGACTTCAAAGCAGGGAGTTATTAGAAATGTGGACATTAAATTAAGCATAGAAGAGAAATCTTGGAAAACATACAATCCCAATACAAAGTGACTAGGCGTTAGAAGATTTATAAAAAAACATTCTCCAAAATGGAGAGGTAAACGCAAGAAATCTTCCCGTATGCCAACTATCATTCAGATCCCAGGTCCTCCCAGAAGCAGTATATCTGTTTGGCATGCGTTGTAACGTAGAACCATATATTTCCCCCTTAATACAATGCTTTCAGTGTTTAAGATTTAACCATGTCAGAGCACAATGTAGAGGTCAGCAAAGATGTAGTAGAATGCGCGGGACCACATGATCTAACCCACTGCCCCTCCCAGGAAAACGCATGTTGTTTATTCTGTGGAGGAAATCACCTAGCAACGGACAAAAACTGCCCCGAACATCTTAGGAGACGATCTGAAAAATCTAGTAGAGTTCAACCATTTCACTACAACTCAACACTCCAGATGCCAAACAGCTACGCAAAAGTCGTGGCCGAACCACCCAGATCCTGGCACCCGCAGTTAGAAAACACAGACATTAATCAGTACGACACAAAAACCACCCCTCAGCAATACAGAGTCAATCCCCCAAACAGATACATCTGGACAAAAGGACCTAAAAATTATAAGAACGCTAAATATACTACAGATAACCCATCCTTCAATACAAGACAACTACTATACACATACAATGGACCTATGGCTCCCATCAATACAAGCTTGATCCACCCTGCAGCAACAGGCAGCTATACGGAAATTCCACAAGTACCCAATACGCCCAGGGAGGACACACAAACAGACCTGCATGCGCAATCTGCTAAATTAAAACAATCTAACGATCCCACTAAGAGTCCACAATCGCTAAATTGCATTTTAATAGAAAAAATAGTCAACTTAATCATGATTCTAATCAAAGAAGCAAAATCTCAATCAGAAGATCTCTTAAACCCTACAGCGATACTAGGAATGGTAACCAATATCCTCCAACAAGACGGCCAAAATTAAGTGCTTACAGTGGAATGCCAGATCAATAAGAGCGAATAGGGAATCTTTACAAAGAGAACTAGACGTAAACAACATAACGATAGCTACTATTGCAGAAACTTGGCTGAAACCGGACACTAATATCTCATTTAAAGGATTCCATATATTACGAAAAGACAGGGAAGATGGAAAAGGTGGAGTGGCAATATTAATAAAAACATCTATACCTTTCACAGCTGTATACATCGATCATACAAACATCAAATCTTTTCAGGCTATAGCAGCCAAAGTACACAGCCAAAATATGAATTTAACCTTAGTCTCAATATACTGTCCTCCCAAAACAACAATCAGAATAGATGAATGGCGAACACTCCTCCACCAAATAGAGGATCCCTACTTAATCTGTGGAGACTTTAACGCCCATCACACGCTATGGGGATGCGAGCTGAACGATGCATGTGGGGAAGCGATGATAGAGTTCATAGATGAATTCAACCTATTTGTACTCAATGACGGATCTCCTACTCTTATTTCAAAACCCGGCCAAAGGAAATCGGCAATTGATCTATCCATGTGCTCCGCATCTATCGCCACCGAATTTCAATGGGAAAATCTAAGACAGACCTGGGGATCGGACCACCACCCTATCCTAATATCAACAAAACAGCTGAATTTCCCACAGATCTTTCAACCAATCAACAAATGGAACATAAGAAAAGCAAATTGGATAAAATACAGGAAACACATTTAAGAAAATATAGGACGAGTGTACTCAACAAACACAACCAAAAGTCAGTACCAGCTACTGCTAAATGTTAATAAACGAGGCGGCAAAATGCTCGATCCCCACCTACAAAACCACACCAAACGCAAAAGGACTACCCTCCCCTTGGTGGAACGAGGAATGTTCTAGGAAGATAGCCAAAAGGAAACTAGCTCTGACAGTATATAAACGAGAACCCACTTGGGAAAACTATATAAATTACAAAAAAATAGATGCGGAAACAAAAAGATTCCTTAAATCAAAGAAAAAAACCTGTTGGAAAGAATTCTGTAATAGTTTAAACAGGACCACGCCAACAAACTTTTAATATGGAACATGATAAATCGGTTAAAGAAGAAACCAGTGGGAATAAAAGCGCAATGAACTGTATCGAAGAATTCGAAAACAAGGTAGCCCCGCCATATGTGCCTACAGAGCCTCTAAAACTAACAAACCAACACACGGAAAATAACCGACAAAATATCCTATCAGATGAATTTAAACTAAACGAACTGGAAATGGCCCTGAAATCAACCTCAAATACAACACCAGGAATAGACAACATTCATTACCTCATGCTCCACCACCTCCCTCACTGCGCCAAGGTAGCTATCGTACAGATCTTTACTAATGTATGGTTAAAAAGTGAATTTCCAAGTGATTGGACAACACAGATAATTATACCGGTACCAAAACCAGGTAAAGACAGTACAAATGCCAACTCCTTTCGCCCAATAGCCCTTTCCTCCTGCATAGGCAAAACGTTCGAACGAATCGTAAAAAGGAGGTTAGAATGGTGGCTTGAATATCACAATTTACTGCCAAAAACTCAATATGGATTTAGGAAAGGAAGAAGTACATATGACTGTCTCAGTACGCTCACATTAGACATAGAACGAACTTTTATCAACAAAGGTTTTCTTACAGCTGTTTTCCTAGACATTACAGGAGCCTATGACAATGTTCAAATTCCGATAATAATAGAAAAGCTCAAGGCACTACATCTTCCTGAGGTATTTGTCTGTGGAATATATAATCTTCTCTATAGTAGAACTATATATATACGGCAACAAAATAATTCTCTACATGGACCATTCATAGTCTCAACAGGAATCCCACAAGGAGCAATCCTTAGCCCCTACTATTCACTATTTACATAGGGGCAATAGAAAAATATTCAGTCCCACAATAAAAGTATTAAAATTTGCAGATGACATATGTATATACACGATGTCCACATCCCTAGGAATAATTCTCTGGAGGTTAAAAGAAGCTGCGGGGAGATTATATGATTGGGCACAACATCTAGGACTAACCATTTCAACAGCGAAATCTTCAGCAGTGATATTTTCTAGGAAACGAACTATATATCGAGAGACTGAGCTTCATCTGGGACCTTACTCCTTCCCGGTGTGCACATCTGCCAGACACTTAGGCTTAATAATGGATAGTAAACTAACATGGACGGGACACATCAACCATATTATAACCAAAACGGAACACCTCTTGAACATATTAAGATCCGTAACACGCACCTGGTGGGGTGCAGATCCGGCTATAATGCTTAATATATACAGAGCACTAATCCGTCCCATATTCGATTATGGAAGCATCTGTTACGGGAATGCCCCTAAGTATAACCTCCGTAAATTGGACATAGCACAACATCGAGCTATTAGAATATGTATTGGAGCAATGAAATCTACAGCATCAAATGCGCTATTAGTTGAAGCCAGAGAAATGCCTCTAGAAACGAGGCGACAACTCTTATCAAATATCTACCTAATGAGACGCGCTTCAATCACCAACCATCCGGTGTCTCAGAAGGCAAAGGGACTTGCAACAATAATGGAAAGGAAGGGAAACATCCCTCGCCGCTCCACGCCGTTACTGGCCACTAGCTTCAACCAAATAAAACACAAAATACCATTAGTGATCCAAGAAAGGACTCTTCCCTGTTTCACAAAACAATACGATATCATCAGGTTTAAACCAAATGTCTACTACCTCCCAGAATGGATTATTAGAAGCAACAGGACAAATAACATGACAGAGAGATTTCTATCGTCAACTTGGCCCGACTTTACACAAATATATACCGATGGATCAAGAACAGCAAATGGAGTCGGATTCGCCCTACTACTGTCCACTCACGAAAGAACACCAGAAAATACGCTTGCCAACAGAGACCTCGGTTTTACACGGCAGAGGCTATGGCCATTAGACAGCCATGCAATACGGATACAGCCGATATAATAAAATACTTATATTGACGGATTCGAAAAGTGTACTACAAAGGTTGGAGAATATTAAAAGACAAAATGAAACGAATAAGATTTTATATGATATATTACAAATGATGTATATAGCCTCCGCAGAAGGAAAAGAAATCCATTTACTATGGATCAAGGGCCATGCGTCCATCCCATACAACGAGACGGTCAACAAACTAGCAAAAGAAAGCACTCTGGAAGGACAACAACAATACACACAACTCCCCCACACTGATTTCATTAGAACTATAAAAAGAGAGGCCCTTACAAAATGGGCAAACGCATGGACTTCATCACAAGTATACAAAGGGAAACACTACGCATCGATCCAACCCCACATTCCACACAAAGCATGGTTCGAAAAATCAAAACTCGCAAGAAAATACAAAACATCTATCATTCGCATAAGATTGGGACACGGATGTTATCCCAAACACCTCCATAGAATTGGCGCAGCAAACTCCCCATTCTGCCCTGTTGACAACGAAGAAATAGCAGACCTAAATCATATAATATTGACATGCACCCTTTACCGAATTCCACAAAATAATCTATATAATAGACTGACCAAAATAAAAATTCCACTGCCTACATCAATCATCTCCCTTATGAGAACTGAACAACAGGACGTGTATCAAGCTATAGCTCACTTCTTAAGGGACGCAGATATTACGATATAACCCAGGCAATATATCCAAAATAGAGTCATTATACCACCTCACTATCAGAATTATTACAGAATTGTATATTAATAACGTAACACAATCATCAATAGTTATATCAACTCTGAACTATTGTTACTAATAAAAATTGCATAGAACTATCATGACAAAATAATATTGTATAGAGCTGATATGTCAAAATAATTTTGTAATACAAACATTGTATAGAACTATTATGCCAAATAATATTGTAATATTGTAATATTGTGATCTGGCTGTATGGTCGTCAGACCAAAAGCCATATAAATAAATAAATAAATAAATAAATAAAAAAAACTGGTTGTCATAATCGGTGTGGCCTTGGCGGATTGTCATTTCCGGTTTCTATTATCGTGCTAGGTGGACGGGCCATCTGATGTTGTCATTAAGTCTTGCAGTGCTGCCAAGTTGCTCAATCAGCGGGTTAGCTGATTGTGAGCAATTTTTGCAGAATTGCCTAGCTAATCTGGCAAATCTAATTCTTAGTGGCTCGAGACCGCTGATTTCCTGAAGGGCGGCGGACGGTGTATCCCTTGGTAGCTTGAATGCAAAACGAATTGCTATGTTTTGGATCGTCTGGATTCGATCAATGTGGTTGGAGGCGGCATTGCCCCAAACCACTGCTGCATAATCTAGAACTGGTCGCACTAGAGCAGTGTACAGCCTGATGGCCTGCTTATGCTTGAGTGTCGACGATGGGTTTAGGACAGAATAGAGTGATTTCATCCTGCCCTCCGCTTTTGCTCTCAATTTATTTACATGCTGCTTCCATGTTAATCTTCTCTCGAGTGTGACTCCAAGATAAGTGGCAGTTTGCGTCCATGGGATGGGCTCACCAAAGAGTGTGATTGGCAGTAGTTGAGGGACCTTCCGTCTAGTGATAAAAACAAAATTTACTTTCACCTAGTTGTCGCAGTAAATGGATCTCCGTTATTGAACTTAACGCAACGACAGGGAAAGGTATCTGAGAAAACTGATATATTTGAATTCTAACAAATATGGCGTTTCTACTCTGACGCATACGGATTTGTTTTCTATGAATGATCATTAAAAGACCAGCGCCACAACAAGTCCACGAACCGTTTAATTTTGGATCTGATGTTTGGCGTACTTTTGACCATGTTCGTATTTTTTTTAGAAGGATGTACAGTAACATACCATAGCGAGGTGTGAATATTCAGGCTGCGGCAGCACTTCGGAAGAAACATATAAATGTACCGCGGGATGTCTTACCTTTCATTTGAACTCGCGTGAGTCGTGTGAAAGGTTTTCTAACGTGATTGCCGCCGCACGACATGAAAATTTCTTTTTATAAAAAGAAAGAAAAAAAAAGGAATGGAATCTGGCATGTGCATTAAATTTCGGAGATTGTTCGTTGATTCAAGATTCCTCGATCCATAGTGTGAAGAGTTTGCCGTGAATATGTGATTTTCCGCCATTATCTTCCGGTATGACAACGCAGTGGCCGACCACGTCTACTTACTCATTCCGATCAGTTTCATCTGCGTTGAGATACATCTGCTGAAAGGCAACACTGCGTCAAAGAACAGTGACGTTTAGTGAGGAATGTACAACAGACGTGTCCGTAAGGGACAATACATTGAAATTTGGTGTTGATGTGATGTGGTAGCAGAAGACAGACGCAAGTGCCTCTGCTAACAAAACGCCGTCGGCTGCAACGCCTCTCCAGTGCTCGTGAACATATCCAATAGGCCCTAGAAGACTGTAAAACGTGTAGATTGCAAAAACTAATGGTAGACTCGGAATGTGCCGCAGACCCCTCTGATCAAACTGAACAAACCATTGATAGGAAATGGTTATTTTCAGCTACTTGGCGACCAATTTGCTGCCATTCATTGCCTTTATGTTCCCAAACAACTCCAGAGTATTCCAGGAGCACGATACGTCATGTTACCAGGCCAAAATCGTCAAGAATTAATTTGAGAAACATTCTGGACAGTTCCACCGAATGAATTGGCCATCTACATGTCCAGCCATGAAACCAATTGAACATATCTGGGACATGATCATAAGGTGAGTTCGTGCACAACGTTCTGCACCAGTAACATTTTCGCAATTATGGATGGATGTTGCTTGGATATTCTCTAGTGTATTTCAGACGACTTGTTGAGTCAATGCTGCATTTTGCCGGGCAAGATGAGGTCATACGCGAAATTGGGACATATTTCATGACTTCTGACTCTCTAGTACAGACCATCGCTTCATTCCGTCGCCTGTTTGGACTCATGGAGATAGAAACTGAAGATGACCTTAAAGGTATGGAAGCCTTGTCAAGCTCCATTCTTAATTCAAACAATTATTACCGGGCGGAAATAAAGGATGATAATTTCTTAGCAGGGTTTTAAAAAGTGATTGCACTGTGTGGCGCGAACGCGAAAGCAGAATCGAGAGGCATCTGTAAGAATAAAAGCAGATAGCCTGCTTTCTGGATGTACAAAATGAGCGTTCTCTAAAGGACAGTCAAACCAATTGTAAAAACTTGCTTAAATTTACGGAAACTCCTGAAACTTTGACATAATGGCGAATACATACTGTCTCTTTGTCCCTGCTAATTCCATTCCAGCTTTGTTTTATCTTTTCTACGCCACTTGTCACAAAGATCCTACATCTAATCGCCGACTTCTTCTGGACAAAAGTTTCCCAGTGAATAGTTTTAAGGAATACATTACACGATTCTGCACGTAGTTATTTTACCTTATAGTCTGTCACTTTTTGTGTACTGCATCTTTATTCAATTGCACTTATCATATCGTCCCGTCCTACCAAATCTAACTGCTTAAATCTTTTTCGTCGTGATGAATATGCCACAAATATAGATAAA
>JARYHS010008074.1:65754567-65772567 GCA_031002005.1 Vandiemenella viatica
AAATTTGGGCCGATAGGGGGTGGGGAGCACCAATTACGGCCCTGGTGCACCCCCCTACATCCCGCATCCTGGGTCGCCATGTGGGCAGTAGTAGAGCTAAAAAAAAAAAAAAAAGGTCGCCCGGAAATTTTTGGGCCGATGGGGGGGGGGGCACCAATGCAGCCCTGGTGCACCCCCCCTAGAAGCAATCCTGCTGGCGCCCATGGATATTGGTGCACTACTGGCAAAAGATGATTGTATTTTAATGTAAAGATAAGTGCTTATCTTCTTTGTACTACCAAAGGTGTGACTGTAACTACAAAAATAAATTGTCACTATCATCAATTGTAGTCGAGACTTGCTGGTCTTCGTTCATATTTAACATGGGTTCCAACATTTATACTGAGGATGACATAGGCTGGACTTCATTCTCAATTTGAGTTTTGCACGCTTTGGAGGAGGTATCTCTTGAGTGGATTTTATTGTACGTCTGGAGTGTCTGGTTCTGTTGATCATCATACTTAGTAATTTAGACTCAACCAGCTCCATAGTTATGCTAGTGAAAAAAATGATAATTATATAGCAGATCTAAATACATCTCATTTGTGTATTTGTCTTATTTGGTCAGTTCTTCAAAGCTAATTTATTGCATAATCATCATCATCATTCTCCAGCTTAAGTCTCCCAGGTGCTTGTCACGAACACTCTCCACTTCTTCCTGTCCATGAATAGCTAATGTTCATGGATAGTCCTCCAATCAAGGCCTATGTCTTCCAGATCCTTCTTGATTTGATCTATCCACTTATTTTTGGGCTTTCCCCCACAACTTTTCCTTTTTCTTTTCTTTCTTCCTCCAAGCTTTGAACATGTCCATACCATCTCAGGTTAGACCGCTGTAAGGATTTTGCCACACTGATGTTTATACCAGTCTCTGCATGATTGATTTCATTCCTCACTGTGTTCTTTCATGTCCTCTGAAGCATGGTATCCACAAACTACATTTTACAGCCTTGCAGTCTATTCTCACCTCTTCTGGATAGGGTACATGCTTCTAGCATGTAAATCAGAATGGGGCTGTAATAAGTTTCGAATAGTGTATGTTTGCACTTTCTGGGCACTTTGTTGTCCCACAATAGCGTTCTCACTTGGTTATAAAAGACTCCTGCATTATCTGGTAATCTTCTTGTCCATTGTTCTGAAGTACCAGGTTTCATTTCTTTTTGATGTAATGTGGTCATAAGAACTTGAATCAAGGGTACGACTAATAAAATGCTTGCTTGAGAACTACTTAAGTTTCTAGTAATTTCTTCAAACGGGATCATTAACTGCAAAAACCTTTGAACATTCATCCATTCTTCAGGGGAGATTTCAAAACCTTTTCACTATGTAGAATGTGCAATTCCATCAGAAAATAAAACAAATTTCATAAACATCTATTTACAACATAACATTCCATGAGTGAAAGAATTTTTAGAATCACTCCAGTAGCTCCAGAGATTATCCTCTTCAAACAAAATTTACTTCTTTAGTTTATAATATTAATGATTAGTGCACTTGGATCATCCAGCACACAACTATTACACATAAATTATTATATTTGATGTCTTAAATACATATTAGATAATGACTGATTATCAACTTTAACATTTACCGTCTAGGGCAATCCTGAGTGACAGATATAGCAGATTGATTAAGGTGTTCATTCTGAATTTTTATTAGGTTGGCTTGTGTGATCAAGGAATGGTTGAAATGGGTGGCTTCTTTTTTTTTAAAAAAAAAAAAAATAAATAAATAAATAAAAAAAAATGAAATTAGCAGTAAGTGGTAGGAGCCACTCTTGAGATTCAACACCAGCTCACTCGTGAAGCTGGGTATGGTGTACGCACCACTATGAAAACTCCTTTGCTCTAATCATGTTAGATCCATGATCATGGGCGTATTCAGCGAGGGGCAGAGGGGGGCTGCTGCCCCCCCCCCCCCCCCCCCCCCCCCCGAGAAGAAAAATTAAGTTGCCTTCAGTACACTTCAACGAGTGAAGAACTAGCTCAGGAGCACTTTGGGAGAGAAAGATTGACTGGATTATGCCTGATGAGATTGCATTGAAATTTTGTGAAACACCACCATGAAATATTGACAAACAAAATAATTGAATTTTTTTTCTCAAAATCTGAGACAATTAATGTTTACATAAAAAACGATCTTAATTAACTACATAGTAGGTCCTTAGATTAAGTGGTTGGATTACTATATTAATAAATAATAAAAATATTTTCCTGAATAGGTTTGAATTTCATTTTGTAAAATCGTCATGTTTCAGTCCCCCACCCCACTTCCTTGAAACCAAACCAATATGAGTTGCCCCCCCCTCCCCCTTAGTTCAAATCCTGCCCCCCTCTAGTTCTGATCCTGGATATGCACTTGTCCACAATCGTGAACCATGCAGCAGAGACAATATATAGAGACTTTTCATGGCCAGCATAAACTTTGGTAAAGTAATACGCTAGCGCTCCAAGAATCAGTTCAGAGAATCATGCAGTGACATCGCAGAAATTTTGAAACTTTTACTGTCCCTTTCCATATAATGCTTTTTATTTACTTCTAATTTTGTTTCTTTCATTTATCTACTAAATAGTTTTTTAGTGTTATATATCATAAAACAACTGTAGAAATGGGGAAAAAATTAAGGAAAATTGAAAAGGAAAAAGTGACCATCCCTTTCCATATAATGCTTTTAATTTACTTTTCATTTTGTTTCTTTCATTTATGTACTAAATAGTTTTTTAATATATCATAAAACAACAGTAGAAAAGGGAAAAAAATAAGGGAAATTGAAATGAAAAAAGTGATTATTTTCTTCTTACTGTTTATTAACTCCATTGACAAAGAAAAATCTAACAACAATTATAATTACAATTAGAAACAACAGTTGTACAGAATATTGTGCATTAACTGATTCTAGAGGATAAGATTGACTTTCCATGCCAACATTAGGAACTGTGTACAGATTTCCTAAAACTATAGTACATAAAACCAGATTTATTTGTGCAAATTACCACAGAACGCAATCAATACTGGTAACTGGTAAAAGGTAGAAAACAGAAAGTTAGGGTAGGAAATGTAGTATCAAAAGAAGTGGAAGTAAAAATGGGTGTGCTACAGGGTAGCATATTGGGACCATTGCTATTCATTATTCTAATGAATAATTGTGTTGATTGTTTACTATCTGAAATTAGATTGTTTGCAGATGACATAATGCTGTATAAAAGAATTAAAACGATAGAGGATTGTAAACACTTGCAGGGTGATCTGGACAGATACCTAATTGGGTTGGTAAACATGGAATGAAGATAAATGCAAAGAAGAGTCAGCTTATTAGATACACAAATAAAAAACAAAAGGTTAATTATGAATATAAGATGGGGAAAGATTTGCTTGCTGAAGACTTGAAATGTAAATATCTTGGAATTACTTTTGATAACAAACTTAACTGGGCAGGACACATAGGACAGGTGGTAAGAAAAGGTTTCAAAGTTCTGAACTTGTTGGAGAGAGTGATGAGGGGATGTACGAGAGAAGTCAAGGAATTGGATTACAAAACTTTGGTCAGACCATTGCTCGAATATGGTAGTGTAGTATGGGACCCTCATTTTACGTATCAAATACAGGAGTTGGAGAGGGTGCAAAAAAAGGCTGCTAGATTTGTTTCTGGAAATTATCGCAGAATGCAGTCAGTGACGGATATGATAAAGGAGCTGGAATGGGATTCATTGCAAGACAGGAGGAGGATGAGGAGGGTCATGGGAGTGTACAGGGCATATACTGGCGATGAGGCACGGAAAGATATTGCAATAGGTATGAAAAGTAGTGCATGGAAGGGAAAAGATGACCATGACCACAAACTGGCACTCGATTTCAGGCACAAGGGTGTGGGAAGATTCTCTTTTATAGGTAAGGGTGTCAGGGATTGGAATGAGTTACCAAGAGAAATGATGAATAATTTACCGAAAACTTTGAAAGAATTTAAAGATAAAATTTGTAGAGGGCAAATGTTGGTAGGTGCAGGATAGGGGGAAGATGGGTGTGTAGGGAAATTGCCACCGGAGCCTGTGCTCCATTGCAATTAAATTAAATTAAATTAAATTGATGTGATATGGTCATATGTTTGTGAGAAGGCTTAAGTTATTTATTGCTAGAAGAATTAATAGTACTTGGGAAGAAAAAGACCATATCACAGCTGGTACTTGATTTCATGTATATGGAAGTGGAAAAAAAATTTTGTAGGTAAAGTATGGTAATAAATTAAAAAGGAAAATG
The DNA here is from genome assembly GCA_031002005.1 of Vandiemenella viatica. Taxonomy (NCBI): domain Eukaryota; kingdom Metazoa; phylum Arthropoda; class Insecta; order Orthoptera; family Morabidae; genus Vandiemenella; species Vandiemenella viatica. The sequence continues at coordinate 65,758,861 of JARYHS010008074.1, forward strand.
ATGGGATCCTTTCCAGAAATGCAAAGGATTTAGAATTTAAATTCGTAAAGAGAATAGTAGGTGGTTGTGAAAATGCAAGCAACAGCTGAAGAGAAAAAGATCGAATGTGAAAATTTGTGTTATTTGGTTATTGAGGAGTCTATGATAGTCGTGGCACCACAATTTGGTGATGGATTTTTATGTAACTAGTTGAGACATATCTAAAGTAAAGAATAAAACTTTTTGAAATCTCGCTTAATTCCCGAGATGTACTGTCTCAAAAGTGAGGTGATTAGGCTGAGATGCTGCCTGGACCAAAAAAGTCGGCAAAGCCATAAGGATCTTCATGTTGGACTATCTTACTACCGGTTGAGATTAGTTTTAAATTTGGCCTAGAACAGAAGAAAAACATCGCCAAAGACACAAGCAGCTATAGCTAAGATTAATTTTTGACTCGAAATGCCCAGAACTAAGAGAGATACCAAAAACTTTTTCTCTTCACTTCCGATTTTTCTCGTCGAGTTAATTTACATAAGAATCAATCATCAAATTGCGGCGCCATGGTTATGATAGTACCGCCTAAAAAAATGTTATGAATCGCAATTACAATTAACAATAAGAACAAAAATAGGCCTATAATGTTCAACGGAAAGCACCAACCGTTGCAACAGTGCAAAACGTGTAGATGACATTATAACGAAGCAGTCAAAATAAATTTCAACAGGTCAGTACCAGTTTCGGGCAGGTAGATAAAGTGTTCCCCCACCCCATTAGATTTCATCATACTCGAGAACAGGATACCAAATTAACTAAAAGTTTATATTCCACACACCAATAATTTCCTGGATTTAAAAAAGTTTCTTCCATTTTAAGTATTACAATGCGAAAAATAAACCTAACATTTATAGCTTTTTAATCTGGAATGTTATCACTCAAATGAAATTACGACAAACGTTATATCAGCTTCGTGTACTTAAGAAAATACATAAACTGCAGTAGACAAAAGGCATTACACATAATTATGTTCTACTATAACTTTTAATGGAACAGCAATCGGTTCTTGGTATCTAGTAATACCAATTCGAAATTCAGAGCGCAAGGTATTCCTAGTTTACATTCACAAAGCTTTGCTGCGGGTATTTTCAAAAACAATACACATCACACGCAAGTCACGACAGCAATCTAACAACGAAAGAAAATTGGTGACTTTTTTGCATAAAACGATAAAACTAGTCTAATAATATTTAACAGGCGCGATAAAATATTTAAGCATATGGTATTTACGTTCAAACAGAATTATATCCGCGTAGAAATAAATTCTTTCATATATAACACAAGTTGTATGCCAAAAACAATTTGGCCTTTGATAGACAATGTATTTCAAATTAAACATAACTATAAGGGAAAGAACAATATTTTGGTGCTAGAAAGTATAACTTCTTGGAGACCGATTGCCGACGCTAGCGCTCAAAGAACCATTCAGGGAACTATTACCGCGCTAAAACTTACTGTCCAAACCATGGTCCAAACTGTCCATAAGCTATGAACGCCACTGCCATAAAGTGCACTGTTTGGTGATGCAATCCACAATCTTCAAGCATAGTTTGAAACTTTGTTCATGTAAAGGTACCTTATGACGTTCATCCACGACTTCACATTTCAAAATGTATTTTTGCGGAAATCCCATGTACAGTCAAAATAATGAAAATGCAGAATGAAGATAAGACCATATGTCGGTTATAAAAGATATCAAATTCTTGAAAGTAAATCTTTTGTTTTCATAGCCAATCTATTACCTATACAGATTATCGCATACCTACGAAGAAAAAGAAAAATATTATGGCCTCTCCATTTGTACTTCGGAAGAGAAGCGTCAATTGTTCTGCGAAAGCCTGTACCATCGACAAAACTGAACGGTAAGTTCTGAAGGACAATCATTTGGGTCAAGTTTACATCCCGATACAGTGACTGTTATTGCGCGTGCTTCAGTCCATACTGAAGGTTTAAAATGAAATTAATTGTGATAATTTATTCTACGCTAGTTAGAAATCCTGATATAGAAAATTTTGCCATTACGCGAAATGTAATTAGTTTCGATGCATCTAATGTCTTAAGGTATGTCCATATCGTTTGATTTTGTAGCGGTAATGCAGCCTTGACCAGAATTTTCTTGTTACAGCACAAGGCAGGTTGAATTTAGTTATGATTAGTAATAAACAAGCTGATTTCATAAGCGCCGTGTTACTGAAGACGAGTATAGCGATGTAAACTATTCCCAATCATTTCAGCAATCATACGATCTATTTGTTGAGATTTGTGATATGATACTTTCCAATAATCATTAACTAATAGGCTTTGTTGAAATGTTAGTTGTTTTTATTATTATTATTTTTATCGTTTCAAACCGGAGTTGAGTAAATCTACAATAATATAAAATTAGATTTCTTCACGCAATAAAACAAGATCAACTAAGCAAAATTTAAAAAAAAGAACTGATCTGTTTTTCAAAACAATCATGATGTGAATCAGTTTTGTAATAAAAAAAATCTGCACCAGCAGCTGCAGCAGTCCAATAATATAGGCTACCGTAATTCTAGATCTATATTAGGTACCTACCTACTATTTCACCTAGATCACTGTTGACCAGTTTTACAACTCACGTCATAAATAAATATTCACTGAGCTTTTATTTTTGTTTGTTTCATATTAAAGATTAATAGCTTCATCTAATTTCTCATACTCTGCAATCTTCTCGATATGTATCGATTTAAGGTGACTAAAGTGGTGGTTGTGTGGGCACTTCCATCATTGCCGTGGCGCCACAATCAGATGATGAATTCTTGTAGAACTCGACGAAACAAATCGAAAATAAAGATTTTTTTTTTTTTGATATCTCGCTTGGTTTTCGGGATATAGCATGTTAAAAATCAGTTATAGGTATAGTGTCTTATGCTTTTGGTGAGGTTTATTCTGGTCCAGGCCGTATTTCAACCTAAAAACCACTACTAGGAACAATATAAAACACCAATAATACATATCCACTGTGTAGATATAGCGGTTCTGGTGAAATTTTTTTCTGGTCCAGGCCAGATCTCACACTAACTTCTAATTTTGAGATAGGCTACATTTTCCCGAGAAATATATATATATATATATACGGTAAATGACTTTACTTTCAATTTGACTCGTCGAGTTACATGAGAATCCATCATAAAATTGCGGCGCCTCGGTTATCGTAGAATCCCCGCTGTGCGGCTATTTCGCAAATACACTTACTATTTCACAGTTTGCGTGTGGCATTTGAATCGTCAATCTCAACGCAATAGTTCCAAATAGGACTCGTTTTTGGTTTCATAATTACACTTAACATAACACAAAACTGATATAAGAAATAAAAGAAAGACTTGATTAGGTACACTCACGTGACTGTGTATAATGCACTAAAACCATGACTAAAACATGCCTTATAAACAGAAACCAAACGCGTTGCGACACGTGCTACGCAGCTCCCCACTCACTCCCGCGCTCGCCATCGTCCGCCGCGCTCGCGTAGCCACGTTGAAAACTTCCGATTAAATTTCCGTTAAAAAGTTGCAGAAGCAGAAACGGATGTGAAAAAAGCGTGCGGAAGCAGAGGTCTGTTGCATCACTATCAATTAGTAACTGATAAAGGATAAGGAAGCTGCGTTGGGGATCATTGGAAGATACGAGTCATATATTGGTTTATAACTTTTATCAGGCTTGAATGGATACTGGTAGAAGAATTAAAAGTAATAGTTGGAAGAGAATAAGTGGTCATGATTACAAGATAGCATTTGATTTCAGAAATAAGGGAATGGGAAAATTTTCTTTTGTAGGCAAGGGCATCAGTGATTTGAATAATTTACCAAGTTACATGATGTGCATTTTTCCCAACAAAAAAAACACTAAAACAAATTAAAACTTTTTAAGTGCAAGAGTAGGTGGGTAGGTAAATTAAACCAACAGAATTTAAGATAAAAACAAAACAATAAATGGGGAAATAAGTGTGCAAGGCAATTGTCACCAGGACATATTCTCCTTTGCTTTGCAAGTTGTTTGAATCAGAGATGAGCAAGATAACAAAGTTGCTTTCGATCATCATAGGCAATCACAGAATGCCAATTAACTGCTGAGTAATGTTTTAAGGATCTGGAGAATATTACCATAGAGAAGGTACATTCACTTTGACCTCATGCGAGAACAGTTTTATCCAGGGGCAGATCCAGGATTTTGGTTTGGGGGGGGGGGGCTTGAGCGGACTGTGGTTTGGGGGGGGGGCTTGGCTTGAATGAAATTTGGTTCAGAGGGCTTACCTTCAGTGGATTTTGGTTTTGGGGGGGGCTTGAGTCGGCTAGGGTAGTCTGTATAGCCTTCTCGGGCCTCAAATCTGTAGAGCTAAAAAAAAAAAAGAAAGAAAAAAAAAGTCTCCAAAATTACAGTGTCGGGGGTGGACCTAGATACTTTTGGGGGGGCTTGAGCCCCCTAGCTCCCCCTGGATCCGCCCCTGGTTTTAGCTGTATGAATCAGTACATTCTGTTATTATAAAAGCTATTAATATGTTATTTAAAGTGTTGGTTTCAAAGCAGCTCAGCTACACAATTTATTTTTTACAATGTGCTGCCAGAAACCAATTCTTGTGTTAACTATTACATTTTGTAGGGCCTACATAACATATGAAACACTGTATCAGAATTAATTGCTACAGTTTTCATGTGATTACTAAAAAGTATTACTTCGTCACGTTAGGCATTATAGCTTATTTTACATTCCCACCATGCATCTGGAAGAAATCATAAATAGCGAAGAAGTAAGTGAAATTGATGAATTGATAAAATTGGAAGTTTCAGTAAGGAAACCAAAGGGTTTAGGGACAATATGATAAAGCCATTTATCATACTACTGCTACTATTAACCATAGTTTCATTTCTTGCAAGCAGGTGTCAGTGTTTGCAATGTTGAGGCTAAAGATCAGGAGCAAACATTTTTAACTCTCAAGTTTCATCAAACTTGGTCTATTACCATTGTTCAGTACCACTTTTGACAAGATTTGGGAATAATATACTTTCCAACAATTATTTGCTCATGGTATGCACTCCGTGTCTGTGCAATGGAAAAAGCAGTGGGTGTCCTGTGTCAAAACTGAACATGCACTAGATCAGAGAACCTCTCCAATACTGCTCTGAAAAATTGACTACACATGCTTTTAGGGAATCGAGTATTCAAACGTGTACCAAACAAGTACCCTACTCACCAGTGACATCAAGATCCTTTCTTCTATAACTATTACTGTGCACTCTAATATTTTAAAATCCCAGCAGTCATTTGTAACAATTCTGTACTATTTGAGTTAATGAACAATATCCCTGGAAATAGATTTCATAACAAAATAAAGAATGAATTTTTCCACATCCTCTACCCTTCACTGTTGCAGCTCACTCTTTTATTGTTTCATCAGCTTTTTTCTTTAGTATTTATGTTTTTTTTTCCATCATGTATTTGTATTCATTATCTGTTTTTTCCACCTATTTTTATCCCATCATTAGGAGCTTCTAACCTTTAAATGCACAGTGCTGACCCCATTATAATTGGAAAACTGGAAGTTGCTTGCCTTACAGATTTAGCTAGCAACCCAGAAAATATTACCTTCCCCTTCTCAAAGCCCTATCAGGTAGGAGCGGGGAGGGGCAAACTGGGGCACTTGGTGTCCATGTGAAGTCCTATCTACTAATGGTGTCCAGATGGACAACCACCAAGACAGATCTAATGCCTTTCCCAAGCAGCTTCTCTTGTATCCAAGTTGACCCACCTCATAATGTACCTCTGTTATTTTATCTCCTGCAACACCTTTTTCAGGTCACTGCATTGTACTATAACTTGCGTTTCTATCAGTAATATTCCCAGCAACCCTACTTATAACAACTCAGTGGTCCTTACTGAAATCCCTATGAAATTCTTCTGTCTGCTCCTGTGTTACATAACGCTCTGACTCTAGTAAATTATTTATTTTCACAGTTTTCAAAGTGTCTGACAACTTCATATTTTTTTTTTTTTCCTTCCTAATAAATCCATCACCTACATTTCATGATACATATGCATCTGGGTAATCTGAGTACCGTTGAGGTATACCTGCCAATATTTACTTTCTGCCAATAAGATTAAGCCTGAAGGTCACTGATTTTGTTTTCACCTCTTTACACTTATGAATCTGAGAATTAAACCTGGAATTCAAATTGTCTGTACAATCTAGGCCTAAAGTGAATAACTGTAATCAGATATCTGTGATTAATATTTTTTATTATTAACCAATTGTTATTTTAATGCTTCAGAAATAGTGAAAAAACAAACTGTTATATTTCTGACAGGGCAGCATTTACAGTAGATGATGATAATAGAGACTATAACAACTGAAAGCAAAACTGCTCATTTAGTTAAGTATATAAGAATTTATAATTGTTAATTAACTTATTCCACAAAGTTTAAATATAAATGCTGCCCTTAAAAATAATTATCAAGCTTTCAGATATTTCTAGATTAATAAAATTTGTGATAAAGAAAATTAGGAATATAACTAACAGCAAGAAGGTGTATTAAAAGTATTATTTTTAAATATAAAAATGAATAATTCTTCTAATTATCAACAATCCTAACAAGTTGGTTAATAATTGAAAGTTTTAAACTAATTTAGCTAACAAAACTTAATCCAATGATGAAATGAGACACAATTTAGACTAAAGTATTTCACACATACAGTAAGAGATAGAGCTGTCCAGAGACAATGATTAATCATTAATCAATATGTATTGTAAAATGTATAAATACTTTTTTTTTTTTTTTTTGTAGAAATTAAACTACAAATAAAAGTTTGGATTTAATCCTTTTAAAGGTTATAGGCAATATTTTTTTTTTATCACAGCTGAATTATTTTACCCATTTTTTGTTCTACTTGGCACTCTATTAAAAAAAAAATATTAATTTTACTGTTTTTTTTTTTTTTTGGTAACTCTTAACTTCAAAACCAATAAATGATAGGCTTCTTACTTGTAAGTTTAAAGCAACAAATTAGTGTCTGTGTTCCTTAATTTTCTTTATTTTAGCAATCAGAATGCCTTGTGATTTCCTCAACAACAGCCTGCCATCTGCTCTTCTTTGCCTTTATCAATGTTACATGTTTTATCACATTTAAAAGCTGATAAAAATTAGAGCTAATCTGATAAATATAGATAAGTCATACTTGCAGAGAATTTATCAGTTTTAGAATGCTTTTAAGGAAGTCCTCAGTTGAAATTTATACACCAGATTGTCTCTTGCCATGTTTGGTGAATCTAGGAGAACCTCAGAACAAGAAGTACTGTTCTCAAGAAATAAATGTGATTTTGAAAACAATGTGTATGCCACAAGTGTATGCTTAGTTGTCTCTCTCTGATACAATATCTATGCATTTGCATAAAAAAATGCTAACAAGAAGGTATTAATTCATTTAATCTGGCACCTAAAATAAGTTACATGTGTTACTTACAAAAAATAATGAAGAAATTTAAATTGTGTAAAATTACAAAACTCTGAGATTTGCTAAGAGTGATTACAACTGGTACAGTAATAAATAACAACCTCAAAAAACATTGCTTTATATGTGGGTTCTGGCTTTTTGTTTCAAAATTACAAGAAGTAAACCATAGCTGTCTCAAGACTGTTTCAACACTTTTTTTGTTACCTTTAATATTATGGCTAGTCTGTTGTCCAGAGTTTTAATTTATGCCAATAGTGAAGGCAGTTTACTTCAGCTCTGTGGAAGGGTCACTTGGAAAGCATGGTTAAATTACTCTGATAAACTGTTAAGATGATCTCACAAATATATCCTGCATGCTGAACCGAGATTAACGCAAACTTTGAAATAAAGAAAAAATTGATTTAAAGAGAAAAACAATTTGTGGGTAGTGAGTCAGATGAAAATCTTAGCCTTCATTGCTGTGAATGAGGCTTGGCAGTTTCATCCTCACTGTCTTAACTTGCTCTTCACAGCAGATTTAAGTAAAAAGTTATTCACTAAATTAGATTTGTAATAAATAGTAGCTGAAAATAAACTAGATAGGGCTGCTTAATAGCAGTTTCACTGTCATCATTATAAAAATAGTACTTTGACAAATATGGGATTTAAAACTAGAGTTTGATTTAATAATAGCAAACTGTTTTATAACCTTCACCAACATACCCTCCTATCTCTTACAGTGCATTCTGTTGCCCTCAGGAGAAGCCTCATTGTAGACATTCCCTCCTTTAATCAAGATGATATATTATTTTGTTAACCTATAGTATGATGCTAAAAACTGTAATTTTTATGATTATACTCATACTGTTTGCAGTTTTGATATCTGGTAGTTTCTCATCCTTACCTTTACAGCTCTACCAGCATCAAACTTCCCATGTATCAATGATAAATCCCTCTTTACAGTGGTAATGATTGCTTCTTTGATCATTTATTGTGATCGCTTTGCCATAAATCTCTAACCTATATCAGGAGATCACTTAATACCATCATAAGTGGAAGCAGGCTGTCTTGAAGTTAATAACTAGATACCACTTCTGTTTAGGTGTAACCCAAATTCAATTCCTCCTGCAACTAGTGTCCACGGGCACATCCATTATGTCGGAACCCATGCCTGACCAAAGCAGTCTCTCATATTGCAGGTTATCCCATCTCATTAACTGGTTTAATATGGTCATTCATGTAGACCTGCATCAAATCCACTTTGATATACTGTGCTTCTTCCACCATCTTAACCATCCACACTAGGCGAACGCATACAACCGCACATGAGGGAATGCATACGTTCTCTCGGTATGTATGTGAAAATGAAGGCGAATGAATGCTTCCGATCGCATTTGTTTGCATGCACTCGGTTTCGCTCGGGAGGCGGTACATCAAAGCAAAATGTGGACCACACATTTTCGGCTTAGTTATAGTGTGTACGTCAAGAAGAACACATTTGTTGTTTTGTATGGAACATGAAGCGTCTATCTTGGATTCCTTAAAATTAACTGAATTATATAACCAACTCTATTCCTACGATTACAAAAATAAGGAAACGTGATGCCTGGAATGAAATTAACAATATTAAGAAATGTGACTCAAAAGACACGTAAAAGAAATTTCATTTGGGATCCTTCAGGTGTGAACGTCCAAAAACAGGAAAATTAATTTAAAACAGACTCTGTAGCTGATGTATTTAAATCTACATGGCTTGCTTTTAAAGATGTTATTTTTGTGGGATAAATTTGCACCAAGGGATAGAGTAAATACTGGTGTTTTGAAATCTTCAGACCAATCTGCTGCAATAACATTTCAGAGTCGGTCAACTTCATTCTGTGGAAACTTTCAGAAAGTCCATTTCCAATTTCAGCTGTAAGATCGTCTATCAAGTCTGTCCCTCCATACTCCATACACATTTCTACTTTTGAACAAAGAAGTGATGCACCACCGTCAAAGTGATCTCTTGCGTCTTCTTACATTATTTACCTCCAAATAATAATGTACGACACACTAACAATGATTAACTCATCTTCTACCACCTTTTTTATGGTAGATATAAAAATATTTTTACTGCATAAACCCGCGAACATGAAAGAATGACAAACAACGCATTCCTTCGTTGTAATGTGGACAACAAGGTAATTCTTAACAAAAACCACACAGATTTGGCCACATCCATTCGGCCATATGCATTTGCTTTTAATATGAGATATAAGTCTTTCTCGGCGTATCTTCGATATAAATTCTTCTCTGGTTTGCCGCCGAATTACATTTTCTACTGTCAAGCTTTCGGCGACTTTCACTGCCGCCATCATCAGGTCTGTTGTATATGAAGGAACAACAAAAACTTGACTGAATAGCGGAACTGAACGAGCCAGGAACGTTGTCGACTTCCGATTGGCTGACTCCAATGACGTAACCATTCAGTGACTGCGATCGGTCGGTTGCGGAACCAGGCGTAGATATACACCAGCGTTGTACTGACAGTAGATCAACAGAGACACAGACGCAAAGACAACACACCAGACACGCCAGCATGGGTGACACAGGAATTTCGGACTTTCCTGCCTTCAAAGAAAAGCTGAAACGGATTAAGGAGGAAATCTCGAGGCAGACCCCTGCCAGTCCGCATTTGCCGGACCCCACCTCCTCGTCGACGCCGGAAACTTCCGTGGAGGAAACATCACAACCACCAATGCCACTGCCGGACGAGGAGGAACATATGTCGGTCGGATCTGAGGTCGTCTTCAGTGAAGAGGATGACGACGAGGAAATAGAGATGGGCCCAGTACTCCCCCTCACAGTCAGTCACGAGGGAAACTGGTCTGTCATTACTGAGCAGATTCGATGCCACACAATACTGCCGGTAATGTGCTGGCCAAGCAACAAAGGAGTGCGGATCTGCCTATCCTGCCCCACAGACCAAATCGCGGTGGAGGAGTTCTTGAGGGACAGAACTATCACCTTTGTGGCTGATGATCTCCGCCCCCGCAGCAAGAAACACGTCATCCGAGGTCTCCCTGCGGACACAACGGTGGAAGTAGTGGCCGCTGAACTCTCCTGCCAGGGTGTGGAGGCAACTGACGACCACCAAATGTGGAGGACAGGTACAGAGGAAAGAATTCCTCTGTACTCCTTCAAGACCACTGAAGACGCAACCACTTTGAAGGAAGTCTAGATTCTGGCGGGGAAACCCGTCAAAATCGAAAGGAAGAAGCCGCCGCCACCTGAGTTCACCCAATGCTTCAGCTGCCAGGGAATCCAACATTTCTCCTTGCAGTGCACCAATCCGACACGATGTTTGAGGTGCGGCAGAAACCATCGCCTTGCCGAATGTCAGCAGCCGCGGGACCAGACATGGTGCTGCAACTGCAGCTCACCAGGGCACATAGCCTCTTACGGCGGCTGTCCGGCACGCCTAACGCTTCCCGCTACCGGCTGGAAGCCGTCGCATAGGAGGCCCGCAACCAGCTGCTACAATCCACCACCGCCGTTCTGTCCCTCAAGAACTCCTCCACCGCGATTTGGTCTGTGGGGCAGGATAGGCAGATCCGCACTCCTTTGTTGCTTGGCCAGCACATTACCGGCAGTATTGTGTGGCATCGAATCTGCTCAGTAATGACAGACCAGTTTCCCTCGTGACTGACTGTGAGGGGGAGTACTGGGCCCATCTCTATTTCCTCGTCGCTGAAGACGACCTCAGATCCGACCGACATATGTTCCTCCTCGTCCGGCAGTGGCATTGGTGGTTGTGATGTTTCCTCCACGGAAGTTTCCGGCGTCGACGAGGAGGTGGGGTCCGGCAAATGCGGACTGGCAGGGGTCTGCCTCGAGATTTCCTCCTTAATCCGTTTCAGCTTTTCTTTGAAAGCAGCAAAGTCTGAAATTCCTGTGTCACCCATGACCGCTCGGCTTTGTCTGGCGACTCGTGGAGCCAACTGTCAGTACAACACTGGTGTATATCGATGCCTGGTTCCGCAACCGACCAATCGCAGTCACGGAATGGATACGTCATTGGAGTCAGCCAATCAGAAGTCGACAACGTTCCTGGCTCGTTCAGTTCCGCTATTCAGTCCAGTTTTTGTTGTTCCTTCATATACAACAGACCTGATGATGGCGGCAGTGAAAGTCGCCGAAAGCTTGACAGTAGAAAATGTAATTCGGCGGCAAACCCGAGAAGAATTTATATTTTGCATTTGATTTTATTTGTGTAGTGTGTACCCACCTTTACTGTGTCCTTATTAATACTTTTACCCACACCTGTCACTGTTATTACCAAATCTTGCTAGACAATGATCTTGTATCTTCTGTCACCTGATCAAGTATTGCTTTAGGTTCAAATATACTATTAGGATTGTCATGCAATTGTTTAACTGTAAACTGACAACTTTCCACATCCCACAGAGCCAGTCTCTTATATTGGGATCAATGGAAAATAAGTATATTGTATTGTATATTGTATTACCGTGTGTAGCAAAATCACGTTTGAAGGAGCGACTATCTCAAGTTTTGCACTGTGAGCACCTCATCTACTGCTACACCTGCACAAGGCTCATTCCTTCCTGACTTTGGTCATGTTTCATATATTCCCACGGTTATCAAAATTGTCTGACAATTTCATTCTGTTACCTCCTTGTTATACATGTGTTTCCAGTTCCCTCCCCACTTTATTTATTCAGTTTCTTTATCCTGCCAACCATTGGCAATGCCTGAAAGAATCTAAAGTAATGGACATGTGACCCCTATGGCTCCTGTCACTTCCTACAGGATTTATGGAGATAGAACTCTGCATTCTCACTAGATGGGAGGTGACAGAGTCGGGCCCACATTTTGACCATTCTTTACCTTCCCTGGAGTTTCCTCCCTGATAGTAATTGAATAGCATGCTGAGTGGGCCTGGCAAACCATTCAGGATGTTCAACTTCAAGGAAAAATTCTCAGCTTCATCAGGGATAAAATCTTGATCATTCGAGCCACAATCAGTTGCTCTACCACTTGAGTTACAAAACCTCCAACCTGAAGGAACCTGTTCATTAAAAATATATGTCATGGATTTGGGTAGACATTGAAACAATGAAGAATTTAAGAGTATACAGATAATGATGGATATGGCAGCATTTATTTAAAACAAGCAATATTTTATTTTTAGTCGCTGCAACCCTGCTGCCTTCAACATTGGTTAATTTGTTTATTTTCTCCATCCTTGTTCCAATGTTCAATCCCTAGTAAATGACACAACTCAAAGTAAATAGTTCTCTACTGTCTCAAATTTTGTTAAATTAATTCAATATTGGCAGCTTACTTCAATTCAGTTTTAGTTGGAATGGAACATATGCACCAGTGCAAATTTCTTGAAACACCTACTTTCACATTTCAAAATTTTCTTTTTTTATCTTCAATTCTTTGACTCCAACATTACCAACCACCTACTTTTGCTCTGTTTGAAATTAGTTTTAATTTTTTTTCAATATTTCATTTTCTTAGAAATTTATTCCAATCCCTGACTCGCTTACTTACAAAGGAAAATTTTCCCACTCCCTTACGCCTAAAATCAAGAGCCTGTTTGACATCTAATGGCTGTGAAATATAAATGTGGTAAAATTATTTTTATGGAAATATAGCTCACCTAACTTAATTTAGTCCACAACCCGAAGATTGGTTGGATTCTCCCAAAGGAGGCATACTAAGCCATTTTGTCAGAGGTAGGACGGCCAGTTCCTTTCCTCTGGGACCTACAGTTTAACGTGGAATCCGAACCACGGAGCGTCCTGGCATAGCTCATATGACCAAACATAACTCTCAAAATTCCTGCACCTGCCAGGATTCGAACCCGGGACTGGAACAGTGAAGGTTTTGAAAGCAATCGCCTTAACCACCGAGATACCAGAACACTCTATAGCTCACCTAACTAATACAAATAAAAATAGGATCAGATACAATAGGTTTAATAAATGGCTTATGCTACCTAGGAAGTAAAATTACAGCTGATGGCCAAAGCAGGAATGATGTTAAAATCAGGATAGCATTAGCAAAAGATAGCCTTCATGAAAAAGAGAAATCTTTTAGTTTCAAATATAGATCTAAGACTTGGAAATTCAGTGTGTGGAACACGATACTTCATCATAGTGAAGGAGGGGCTTTAGCAATACCAGAAAGAAGGAAAATGTTTGAAATGTGGT
>JARYHS010008074.1:65773567-66118541 GCA_031002005.1 Vandiemenella viatica
AAAACATTCTCGGGCTTCCCACCGGGGAAGCGCGTCAATTTGAAGCGATATTTCGAAGCCGATTTCAGACATCATCTTCCGGTTAATTGTTGGTCTCCTGGAACGACTGCCCTTATACAACGACTCAAAAAATCCGACAATTCACCGAAAGACGAAATTGCTGATCTGCTTCGAAAGGTTGCATCAAATTGACACGATTCCCTCATGGGAGGTCAGAAAACGTTTTCTACAGTAGATGCGCCGTAAAATATTTCGTTCTTTCATATCATTCTAGTTAGAGTGGTAAAATCAGTGCAAAAATTAGACTACTAGTTATGAACTAATGTGGTAACTGGATCGTTAGTAATTCAGATGTGCTGGAAGTAGGAAAAGCCTACGAACAAAGCTTTAACGTCCGCCGTTTGTTATCAAATTTACCACTGGTATTTATGTAGTATCGATCTCGGAGATAACGTTAATAGCAGTGTGCGGTTGTTCGCTGATGTTGCAGTTATCTATAGAGAAGTAAGGTTCTCTGACGATTGCTTAGAAATTCAGCACACTGTGGATGTGATTTCGGAAAAAAAGCAAGGCAATGTGCAAAACTAACAAAAAGAATCAGTTTGTTCACGAGTGCAAAGTGAACAGCTATTGACATGTTTGATTCACTGAAATATTAGTGTGTAATAGTACAAAGCAACATAAAATGATACATGCACATAACCTCCGTGGTAGGTAAATTCTACGAAATTCTAGATTGCATTTCATAGGTCATATTTCTAAGACTTAAAAATCTCATACAAACGAGATAGATAGATTGATAGATATGTTCACTTTGATCCCATGTGAGAATAATCTCGGGGATGTGGAACAGTACATACACTTATTAGTAATGTCAATATTACTATATAATTGATAACATTATTATATATTGACAACAAGTTAGCAACTACCCATTAGTATAACCAATTTCTCCTGTAATCTATAAATACAATCCCGAGTTAATTAATACTTATTATGTGGAACAGTGTATACACTTGTTACCAGCATCTAATAACCAGTTATTTTCTTACCAAGATACCGTATAAAACTCTCGTGCGTCCACACTTGGATTTACTATTGTGGATTTTGGGACCAAAATCGGAAGGGATTAATAGGCACGATAGAGAAAATACAGAGAAAAGCCGCTCGATTCGCTGAGAGCGGCACAGATTTGATACATAGATTGGGCTGAGTTTTTCTGGCAGATAGAATATTTAAATGCCAATATCTTCTTTCATTTAAGAGTGCGATGTATTTTTCCATCCACCAACCTATTTAAGTCGTAATGACACTGGAGATATGATCAGAGAAATAAGATGCAGTACTGATGCTTATGTGAATTCTTCTTTCCCTCGTGCTGATGGAGATTCGAATGCACAGAGTAAATATTAGTTTTGGTGCAAAGCACTCCCTACCACCCACAATACTTGTGAACTGCAAAGTATAGGTGTAGATGCAGATACGTACATTACGTAAATGTTAATACAAATATTAAAGTGCATGCATAGAATTTCCGTTGATTCAATAAAAAAAAATGGTTAAAAGTGTCATAGAAAACGGTATCGAATATTATTTAAATTAACAAGCTTAGCAAAACTACAAGAGGCACGTATACAAATATGAACATACATAATGTCAGATGTAAACCGTTTTAATAGCTACAGAATTCCAAAGTCGGTTGAAACCGGTAAATAGGATTTAGCGTCATAACTAAGAACATTCGGAAAGATTTATGAAGAATTGAAGACCTTTTATAATATGGAACCTGTAATTCTGTACAATTAGAATACTTTCACTATTATTAATAATAAATTGTGATGAAGTATATACCCTGGTGGCATGTTATCTACACTTCTACTTAGGGAGAAATTTACATAGCAAGATAAATGTTAAGCCAAGATGTCAGTATTAAACTAGTAGTACATTTTGTAAATAGTAATTAAACTGCAACCTGACTAGTCTTTGTCAAGAAATTGTGCAATAATACCTTTTCAGGAAACTTGGTGCCCTTGATCTCTGCGAAAAATGATTCTCCTTCTGCTGTACTGTGACTGTGTTTCTGATATACGATAGCTGCATGCTTCCTATATCTTATCAATAGGTCCCCGGGAACACTCAGACGGATTTCAGCAATATTGTGTGTACACAGTCACAGCAAGGACGCTCTCATCGATATCTCCCAAGTTCGGTTGTGCAACAATCTTAGGTGAGTCCTCAAGGCGAAAACTTCAAACTTGTGCACCAGAAGACAATTATCACTGCCACTGTTTGTATTGAGGAAAAATGTAGAGTAAATTTATTATGTCTTTATGAGGAAAAATATTTTCCTAACGGCCCCCAAAAAAATCTGCGAATGAATACGGTTTTGATAAATCCTCATAATTATCTTTTGGTTTCAACTTTCGCGCATCGTCCGGCAAACCGTGTTCCAGAGGCCCATTCTAACAACAAAGATCCGTCTATTACCGGCTTGACAGATGAGGAAGAGTATGATTTGATATCAGTCTGCGGAAATTATAGCTTGTGTTCTATCTGGTGAATGAATATTTGTTTCTGGCCTCGCATTCAGGAGGACGGCGGTTCGAATCCCCGTCCGGGCATCCAGATTTGGGTTTTCCATGGTTTCCCCAAATCACTCCAGGCAAATGCCGGAATGCTTCCTTCAAAAGGCCATGGCCGAATTCCTTCCCATTCCTTTCCCGTCTCTAAAGACCTCGCTGTTAAGAGACGTTAAGCAGCTTAAAAAAAAAGAATATTTGTTTGTGAAATGTATAGAGTATGTGGCGTAGATTGGGGACCGTCCTAGCATTTGCCCAGGTTATTTTGAAAAACCCTGCCTAAAAACTGTATTTAAGACGATCGGTACGTGGACCAAGGGATTTGAACCTAGGCAGTACCTGATCGATGCTGTATGATGGCGCTTAAACTCGCGCAGTTTCACTGGTGGGTTCGATATTAGTAAGCATGGTTCCAAAATGTGTCATAGAATAAAGAAACCAAACCGAAAGTAATCACGGCGATCCATTTCCGACTGTTATTTAAGATCTGGACAAAATAAATGCGCAATAATATGCGCCTGCCTTATGATTTTGATATACTTAAAAAACATCTTTTATGTAAGATTAGTTTTTTGCTGAGCAGTCGTACAGTCGCCAGTTCCTAAGTTCCTATCTTCCGTATTTCTAACTGTTACTGTGTTTTCCATATGATGTGAAGCTTTCTTATGTTGTATATGAAGATGGAAAAAATTGTTATCAGCCTATTTCGGTACAAATCTTCCAAAGACACCAGTCAGTAGTGTTGTAGGTCATTCATATTACACTTGTCTAATTTTACAACAATGAACTGACTTTTTGTTTTGTTATGAGCTGGTGGACGTAATTGAACATTTTATTAAATTTACAATTTTTGTAATTTACTACAGCTAATTGAGGTGGATTGTTAAATATATTTACAAGAGGCTTAACAATAAAAGGAAGCTGCTTAAATACTATTTAAGGTAGAATTAGTCTATTGTAGGGCTTACGATTAACACTGTTGTGGAAGTTTTGGCGCACTTGTTAAGTCCTAAAGTAAAATTTACGTGTTAGCGTAAGCATTGGCCTTTTCTTCGGATTCATCTCTTCTGTTTGATGAGTTGTTAAATTAGTAAATGCAGTAAAATTTATCATTTTTTTAGAAAGCTTTTTTTTTTCTAGTCAGTAGCAGAATGCGGCGTTGCTCCTACCTGTTGGGAAGTCATCGCGCGGCTTCCAGGATAACACGCAGCGTCCTACTTCGAATCTCTCTCTCTTTTTTTTTTTAATGTGACGATATTTCTAAACCATATAGAAAAACAGGTTGAAGTATTGCACCTACAGGAGCATTTTCGTCTCCGTGTGTATTCCGTCGGCTCTTACAACTGTGTCGAGACCGGCAAGTCTGGCACGACATCTATATGTCTTTTCGCCGTCAGCCGTTTATAGCTGCAATCCATTTCACATGGTCCAGGCAGTTAATATCTACGTCAGCAATTTGAAACTTCATATCAGGAGTTTTGTTTTTGTTACAAAATATTGTTGGATCAGATTTAGTGTTATTTATTTTGATGCGCCAGTTGTTGCCCCACTAAGTAAGAATTTCCAGATGACACTGAAATTTCTTTCCTGCAAATTTGTCGTTTCTGTGACTGGCGTACAGAGCTGTATCGTCAGCGTAGTGATAGCGCATGGTGTGGTGTATAACTATACCATATATGCAGTGCTGGATTTCCCATTAGGCTGTATAGGCTCCAGCCTAGGGGCGGCAAATTTCCTAGGGTGCCCGCTTTAGTAAGCCGTCAAATTTGTGTGTGATTATAAACATAATAGAAAAACGTCTACTATAAATTTTCATTTAAGTGATGACATCTAGTAGTGAAGTGATAAACTCAGAACCTTTTAATAGAAAAGAAAAATACGTTTACTATCAATTTTCATTTAGGTAAGAACAATTAGCTAAGATATTAATTTAATTCTTCATTAGTTTCCTGACTTTCTATCTTGTTCAACGCAGTCTGTAGCCCCGAGTCGTATATTTCCAAAGGAAGACTCTATAGACAGAGGTAAGTTTCTGCTGACAGACTTACATTTAATGATTTCTATAATAAAAATACTTAAGTATGATCTATGATTTCATTAAGTGAATATCTGGATGTTGAAAGTCCCCGAGCGCTCGAAAGTCCTAATTTTATTGAAAAAAAATCATTGAAAAGTCAATGATTTTTGAAACTTAACTCGTCATTTCTCAGCTAATAATGAATTAAATTCTTTGAAATTTTTAAGGAACACGCATTGAACAATGATTGAAATTAATATAAATTTTGATCGTTTAATAGTAATTAATTGATTACAAATCAGAGCGTACGTCTTAACGTGTTTTCTGTTCTTTGCCGATAAAAAGTGTGTTACGAAGTTTGTCGTATGGAAAACTGTCAGTAAGAAGTTGTTCCTCTATCCCGTATAAAACTAAAATGATGTATTACATTTTTCACTTTCTTGTTTGTATTCTTGTTTCATAATAAATATTCATTTTTCTTGTTTCTATTTTATGACTAAATCTGAATACTTTCAAGTAATGAAGTCACTCTTCATTACTTCACATATTCACCATTCACATATACATATAATCGTTTGCTATCTAATAAAGGTAATACAAATTAGTGATGAGTATAAGTGTGAAGGAGAAAAGGGCGGCACAAAATTAACAGCCTACACTAAAAAAAAGTTTAAATCCGGCCCTGCATATATGTAGATACTGTTTACTGCAGATACTATTAATAGTGGCAAGATGACCTGTAGGTCGCTGGCGTGTACTTTTCTAATTGTGCTCTGGGCGTTTTCATATTTAAAGAAGGAAATAGGAATTTATTATCAATATCAGATAGTCTGTGGGGTCAAAACACGATCAGCGAATTGGATTAATTATTATAGCCCTTGGGAGCTAAACACAAAAAGGAGCCGAGGTCTGGGCCGCTGATTTCGAACAAATAAGACAGCCGCAGTTTTGCAGTTCCACGTTGGAACATTTGCAGTATGGATAGCGCCATGGTTCTTGGCGACTGCTTCGGCAACATTAACTACCCAGCAACCCAACTCACCATATTTCCCTTCCAGATACCGTACGTGTATGTATAGAATCCGTTCCAGAAGGCTGATTCAACTCGAACTTCGAAACCGATGACTGCTGGTGTTAGCTGCGATACCACGTCCACACTTAACCATGTAGTCACAATCAGTAGATAAATCCATATGGCTTCAATGAAAATTCGCTGTGTCCACACAGGAAATAGCATTCAGTGACAAAATGTTTACCGAAGAGGGTCTGATCTTTGCTGCAGCTGCAGCAATAAAGTAAATCGCATCGTGAAGCTGGCAAGGGATGGCTTTTGATACGTCGCACTCTCCGAGGTAAAGCCAGATATAAATGCGGTGACGTGATGATTTATTAATGGACGATGCAGATGAGTTCAATCTCGAGTACAGAAATGAGGGTGGTTTTTGGAACTTTTTCCGAATGACGAGTGGTGATCTTGAGACTCTTCTTAATTTGATGGGGCTGAAAAGCAGCAAGAGTTACTCATCATTAGGGTGGAATGTCAACCGAAGTCATCCAACATGAAGTATGGCTTCCTTTGAAATGGTCCGATACTTGTGGCATATGAGATGGCAAGCTATATGAGACGTTATTGCCATACGGCACAATAACACACGTGCACACTAGCCACGCTATCATGCTATGCCACAAGATCTTGCCATATGGCGTATTGCGGACGCACCACCAGTCGAAAAGTGATTCATGGCACCTAGTCTTACTGATAAAACTCCACCTACATTGGATCTTGAATTTGTCATGGCACTAAGCATTATTATTTAGGTCAGTTGAGCGTCGAGTCGGGAGTTCATAGAATTCTCGTGGCCGGGAGATCTAGAATGATAATCCGAACGCACGCCAGGTAACGGAGTAACACTGTACTATTGAAGTATTTAACTGTCCCCGTCAGTCTGTGAAAATTGTAGTATAAGTGAAATTTTCTGTGTGTTATATGTGTAATTTTTTTAAAGGGAAAATGAATAGCCGTTGTATAGCTGCTGAGTGCAGTAGCGTAGTTTCGTGTCATATTTTATCTTTTAGTGTTGTACATTTGTTTAGTTTAATCTCTCAGAGTATACTGTTTGTTGTCAGTACACGTTAATAGCAGTTGTATAGCTGCTGAGTGCAGTAGCGTAGTTTCTTGTTATATTTTGCCGTTTAGTGGTGTACATTTGTTTAGTTTAATCTCTGAGAGCTTACTGTTTGTAGTCAATGCTCATCGGTAGCAGTCGAGTGACAGTTAATAGCTGTAGGCCAGTTGGTGTTGGACATTTCTTTAATTTAATTTCTAATAAATTATTGTTTATAACCAGCGCTCATCGTTAAGAGCAATAGTCTATTTTCTCATTAAATTCTCCGTTGTTGTTGTAATGTGATATCTGTGTATTGTATAAAACAAGTAACGTTTTCGTCGGCTTTTCTGTTGCATTTTATTTTCTTTATTATTTTTTAAAGGAAATGATGTCAAGATACTGTGATAGCCGTGTACAGATGCGAGCTGAGGTGACTGATCTGTACACACAGCTTGCTGCTGTGTTAGCGAAAGTTATACAGCCGGAAGATGCCATAAAATTTTGTATCAGACGTAACACGTGGCACACTGATGTAGACATGCCTCCAACAGATTCTCCCATGTTAACCAATGCACCTGTAACCGAGGCTGAGAGGGTAGAGGCTGTGCCTCGGTCACTTGTCGGTGACTAGCGTATGGTTACTAGACTTCGAAGTCGCATACGGGGGCAGTCGAGCAGGCCTAAAGACCAGCAAGCCAAGCATGTTCAACTGTCCTACCAGTATGATGTATTGTCGGGGGCTGACTTAGTCCCACAATCTTCATGCTGTTAGTTGCCCCCCCCCCCCAAATCTTGCTAGGTCTGAGCAGTCGCAGAAGGGGATTCTTGTAGTCGGGAGCTCTAATATTAGGCGTTTTATAGAGTCCATTAAGGAAATGGTGAAATGTTCGGGGAAGAAATCCAATGTACATTCAGTATGTATTCCGGGTGGCCTGATCCGAGATGTGGAACAGGCCATCTTGGATGCCATAGAACGGACAGGGTACAGCCAAATGCATATTGTGGAGCATATCGGCACCAAAGATTCTTGCCGCCTTAAGTCGGAGGTTATCCTCTCTTCCTTCTGACGGCTGGCTGAAAGGGTGAACACTGTGGCCAGTTGTCAAAAGATATCGGCAGAGCTAACCATCAGCATTGTATACAGAGTTGATTGTGGACCTCTGGTTCAGTGCCGAATTGAGCAGCTGAACCAGAAACTACGACGTTTCTATCATGATCCTAGCTTCATATTTCCTGATTTTCACCATAGTGTTGGGTCATGTACGTTTCCATTAAATAAGTCAGGTGAGCAGTACGCACATGGACCGGCTATATGGGTGGCAGGGACCGTGTGGAGTGCGCTGGGAGATTGTTTAGGCTGAGGAAGGAAGAACCAGAACACATAATACAGTTACAGGCAATCCAATCAAATGCAACACGGCATGGAAGGAGAAGCTTAAAGAGAATCTAGACAATTAAAAGTTATCTTAGTTAACTGTAGAAGCGTTTGTAACAAACAACCTGAACTTGAATGCGTTATTAGCAGCACAGATGCGGATATCGTAATCGGTACAGAAAGATTGTTAAAACGGAATATAAGTTTCGCAGAAATTTTTAAGAAGAGTGTGGAGGTTTTTCGTGTGGATGGCTTACATTCTCATAGTAGGATTGTATTCATAGCTGTCAGTAAATAATGTAATGAGATAGACGTTGGTACGGTATGCGGAATCATATGAATTAAGGCTAAACGTAGGAAGGACAAAATTTGTCATAGGCGCCTTCTACCGTTTACGTGGCGCCGACATAACTGTCACCGAAGAGATAAGAAATGATGTAAATAATGTCACTCGTCGTTTTCAGGGCATCCTATAATACTAGAAGGTGATTTCAACATGGCTTAAATCGACTGGGGTAACTGTGTTCACGTTGCTGGTAGCAGGGATAAGGCAGCGTCTAAAGGCACTCTCGATCTGTTCTCGGATCACCTTTTCAAGCAACTGGTTAAAGAACCAAAGCGGTTTCGCAATGGTAGCGGAAACATTTTAGATTTTATGGTTACCAACAAGCCAGAATTATTCAATGGCATTTTAACGGCAACAGGAGAAACTGACCACAAAGCGGTATTTGCAACCGTCAAATCAGTAGCTGAGCAAGGAAGAGGAAAAGAACGGATTGTGTACAGATTCTATAAGGCCTCAAAGGAGTGTTTTAGAACTTACCTGAAAAATAATTACCTCACCTTCAAGTTAACAAGAGACACCGTTGAAGAGATGTGACACCGATTTATACATACTGTCAGGTAAGGTATGGACATTCGTATACCGAAACGGACAGTAAAAGGGGGGAATGATCCGCCATGGTATACACTTGACGTCAGAAGATTACTCAGGAAGCAAAAGATGATACACGCACGCTCAAGAAGGACGGGGTGTCGTAGTGACTTAGAAATCTTAGATGAATTAAGAGGACGTGTTAAAAATGCGATGCGTGAGGCCGTTAATAACTTCAGTTGCTCTCTTTCTAAGAGCCTCACAGAAAATCCACAGAAATTTTGGTCATATGTACGAAAAGTCACTTGTAGTGACAACAATACTCCAGCACTTATTCACGATGGTTCTGCGGTTAAGGAAATCTGCGATAAAACTAACGTACTTAGCGCAGAATTCGAAAATTCTTTCACTGATTGAAATAAAGATAGCATACCCATTTTCTCATGTCTGTGGAGTTAGAGATGTACTCGTTATGAATATATACTTCAGGAATTATAAAGCAATTAGAGCTCTTGAAGTGGGGGAAATCGCCGGGTCCTGATGGAACCCCAATAAGCGTATTTTCAGAGTATGTGCAGAAATCGAGATATTTCTGTCTGATATGTACTGTAAATTCCTAGAAGATCAAAAGTAACTTCTGAGAAGAAAATCGCGCAGGTAACTCCGATTTTCTGGAAAGGAGATCGAAGAGATCATTGTAATTGCAATCCCATATCTATAACATTGTGAATGCATACAGGATTCTCTAACTGATCGTTGCAGTATGTCGTCGTTGATGAAGTAGCCTCTTCTAAACTAGATGTTACATCGAGTGTCCCTCAAGGAAGTGTGATATGACCACTTCGTTTCTTAATTTTCATAAACGGTCTTGGAGTCAACGGGAAGAGAAATTTGAGATTGCTGATGATGTTGTCATTTACAAGGAAGTAAGGAATACGGCAGATTACTTAGAAATTCAACAAGATCTGGATGTTAATTTGGTATGTGCGACAAATAACAACTTTCACTACGAACAAAAAGAATCCGTTTGTTCAGAGATACAAAGTATACAGCTTAGCTTTTGATATGGCCGATTCCGTAAAGTATTTGGGTGTAACAGTACCAAAAAAAAAATGAAATAGGTCTTGCACATATTCTAGGCTGCTATTCATAAGTCGAATCTTGAAAAATTGTAGTGCTCAACCAAAAGAGATATCGTACAAAACTCTCGTGCGTCCACATTCGAACTACTGCTTCGCCGTTTAGGGCTGATTGACAGTATAGCGGAAGTACTGAGAAAAGACGCTCGATTCTCGATTTCATACTACAGTCCTTATCAAAGCTTCACAGAATTGATTCGTAAATTAGACTGGGATACTCTGGTAGACAGAAGACGTAAGTTTCGTTTGAACTTATTGGTAAACATGTGTATATCCATTTCCATTTACGAGTGTTTCTTCCACCAATCTATTTGGGCCGCAGTGAAAGGAGTGATAAAATTAGAGAAATAAGGTGTCGCACTGATGCCTTTATGAATTCTTTATTTCCTGTTGCTATTCGGGATTGGAATGCACAGAGTAAAGATTAATTTTGGTGCAAAGCACCCTCTGCAACCCATAAATTTTTGAACTGTACGGTACATCAACCCAACATTTACCTAATTTATTACGTTCAATCGCTTACAACGATGACAGCCGGAGCCTCTCCGAGCCCACTATGGCAGTGCTTTAACATGCACGACCACAGTGAATCGTTATATCTACTAAATGGCCATCCAGTCATAGAGATTTGAGTTTTCCATAGTTTCCCGAAATCATTCTAGGCGAATGCAGGGATGGTTCCTTAAATATATCATAGCCGAACTCTCCCCCAATTCTTTCCCGCCTCTAATGATCTAGACGTCGACGAGGCGTTAAGCCCGGGCAAAAAAACAAAAACAAAAAACAAAAAAAAGGTAAAGAATGAATATCAACACTGGAAAAAAAGTAAAAGTAAGGAGATAAGTGTCCATGTCTTTGTATCCATTGATGGGCAACTGTCGAATGTGGAGTTTCACTTTCCCATTGGTCTGGAATAGAGGTGGAACAAGAACAATCGCTTTAGCTAAAATGGATGCGGAAGGCAAGTTGGGTAAATAATATAGGTGTTGTAAACCCTGCTTTCAATTATTTACTTTCCAAAATATCAGTATATCAATTGTAATGGTAATTTCAAAAGTACAATTGCTTTGATAAAACATAAAAAGTATTTTAGAACTGGAATGGGGCTTCTCTCAGATAGAGAACACTTCCATTCTTGGCGCCTACCCAGGATTAATTTTGCAAACTAAATTATTAATTAATACATCTAATTAATTTTTCAATTTTAATAATGTCTTAAAAACCAGACGCCACAATAAATATATATATATAAGGAGTGAAGAAAGATATGATTGAGATCGGAATAACAGAACATTTAATACAAGTTAAGCAACTTTTAGGAGATTGAATCAAAATTTCAAGGGTTTCCAGGAGTATGAGAAGAGGAAATGTAGCAACATATTGACAGAAGAAAGGAGGAAACAGCAAAGTTAGAGGATGAAGAACTATTGGAAGTCAAGAAAAGAAGCATCGAAATGAATGCACGGGATTACTTTTCGTGGTACGATATCGAAGAGAAGAAAAAGACTCAAATATACCTCAAAAACAGATTTCTAAAGGTGCATTACCGCATTCGCGTCATGACTGGCGTCTGCCGCACTGGGGGAGTTGATACCGGAAATTGTTTCCCTGTTGCAAACCGACTGATTGGAGCTAAGAAGTGGACTTCGAGAGCCCGTAAGTTTGGTTTGAGCCGGACTTCAAATTTGAGTTGTCGTCATAGGATCAATTAGGGACTAATCAGACCTACAGTTACTAAATATTGTGGTGTGACACATAACCATGTTAAAATGAGGTATCAGGACAACGCAAGAAGGCATGCATTACGCATACTTAGCGTAATGTTTCGAGGGTATTGGAAGGAATTTCTGCAGAGCTGCAGTCAGCGAATTTTTAGCCTGTTTCGGTGAACTCTCCATTCATACTGGAATGAAAGACGACACAAACACACACAATAGGACGTGCTTGTCTGAAAAGGCTTATGTACGACCTTCCACCGCTCACCAGAGTATCAGTCGCATTTCAATTCGTGGACAGTGTGACGGGTGAGATTCATGTAAAGCTGTTATAGCACTGAGCTGGTGCGACCAATTGCAGATACGTGATCACATCAAGACACGCCAAGTTAGAAATGCTGTGACTACTCAGAGTGAGAGAGATGTCCAAACATATGAAAACGAGAAAGTTTCCGAAGGAGTCAAACAATCCCCTGAACCTGAGTCTGTTTGCAGGGGCGAATGGTTTGCCAGTAACGTTTTAGTTTATAAAATTTTACATTATTTTATGTATAATGTTGTTTCATGGTCGCTATGGAGAGAGAGGTGGGAACGATTCGACCACGAAAAATCCGCTATAGAGTAGGAGCAGCGACCCGAGGTTTTAAAACGAGGTGAGAGAAGCTACTCGAGGTCTTTTTGGTCTCGCTGTTTCATTTCTACACGTGCGCTTGGGCACGAGATCGACCAAAAAGCCGACAGCATATCATGTGATAGGTTATGTGTGATAAAGTCTTTATTTTGTGTCACAAGGTGACATATATAAATTTAATGTGTGGTCGGAAGTTGCTGACTACTTCAGTGCCGACCAACAGGTAAAAAGACAAGCTTTGGATAAATTGCTAATATGGTGTTTGCACTTAGATCCTTCATTGTTTCTCAAATTAACGCTCTGAGCGGAGAAGTCCGCACCGTAAGAATCCATACACTATGAGATAGAAAATGAGAAATTAGCCGTGGCGTTGTACAAGTAGCTTTTGTGAACGAAACAGAGGACATTAACTCTTAACAAATAATTTTATTA
The DNA here is from genome assembly GCA_031002005.1 of Vandiemenella viatica. NCBI lineage: Eukaryota > Metazoa > Arthropoda > Insecta > Orthoptera > Morabidae > Vandiemenella > Vandiemenella viatica. Next base: position 65,786,438 of record JARYHS010008074.1, read on the forward strand.
AGTGTCTTGCTGAAAATTGTAAATGTTTATTTTGAAAAAGAAAATCAGAAAGGTTTTTGTCTTGTATTACATAGTTATTTAAATTTAGTGGCCATTCATGTAGGACAAAGGTGTTATTTGTATATGATTTTGCTTCTTTATTAGTAATAAATTTAAATACACCTCATATCTATAGGCCATCTGTCAAAAGAATATATTGTCAGGTTATGACTTTTTATTCCTACTAATGATTAGTAAATCATTTCGAGCAACATTTAAAGTCCACAATTTAAATAATCATATGCATTTTTGTAAATTTAAATAATAATTAACTCTTTTATTACGGCTGTATACCGTACCGTTTAAGTATTTATTTCATGATACAGTGTGCAAATATATACACAGTTATGTTCAAGGATACATGAATAAAGGCTGACCGCGCAATGTTAGGCGCTCCAGTGCTATTTTTCCAACATCTGACTTCAACCATAACTGACTCATGATCAATGAATTCGTATGGTGGCGAATAACTAACCACGCTACTACTGAATCACAAGGAATGAACTTGTTTTGGCCCGATTTAACTCCTATGAGGTACATTTCTTGAATCCTATCTGAAATCATCCCAGTCATTCTTAAAAAGTCCAACCTCTTGTCAGGCGGTAACTGTCTTTTATGTGTTGCTTGCGTCCACCTCCCGGCGTTAGTCAACTGCTGCTAAGCGATGTTACAAGAGAAACTGAGAGGGATTTTTGCCTAAAACATCGCCATATTCATGGAACATTATGTAATGCCGCGTTTACATTCTCGCGCGAGCTTGGACGAGGCGAGGCGAGACAGCACGAAGACGAGAGTGTAAACGGTGCGCTCGCGTAGTCTCCCCTCGCTTGGTCGCTCGCGAGTGGCGGTTTCTTGGCGCGAGTCAAAGGCGCGAGCACATTGTTTACAGCAGAGATAGTCAACCTCTCTTACCCACCGCACACTCCCGCTTTGTTGTTTTCGTGCCAAGGAGTGCAGAGAGATTCTTGTTCCGCGTTTTTAGGATAGCGAGAATGGGCTGTAGCCATGGGCGCCGGCAGGATTGCTTCTAGGGGGGTGCACCAGGGCTGCATTGGTGCCCCTCCCCCCCCTACCGGCCCAAAATTTCCGGGCTGGGCGAACAATTTTTTTAGCTCTACCACTGCCCAGACGGCGACTCGGGATGTCAGGGGGGTGCAAGTGCACCCCCTTGCACCCCCCTCCCGGCGCCCATGGCTGGAGCAGCGAAGAAACTTTATCATTTCTCGAAGTCTACAGAAGTGAGCCAATAATTTGGGACCCTGAACACCGCTTCCACAAAGATAAGCAAAAAACTAATGATGCTTGGGTCCAACTAAGTAAGACTTTAAATTAATCAGTGGTGGATCTAAAAACAAAGAAAAATTCATTGATGGCCACTTTTCGAACACACTTGCGCCGAAAGAAAGCATTTATAAAGTCCGGTGCAGGCTTTGAAGATGTATACAAACCAATCTGGTTTGCATTTGAATACATGGAAACTTTTTTACCACCCATATACGAGTGTGATATTACTGCAAATACAGAGGATGTAAGTAAAATGAAATAATTTTACTATATTGTTTTTATTGTAGTAGATAAAATACATTTATTAAAAGTTAAGTGTTTTGAAAATAAGAAGCAAATTCAGCTCTTATAGCTAATGTTGTCATTCTTGAACGTTTAGCTACCTTTTTTAAAGGCCTCATGGCAGAGGATTCTGCTTGGTTTTGCCTCCAAGATCCTCCTTGAACTATTGTTCCATTAATAATGTCAAAAGTTCCCGGAGGTGTGTAAATATTTCTGGAAGTTTCACTATTTTTCAAAAAGTTATGCAACAAAATGCACGACTTAATTTCCTTTTTTTTTTTTAATTCTGAATACAGACGTCAATACACCGAAAACATTTTCAACTATAACCCGTGTACTAGACAACTGTTGATTAAATGTTCGTTCCACTGAACCAATGTTATGATTTCTTGGAAAAGGTTCGCTTAAAGCGAATGCTCCATCACCTAAAAAAAAAAAACATAAGGTACATTTTTTGTCTACCAGGTAGAGGGCTATCAGGAGGTAAATTAGCGGTATTCATGATAATTTTTTTCTAAAGTAAACTATTTTGAAATACTCCTCCGTCACTAATTCTTCCCTGAGCGCCGATATCGGTAAATATGAAACGATAACTGCTGTTAATTAAAGCTAAGAGTACAATGCTGAATGTTCCTTCATAATTACAATATTCAGAGCCACTGTGTATTGGACTTTGAATAATGACGTGCTTTCCGTCAATACAACCAACACAATGTGGGAATTTTTTTTCTAACTCCGCTTTTAATGATAACCATTCTTCTGGGGCCTGTGGCATCTGAAAAATAAAACAGACAATTAGTATTATATTTTCATTAATTCTAGAATTTTACTTTACAGACAACATCGCCACCTCACGTTGAGAAAGATCAGATACCATCACCAGACATTATTGAGGGGGACAATAATCAAGAGCAGCCGGCTAAGAGGCCTGTAAGTTCAACAACCCTGGTCAACGGCAAAAGCGTCACCACCGTGATTCTGAATTAGACGCTGCACATAGGAACATAAGTGAAACTGTGACTACTCTCAACAATTACCAAGAGAAACGATGAATAATTTACCGAAAAACTTTGAAGGAATTTAAAGATAAAATTTGTAGAGGGCAAATGTAGTTGGGTGCAGGATAGGGGGAAGATAGTTGTGTAGGGAAATTGCCACCGGAGCCTGTGCTCCATTGCAATTAAATTAAATAAAAAGGAGGATGAATGCGACCTGTATGGAAAATTATTGTCAGCAAAGTTGCGCAATTATTCGACACGCGAACGACATCAAATTATGTACCAAATTGATGGACTTCTTCTAGCAAATCCACCGCAAGAATTCCAGCATGATACCACAAGATTTCCTTCATCTGCACACAACATTATTCCCAGTGAATCCTCGTCCCTTTCTTCTAACTCCCTATATTATGCTCCACCACAATCTCCTGCAGGGCCGCCGTAAGCGGGCGTGCAAGGCGTGCACCGCACGCGGGCGGCACATCGAGGGGGGCGGCAAAACGAGTGATCAACAGTCGCCGACCCGCGATAGTTGCCACTCCATTGTCGCCGCCGACGAAATTTGCAGTGTATTATGTAGCGGGCGACCTTTTTTTTTTTAGCTCAACAGCTGTTTCGGGCGGGCGGCGACACTCGGGATGGCAACAATGGGGGCGGTAAAAAATGTTCAAAGGGGCGGCAATCTCACAGCTTTTTGCTTTTTGACCCGGATCGGAAATTTCCGAGATCCACCACTGGCTGTAGTTAGACAGGGGGCGGCATAATCGGGATTGCACGCGGGCGCTCAAACAGCTAGCGGCGGGCCTGATCTCCTGTACATATTTATGTACCACACAGACCACCTTCCAGTTACCCTACGTATGTTCCACCACAACCCCTTGTGCTGACACATGTTCGTGGTCAATCTGCATCCAATGCAACTGATTATTTACCATCACAATCTCCAGTGCGGATGAATATAGCAGACCGAAGTCTTTCAAGTAACTCCACATATCCTCTGCAATCCCCCGCGCACGTTTCATCTCAGGAAATAACACCAAATGCCCCTAACATTATAAACATAGCATTTGAAAAATCTTCAAACTAAATAAATATGTTAATACTGACAAATAGTTTATTAATTCAAACATGAAATATTAATATTGCCAACCTGCTAGAAAAACTATTTCAAAAACTTTTAAATAAATAAATATAATTATATTAGAAGTGCATTAATTCATTTTACTGCTCACCTTTATTTCATCCTTTAAAACATTATTAATAGCTTCACAAACGATTATTGATACAGCTGCACTTGAAATCTTGAACAAATAATGAAGACTTCTAAAACTGTCTCCAGTAGCTGAAAACTGTAGATTTATAGCTAAGCGCACTTTTGCTGGTATTGGCATTCTGAGTTTTGTTTTTTGTTTTGTGATTAAATGCTCCATTTTGGTCAGTATAAATTCAAAGTCAGCTTGTGACATTCTACAAAAATTCGAAAACACTACAGAGGCTTCACATACCATTTCTTGGAACATTTGTTTCATACTTTGCCAAAGTATAAAATTATTTAATTAAACAAAAAGATACGACTATAAACATACTACTCTATGATTGATATTTTTTCAGTGAAAAATATGTAACTCCTCAATTTAGGTATGTTATTATAATTCTGAATAATTATAGGCAGTTTCATACCTTGATATTGCAACCCACTTACGAGGTTCTGTTACGATGAATCGCTATCATCCACCACCTTCTTCTCCGAAGTCTTTTTTTGTTTGACAATTTTTTTTTGTAAGATAGTGACATATATTTGCGCGCACTTAGCAAAAACAATGCCAGTGCTGCAGCGATATCTATGTAATCCATGTTTTCACTTACACGTTCCAACACTGAATGAATTCTTGTTGCGAGAGTGTAAACGGCAGTTCGTGTCAGCGCTCGTACACGAGGCCCAAGGCGGGACGCGAGGCGAGAGTGTAAATGCGGCATTAAAATCGTTATGGCTCTCGAAACACTGTTTAAAGACGGTAACAATTCAACCAGAAAGTTATTTTTAACGACAATAAATTCAAATATTATCATTAGTGTTTGTCTCATAACAAAATATTCCACGTTTCTGCAACCTGTAGTAAACGCTCTACATTAGAAATGGGTAGATCATATAAAAATGAATAGCAGACATTTCAAGAAAACACCATTTAATTTAATTGCAATGGAGCACACGCTCCGGTGGCAATCTTCCTATACCCCCATCTTCCCCCTATCCTGCACCCACCTACATTTGCCCTCCACAAATCTTATCTTTAAATTCTTTCAAAGATTTTCGGTAAATTATTCATCATTACTCTTGGTAACTCATTCCAATCCCTGACACTCTTACCTAAAAAAAGGGAATCTTCCCACACCCTTGTGCCTGAAATCGAGTGCCAGCTTGTGGTCATGGTCATCTTTTCCCTTTCATGCACTACTTTTCATACCTACTGCAATATCTCTCCATGCCTCATCACCAGTATACGCCCTGTACACTCCCATGATCCTCCTCCTATCTTGCAATGAATCCCATTCCAGCTCCTTTATCATATCCGTCACTGATTGCATTCTGCGATAATTTCCAGAAACAAATCTTGCCGCCCTTTTTTGCACCCTCTCCAATTCCTTATTTGATACACAAAATGAGGGGCCCATACTACACTACCATATTCAAGCAATGGTCTGACCAAAGTTTTGTAACCCGATTCCTTTACTTCTCTCGTACATCCCCTCATCACTCTCTCCAACAAGTGCAGAATTTTGAAACATTTTTCTACCACCTGTCCAATGTGTCCTGCCCAGTTAAGCTTGTTATCAAATGTAATGCCAAGATATTTACATTTCAAGTCTTCAGCAAGCAATTCTTTCCCCACCTTATTCATAATTAACCTTTTGTTTTTTATTTGTGTATCTAATAAGCTGACTCTTCTTTGCATTTATCTTCATCCCATGTTTACCAACCCAACTAGATATCCTGTCCAAATCACCCTGCAACTGTTTACAATCCTCTATCGCTTTGATTCTATTATATAGCACTAGACGACCCGTGCGAAAATTTCGCGAATAAAATGTGATGAATAGTGAGGTTGAATTCTTGTAATATAATGAAAAGCAGAACCGTACTTTTGTAGCATATATATATATATATATTGTGTAATAGGTACGCATCTAAATACTCACAACATATTACGATAAAGTTAGGAAAATTTAAAACACTTTATGTCAAACTGTTACTGACCTTAACAGAATACAACCCACCTGAACAAAATGCACAAAACATATCAACATCTCTGTGATATTTGTTGCTGTGTGAGTAAAATGTTTACATTGGAATGGTATAGCAAAACGAAAGTGTTTCCATAACAGAAAAAAATATCCGAATAGCTACTTGTTGAATAAAAAAAAGTTTCTTGGCATCTCTGTGATATCTGCTGCTGCAATCTAGGGACTTGGCTCTGAACTTTCTCATACGCGCTACCACTTAAAGCACCAAATTCAGAAAAAATCTTTCTTAATTTATGATTTTACCTAACTGGAGACCTTAATCTTTAAAACGATATGATATTTATCGATTTCGGCTAGGTATCGAAGAAGATAAATGGCTTGACAAAAAAAAGCACGCTGTAGAAATAATATTGATACTTTTGCCCTTTAAGGGTCGAATTCCAAAAAATTTCTTTTATAAAATATGGTGTGACCAAAGCAACCACCTTGGTCATTAAAATGATACCTCATTTATCGATTTCGGTTAGTTATCAAGCGAGATAAAAAAAAATAGTTCTAGAATTGATGATATTTTTTGCCCCTTAATTGTTGAATTTAGAGAAAGTTTATTCTTGAAATATGACGTGACCAAAGCGGATAAAGTAATATTTAAAACGATACCTCATTTATTAATTTCGGTTAGGTATCAAGGGAAATAAAGAGCTTCTGACAGAAAAATGCAATGTAGAAATATTAATACTTTTGCCCTCTAAGGTTAGAATTTTGAAAACCTTCTTTTTTAAAATGTGGTTTAACGGAACCTAAGACCTTACAAAGACCTCAATCTTTAAAATGATATCTCGTTTATCAATTTTGTTTAATTATTAAAGGAGATAAATGACTCGAGACACAAAAAATGGAATTTTAGAAATACTTATATTTATTCCCTTTAAGAGTTCAATTCAGAAAAATTAATTTCGTAAAATGTGATGTTACCCCGGCGGAAACCTTAATTTTTAGAATGATACCCCATTTATCTATTTTGGTTAGATATTGATGGAGATAAATGGCTCGTGACACAAAAATGCGTTGTAGAACCATTTATACTTTTTTCCATTAAGGGTTAAATTCCAAAAACAAATTTTTCTTAATATATGATGTCACCAAAGCTGAGGCATTACTCTTCATACTCCTAGTTCATTTATCAATTTTGGTTAGATATCCAGGGAGATAAATAGCTCGAAACACAAAAAACGCATTTTAGAAATATTGACATTTTTGCCCTTTAAGGGTCAAATTACCAAAAATTCCTTTCTTAAAAAATAATGTTACCACGGCGGAGACCTTAGTCTTTAATATGATATTTCATTTATCTATATCAGTTAGATATCAGGGGAGATAAAAAGCTCGTGACTCCTCAATTTATGTATGTCTTTAATATGATATTTCATTTATCTATATCAGTTAGATATCAGGGGAGATAAAAAGCTCGTGACACAAAAATGCGTTGTAGAACTATTTATACTTATTCCCTTTAAAGGTTGAATTACAAAAAAATTCTTGCTTAAAATTTGATGTCATCAAAGCTGAGACATTATTCCTCATAATCATACTTGATTTATCGATTTTGGTTAGATATCCAGGGAGATAAATGGCTCGAAAGACAAAAAACGTATTTTAGAAAAATTAACATTTTTGCCCTTTAAGGGTCGAACTACGAAAAATTCCTTTCTTAAAATATAATAATACCACGGCGGAGACCTTAATATTTAATATGATACCTCTTTTATCTATCTCGGTTAGATATTAAGGGAGATAAATGGCTCGTGACACAAAAATGCGTTGTAGAACTGTTTATACTTTTTCCTTTTAAGGGTTGAATTCCAAAAACATTCTTTCTTAAAATATGATGTCCCAAATTTGAGACTCCTCATAATCCTATTTCATTTATCGATTTTGGTTAGATATCCGTGGAGATAAATGGCTCGAGACACAAAAAACGTATTTTAGATAAACTGACATTTTTGCCCTTTAAGGGTCGAATTACGAAAAATTCTTTTCTTAAAATATAATGTTACCACGGCGGAGACCTTAATATTTAATATGATACCTCTTTTATCTTTATCAGTTAGATATGAAGTGAGGTAAATGGCTCGTTACACAAAAGCGCATTGCTAAAATATGGATACATTTGCCCTTTCGGATCACGATGCCCAGTTATTAACCATCAACACTTCAATAGGAAATAGCACTAAGAGTAATGTTTTTAAACTTCAGCGTGTAGTAAATGATGAGTCAGTTACTTGTTTTAGAAAGTGCCTCAATACCACAAACTGTTTACAGTTCTCAAGGTATGGATGAAAAATACAACATTTTTAGTAGCATTGTATTAAATTACTTTCAAAGTTGCTTCCCCTTGAAAAAGTATCGTGCTTCTCGAAAAGAACAAAAACCTTGGATATCTATAGGCATTAGAACATAATGCATTAATAAAAGGAAGTTGGATATTGCCTCCAGGAACAGTGAGAATGTTAATGTTAAAACACATTACAAACAAGACTGCAAAATACTGAAAATGGTTATTAAAGAATCTAAAAGTATGTACTACAAACATAAAATTCATGATTCTGAAAATAAAATTAAGGAAATATGGGACATTGTAAAAACGGAAATAGGGAAAAGTAATCAAACAAGTAATGATATTTTTGTCAAAGAAAATTCAGTAGAATCTAATTTTTCAATTGCTGATATACTTAATAAACAGTTTTTATCTGTTGCTGATAAATTGACTGCTAATAGCTCAGTGACACACAGTATGGATTTTGTCAAAACAGGCTTCCAAGAAAAATTTAAATCTATGTCTGTAAGATTAGCTACTCCAGAAGAAATAAGAAAAATTATCAGATCTCTTAAGAGCAAATACTCAAGTGGTTATGATGGGATTCCAGCAGATTAATTAAATTGTGCTCCACAGAATTAAGTAATATACTACGTTATCTATTTAATATATCTTTACTTGAGGGTATTTTTCCAGAAAGACTTAAGTATGCTGTAGTTAAACCACTCTATAAAAAGAGAGATAAGGCAGCCCTATCGAATTACCGACCAATTTTATTGCTAACAGTCTTCTCCAAAGTTTTTGAGAAAGCAATGTACAATAGAGTGTATGAACACCTTGAAAATAATAATATTCTAACTAAATCACAATTTGGTTTTCAAAAGGGTCATTTAACAGAACAAGCTATATTTGCATTTACTGACAATATTTTAGAAGGAATAAATTATAAATTAATTCCTGTTGGAATTTTTTGTGACTTATCTAAAGTATTTGACTGTGTAGATCATAAAATTCTAATACAGAAACTAAAGTATTATGGTATAGATGGCATTGATAATAAATGGCTTAGTTCTTACCTTCTGAATAGAAAACAGAAAGTGTCAATGGAGAATTTTAAGGCTGCCTTAAGAGGTCCACTGTTTTCTGAGTGGAAATTAATCAGATGTGGAGTACCTCAGGGTTCTATATTGGAGCCACTATTGTTTTTAATATATATAAATGATCTACCCTGTGTTTCATCTAAAAACTCAAAATTTGTCCAATTTGAAGATGACACAAACATAGGAATTAAAAATACTCCAGATTTATCTACAGAATATATTTCAAATTATGCCTTTGAACTGATAAATAAATGGTTTAAAGCTAATGGCTTGTCTTTAAACATTGATAAAACTCAGTATATGCAATTCAGTACATCACACAGATTAACAACAGATATAGACATAAAATTTTCAGGCCAGTCCATTCAAGAGGTAGAGAGTGTGAAATTTCTAGGTTTGTGTATTGATCATAATTTAAATTGGAAGGAATATTGGGTGCAGCCACATTTGCAATTCGTACAATTTCAGCTATAGGTGATCTCCATTTGAGGCAGTTAGTTTAGTTTGCTTATTTTCACTCCTTATTGTCATATCGAATAATATTCTGGGGCAATTCTACCCATAGAGACAAAGTGTTCAGAGCCCAAAAGTGTGTGATAACAATTATGTATGGGGTTAGCAATGGAACTTCATGTAGAGAGCTGTTCAAGAAGTTTGGGATTTTAACATTAGCGTCTGAGTATATATACACATTATTGTCCATTGTAGTGTTTGAAACAAATAGTAAAATACACAATTATGGCACCAGAAGTAAAAATGATCTTCACAAGTATTACGAGTCATTGTCATTTGTTCAAAAAGGGGTCAGATATTCAGGGATACATATATTCAATAAGCTCCCAACACATATTAAATGTTTAGCAGATGATAAGAATAAATTCAGGAAATCATTGAAAGAATTTTTAATTGACAACTCCTTCTACTCTGTCGAAGAATTTATTTCTAAGGTATCTAAAAAATAACTGCCTGTAGCTTGTGTAAATGTAGTTTACATAATTAATTTACCATCTATGTTATGACTGTACATCTCCTGGTGTATGTACTTATTTTGTTATGCAATTATGTATGGTACCATGTATGTTATGACTGTACATCTTATGTTGTGTGTATTATTTTGCTATAGAATTTTTTAACGTACCATGTATGCTATGACTGTACATCTTCTGGTGTATGTATTATTTTGCTATGGAATTATTTAATATACCATGTGTGCTATGACTGTACATCTACTGGTGTAGTTATTATTTTGTTATGCAACTGTTTATCTGTAAATTGACAACTTTCCACATCCCACAGAGCCAGTCTCTTATATTGAGATCAATGGATAATGAATGTATTGTATTGTATTGTATTAAAGGATGAATTCCGAAATTTTTTTGTCTTAGTATATGACGACACTAAAGCGGAGATCTTAATCTTTAAAATGATACTTCATTAAACGACTTCAGATAAGTATCCAGAAGGATAAATTACTCGTAGCATAGAAAACAGCATTTTAGACATATTAACATTTTTGCCCTTTAAGGGTCGAATTCCAAAAACTATCTTTCTTAAAATATGATGTGACAAAAGTGGAGATCATAAAGTTTAAAATCACACATCATTCATTGATTTCGGTTAAGTATGAAGGAAGATACAGGCTTGTGACAAAAAAATACCTTATAGAAATAATATATATGATTATGATGATTATGTCATCTGCAAACAATCTAATTTCAGATAGTAAACAATCAACACAATTATTCATTAGAATAATTAATAGCAATGGTCCCAATACGGTACCCTGCGCCACTCCCATTTTTACTTCCACTTCTTTTTATACTACATTTTCTACCCTAACTTTCTGTTTTCTACCTTTTAAAAATTCTTCTACCCAGCAAATCACTTTCCCATCCACTCCAATAGTTTTTACCTTATTTACTACCATTTTATGGTTCACAAGTACCGACGCCTGGAAGACAAAGTCTCATAGCCGACGCCGAAACAATCACCGAGATTCTTGAAATACCGAGGAACACGAAATAGCAGAAACGTTGAGCAAATCCTTGAGCCCATACTCCTAACGAGTTATAAGGATTTTTTGAAAAAATTAAAAGTGTTTTTTATTTTTTTTTAATGGCATTCGGCTACTGAGGCCATACAGCCAGCTCAATGTGATTTTTTGCTATCAAGTATTGACACATCAGAGGACGGACATGACATTCACAGAGACAACACTAAACACCCATGCCCACGGCCGGACTCGAACCGGCGACCTGCACTCTAGCCCCTACGCTACCGAGGCCGGCTAGTTTTTTAGTTGCTACAGTTTAAATGGTTTCTTCAGTGAAATTGAACACCGGTACAAACTGTGGACGGGAAAAGTGTTGAAAGTCAAATTAAAGGAAATATACCTAGCTGCACTGCTTAAAGAAACATAGTTGTTCTACCCACCCAAAAAACAGGCACTACTCGTTTCAGTTTTACAGCTATGGGCAACAAACACTATCAAAAGGTGCTTCAGCACAGTGTGTAGCATAAAAACTTGGTTGCGATCAACAACGGCAGTATTTGTTTGATCAGCGTACATAGGAAGAGGATTCTGGGAGTAAAATAAATCTTGTCAAGATTTAGCTAGAACCACTTAAATAAGTTAATTGAGTGTATATTTTATTGTTCAGGTGAAGCCATTTTTAACAAATGATAATATTGAGTTTCCTTGTAATCACCCTACCATGAAGCAACTCCTTGCTACGTTCATGCGTATACAAGTACAGTAGAACTCCAATTACCCGAATCAATTGGGACCGGACCCCATTCGGATAATTGGATTTTTCAGAAAAGGGGTCTATTTTGATTAATTTCAGTATGAATGTTGAAAAAACTATTTATAAAGAAAATGTACATACCGTACCTTAAATAAAAGGCATTGCTTGCTGAATATCTCGGTCAAAGTAAGCTGTTTGACTGAATTCGTCCGTTTTCGGGCAGCCAATTCGCATATCCGCTTGACAGTGAGAAGTTGCATATGGTCACAACAGGGCCGCCGCTACCTGTTTGAGCGCCCGCGTGCAATACCGATTATGCCGCCCCCTATCTAACTACAGCCAGTGGTGGATCTAGGAAATTTCCGAACCCGGTCAAAAAAAAAAACTGTGAGATTGCCGCCCCTTTGAGCATTTTTTGCCGCCCCCATTGTTGCCATCCCGAGTGTCGAAGCAGCTGTTGAGCTAAAAAAAAGGTCGCCTGCTACATAATACACTGGAAATTTCGTCGCGGCGACTGTTGATCACTCGTTTTGCCGCCCCCCTCGATGTGCCGCCCGCGTGCGGTGCACGCCTTGCACGCCCGCTTACGGCGGCCCTGGGTCACAATCGGGTTGATGCTCCATCCACTTCAACGCAGTTTCAAGGCCGGCAAATGCTTGACTAGCTGATGGTCTACTTCGAGATTAAGGTCATCTTCTTCCTCGATACTTTCTTCTCTCATTCTTCCAATAAGAATTTAGAATTCCATACCCAGGATCTGACAAATCACACACCGCAGACTGTCCTATATTTTCAGCACTAGCTTCTGAACATCCAGGAATTTTCAATAGAATTTTTCTGAATTCCTCAAGTGACACGTCTTACTTAAAAAAGTGATTCGGATATTTAGCGATTCGGAGAGTCGGAGTTCGGATAATTGGAGTTCTACAGTATCACAGAATTTATGGGAATGAAGGAAGACATAAATTTTTTTGACGAAATTTTAAGCAAATTTTCCCAAAGCTCATTCAAATCTCAATTTTTTAAAAAAGTTGTTAATGATAATCTAGTGCAAGAACCATTCTACCATAATCTTGTTTTCTTTTTATAAAATGTATTTCATCAATTTGTTTATTGTTATCTACGTCGATGCAAAGAAAGACTTTCACAGATTATGTTGGACTAAATCTCTGGTCATTTTATATATCGATATCTTAAATTGTAATGTAGTCTTTGGAATGTTGTCTACTTGCAGCAGAGATAAGGTTAGAGGTTAAAACCCGGTACTGTTTGTTTGTGTGATTGGTCTGTATGGTTATAGTGGGATGACTAAATGGAAAATTCGGTAAATGTGAGAACACGTGTATACATCACTGTGAGTACTATTAAATAAAATTAGTGAATTACTGAGCGAACTGATTCAATGTTGATTCCTTGTTGGATTCGAAGTGATTTTGATTTGTGAATGTACTATTTTGTAAAAGATGAAGGTGACAGTTCTGTAGGAAAGAGGTAAATTGCATCAAATAAACGAATTCTTCTTATATTAGTATTATTTACGTAGCATTCAAATTCTGTTTGGTTTTTTTCTGCACTGAATTTATGAGCAAAATTTGCTAATGCTTCTGATATGATCTGTTGATTGAGATATAAATCTTCGAATTATTCTCTGCGATTAAGATTATTAAATGAACTGAATGGTTTTACTTTCAGTTTAAGGTTGTCAGTATCTGTAACTGAAAGTGTGAACTGTATCGGACGTCATATAGGCCATTGTAAACAATATCATCAGTAAATAATGGATTTTTACAGCAAACTGTGTGGAGAGTGGTTATTTATTGTGCTCGACTGTTTTCTGTGGTGTCAGTTTTGTTACCCTCGGTTTTATTCGCCATTGAGAAGAATATTGTGCAAATGATTGAAAATTACTTGTTTAATAGATTTATAGGAAGTATGGGATCTATTGGAGACGATACCGATATGTTTGATATTATGAGCCTTCTGAGTTTTAAAAATTATTTTTCGTTTTCATATTTGTTGATTTCTTCTGTCGTAGGATTTAATGAGTTTTTAATGGTAGAACGTATGGTATTACTAGATGTTAACGATACTGTTTGATATAGATATATTTTTATTTTGACATGAATTAATGGAGTTGATTTTTGCCCGCTATACACATCTGCTCTTTAATTTGTGGATCCCTCTAGTGACGTTTGTTGCTGCTCGCACCATCATAGTATGTGCAAAGTAGTTGTAATGGTATCGCGTTATGCACTAATCCTGCACATGCCCAATTATGATGATGTGAAGACTGTGCTTTTAGGGGATAAGAATATGTTACCAAGAGATACTGACTGCAGGTGCGTGATGAAAGATTATAAATGGTAATGAAATAGTAGAAGCTGATAAAGAAATAAGAGGTATTAGTTACATGAAGTAGTGATAGAATATGAAATTTCTCCAATGATTATAGAGTGCACTTTAGCGAAAGAGGAGGAATTGGTGGAGGCACGTTATTGGTTAGCCAAGACTTATGTTCACTGGTGTTCAGAGCTCATAGTCATGATTTACTTAGAGTAGGCTTATGAGATCATAGAAACAAAAATTATAGACTTGGCTGCTGATCGCAGCAGAAAAATGAATGATGATGAGGATCTTGTGGAGAAACAAAAGTCACATTTAGAATTCATGGAAAAGCATAATACAGTCATTATTGCTGAGAATTTAAATTTACCAGTTATCAGTTTGGATAGAAGTAAGATTAACAACTAAAGGAACCAAAGATCTGTATATACCTAAATAATGAAAAAAGGCTGTAGGCCTACACAAGTGGTAGAGCAGAGAACAAGGGGAACCTCTGGATGGTGCATCTAGAAATTTCTATGTGTCTGTTTAATTTAATTGCAATAGAGCACACGCTCCGGTGGCAATTTCCCTACACACCCAACTTCTCCTATCCTGCACCCACCTACATTTGCCCTCTACAAATTTTAACTTTAAATTCTTTTAACGTTTTCGGTAAGTTATTCATCATTCCCCTTGGTAACTCATTCCAATCCCTGACACCCTTACCTAAAAAAGAAAATCTTCCCACACCCTTGTGCCTGAAATCGAGTGCCAGCTTGTGGTCATGGTCATCTTTTCCCTTCCATGAACTACTTTTCATACCTACTGCAATATCTTTCCACGCCTCATTGCCAGTATACGCCCTGTACACTCCCATGAACCTCCTCATCCTCCTCCTATCTTTCAATGAATCCCATTCCAGCTCTTTTATCATATCTGTCACTTATTGCATTCTGCAATAATTTCCAGAAACAATTCTAGCAGCCCTTCTTTGCACCTTCTGACTGGGGGAGGAGAAAGATATTTGTCAATTGTAAATAAGATTGAAGAAAGAGTTATTGAAGATTTGTAAAATGTTTGTGATATTATGTAACTCGTGGGTAATATCATCCAGGGTTAAAAAGGTTTAAAACAGGATACATAGAAATTAGACTGAGAAACTAGAAATAGGTCATGCGGATATTATGAATGAACGTAGAAAGCTTTAAAATAAATGTATAATTGGGTTATTGTGGATAATATTGCTGCAGATGTATTAAATATAGGTAAATTCAATATTATACCTTACCTTTTAATATTTAGATTGAGTTTGGAGATTTGCTAAATACAAGGGGACTGGAAAATTGAAATAGTAGTATTTTTCCTTAAAGGAGGACCAACAAGTAGGGTTGAAAATTAAAGCCTGATTACTTTTGTAAATCAATGTGGAGATCAGGAAAAATGGTTTGCAAATCAGCAGTATGGTGTATGACTTGCTGTGTGGAGGATTTTTTGAAAGGTATAAAGTATACAATTGGGATAGTAAAAGTCGTACCGGTATCAAAAGAGGTGGAGTTGAAAATGAAAGTGTCACTGGGGTTGAGGGTGGGTAATGTAATTGAACTATTGCTATTAATTATTTCAATAAATGATTGTGTCAATGGTTTACTGTCAGAAGTTGAGTAATTTACAGATGATACAATGGTACATAATTGGACCATAACAGGAGACAACTGAAAACTGCTGCAAGGTGATCTGAGCAGATATATAGTTGGGTAAGTCAACAAAGAATGAAGATAATGCCATGACGAGTTAGTGTATTAGGTACACAGATGAGAAAAACTAAAGGACAGGAATTGTTTGTTGAAGATCTTGCTTGTAAATATCTTGTCATAACATTTGATAATAAACTAAGTTGGTCAGGATACATTAGGCATGTGGTAGGAAAGGGTTTGAAAAGTTCTAAATTTATTGGAGAGGCTATTTATTTTGTGTCAAAAGTGGTGTTGTTACAATAATTGGAAACACAAACAACAGTATTATCAAGAACAGAACAGGGGGATAGAAAAAAATACAAGGGTAGTATTTAGTACCAATCAGTTCATATTATACATGACCAAAAGTCAGCAACTTGTACATCATTGTCACTGGCGTGAAGGAGGTCTTGCAGAGTGCACGTTGATGGGCACTGTGTGTAGTTGTATAGATGCTGGATGGTCTCATGGAGGAGAAATGACGTTAAATCTGTGACGCCGCCTCTAAACTCTCAGCTGATACTGCGCATGCGTGGTGGCGCCAGTGGCCATATTGCGAATCCATACAAATGCAAAGTTCACATTGTGTTTGATGCTGTGATTATTTCATTTTCTAATGTGTATAAGTGGTTTATAATGCCTTCTTGTGTTTCATAAGGGACAAAGAATTTATCTGTTATTGTTAGTAATTTGATGAGAACCATGTTAGTGACAAAACGTGTATCGTGGTGGAAACTACTTCCAGCTATTCACAATCAAGCTTACGATGTATGGTAACAAGATAACTATTTTTATTCTGGTCTAGGCTGCATTTCAACCTATCGACAAATGGTAGTAATAAAACTGAAATATCCGTTCTGCATGTCCACCGTGTAATTCATTGTCGATTTGGCAGAATTTATTTTTGGTCCAGGCCACGTCCCAACCCAATCACCTCAATTTGGAGACAGTATATCCCGCAAACTAAACAAGATATCGAAAAATTTTATTCTTTATTTTCGATTTCTTTTTTCGTCGTATTACATAAGAATGCATCATCAAATTTGACTTTTGCAAAAATTTTATCCCGTCTCTAAAGACCACGTTGTTAAAAAGGGACGTTAAACTGTTACAAAAAAAAATATTCTGCATTTCGACTCAAGACACCTCACTTTTGAGACAGTATATCTCCAGAACTAGGCGAGATATCAAAAAAAATTATTTTTTATTTGTCTCGTCTTTTTAAATAAGAATCCATCATCAAATTTGACTTTGACCAATTTTTTCTTCTGAATTTCAACCAAAAACATCTCACATTTGAGACAGAATATCTCGAAAACTAAGCAGGATATCAAAAAAATGTATTCTTCATTTTTTATTTGTCTAATCAAGTTACATAATAAACCATCAGCAGATTGCGGCATTACGTTTATCCTAGAGTCCCCTTGAGGTGTCTGTATGTGTACGGCCTAGCCCCCTCACTCCTCCTCCGCCCAGCGTCACTTCAATGCGTGGTGAAGGTCTCTTGCGTCGTCTCCATATATTTCTTTCCTCCATGGATGGTCTGTTCTTGATCTAATGCTAACTTTATAAATTATCTTTCGTGCTGTGTGCAACACTTTTCAACCTGTTTAGCACACATCATGTCTTCAAATTAAGGTTGCCACCTGAGGGTTGCACCTCTAAAGTGGGTAACCAATGATGTACAAGGGTCAGTCTTGCTTGCCAGATAGTGATTAGGAGATATGCCAGAGAAGTATGGAAATCTGGTTACAAAACCTTGGTCAGACCTTTGCTGAAATATGGTGGTGTAATATGAGACCCACATTTTGTGTATCATGTACTGGTGGGCAGCTGCAATTTTCTATGGAAATTGTTACAAAACATCATCATTAAATGACATGACAAAGAAGCTGAATTGGGAGTTTGTGGCAGACAGGAGGATGATGAGTGCTGGGACTGTACATGCTGAATATTGATCATGTGGATTGGATGGACATTGGCAGGAGAATGTGTAGTAAACGGAAGAGAAAAATTTACTATTACCACAAATTGGCATTTGATTTCAGCCATAAGAAAGTGGAAAGATTTTCTTTTGTACTTATGGTATTAAGGGACTGGAATAAACTTCCAAGTGAAGTTATGAACAATTTACCAGACACACTGAAAGAATTTAAAATTATAATTCTGGAGGTGGGGTAGGGTAATTGCATTCAAGAAATTAAAGATGAAGCACATATAAACAGGAAAAACAGTTGAGTAGGAAAAATACTACCTGGCAATATGCTTCATCACAATTAAATTAACTTTGTTCACATTGACTGTTATTGCATTGACCTCTCATAAACCAGTTATGTAATAGTTAACACATTGCCAGCTAGAAAAATTGCTCTGAATGATATGATACACTGAAATCAAGATAAATTTTTCAACTGTGTGAAGTAAGTCCCACATCTTTGACCAATAGCTGTAGCTGGAAATTTCAAGTAAAATTGTGAGGCTTTGGTTCGATTTTTGGGATTGTGGTTCTTTAGGTATCTGTGTTATCAAAACTCCTGAAATTGTTCCTGATTTTGATCATCATATTTAAATTTTTAATTACTTCATTCATTCCAGTTTGGTATAATGTATGTGGCACAGCTGATATTATGGTTGGAATAGACTTTAGTGTTATTTTTATGATTGGATTGAATTTCTTACTTAAATTCATTTTATAAAGTTGTTTTATAATGGAGGCAGCAGTTATGATCCAGTTTAAAATTACAGATAAAAATGTCCTTAGATCTGACTGATGACAACAGACGAATGAAGTTAAAAAAAAAAAAAAGTAAGTGAAGATAAAATGAACATTGATGCTGTTATATGATAAATAGATATTGTTCCTTGCTGCTACTCTTCCGATTCTGTGCTGTGTAGAGGGATTATCAGCTCCATTCTCATTATAACATAATCAGTGGCTGTCTATACCCCTACCTACACACTAATAAATATATATATATATATATTAATTTGATGTATATATTTTACGCCCGATCCTTTCCCATGTCCAAATATTGTCAGAAGGTGATCTACTGTTCTAGGAATATCTAACCTTTCTTCTGTCTATCTAACTATTAACCTTTAGTCATAACTGATTCATTTATTCTTTCCACATTTTTCTGAATATTGTTTCCTGTGTGAGGATTCTCTTCTGTTTAAATTCTTTTTTGTGGTGTTGTAGACAGTATTCTAATTTTTCCACTATATCTTCATGAATGTCCTGTTGTTTTCTTACACTGTGGGTCGTGGGAGTACATGGGTTTAAATCCCCGTACAGATTTAATTTTTTCCATTGTAACCCAGTTAACTCCAAACAAATGCCAGGATGGTTCGTTAATCAGGACATGGCCAAATTCCTTGATGTTCCTCGCTCTCAGTCCTCTCCCATCCCTAAAGACGTTTATGTCAACAAGGCATAAATCCATAAAAATGTGTCTTTCTTATACATATATTTAATCACAACACAATTACTTTTCCTTAATTGCACATTAAATATACTCTTCATCTGCTTCCAGTACCTGTAACAAAACAAAGATTCATTCAATTGTATTAAAAGGAAAAGAACACAATGTCATTGAACAGATGATAAGAACTATACAATAATCTCTGAGGATAATAAAAATGTTATATTGCTAAATTCTTTACTTATTAGGTTGGGTGATGGAGCTAATGCTCCAGTGACAATTCCCCAAGTCATCCAATTACCCCTTTCTTTAAATTTTCTTTTATGATTGGTAAATTATTCATAATTTCAATTGGCAATTTGTTCCAATACCTGACATCCTTACCAACAAAAGAAAAATTTCCCACTCCTTTATGCATGCAATCGAGTGCCAGATTGTGGTTATGGTCGCTTTTCCCCTTCCATACACTATTCCCAATTATTTCGCCAATATCCCTCCAATACCCATCACTACTCGTAAACCACACCCGGGAAACTGGAGATGGTCTCCAACGATAATGATGATGTATGACCTATACATTACCAGCACTCTCTTCATCCTCCTCCTTTTCTCCAATGACTCCTAGTCCAGCTCCAGGGTCATATGTGGTCAGAACGGATTAGCCACATAGCAGGAGTTAGCAAATGCTGCGGGGCCCATGCCTTCTGCACCCCCCCCCCCCACTTTCTAGGGAGTCTCGGCAGCCTCCCTGTCAGGCCAGATGGGCAACAATTTAATTGTTTAAAAAAGCTCTACTACTGCCACGGGCAGCGAAAACCAAGGGCCACTTCTTCATATTTGTGACAGGCGCCGCGCTGTTTTAATCCGGCCCTGTGTGTGGTACTACGTATCATACAACAGAAATGGAAGGAAGAATTTTAAACAGAACATATAATGAAATCTTCATGGGTTCTCCGCCATATGGTGTTGAAGAAAAACAACAACGAGCTTTTGGCGGCTGACTCTGCCACCATCTTCAGGTGTTGTTTTTCTTCAACGCTATACAGCGAAGAACCCGTGAAGACTTCATATCATCGATACGCTGTGAAAGCCTTTGTTCTCACAGAACATATAATGTAACGCATTATTTCCATTTTATAAATGTTAGGTAGGTGGTGGACTGATTTTAAATATCAGACTTATTACAAAAAGTTTGGAAACAGAAGAAAATTCAAAACATCTGGGGTATTATTCTTTATTAGAAAGTCCAAGAGTCTAATCTAGTGTTTGATAATTTCTTCTGCAGTTTCCTCTGCATTTTCTATGGTAAGTCCATTGACCTATTAACAGGACCAACCACTTTCTTGGACTCACTAATCTCTTACTGTCCAGTTTTTATTCTGTCACTTTTCTCACTTATCATATTTGTGTTCTGACTACTTCATCTCTTTTATAACATGTTTTGCCAGTTCTTCCATTATGTTGACATTCCTTATCTCTTTATGTACATCCATTTATGGACCTTATGAATCTTATTTATGCAGATTGTCTTCTGTTTTTTTTTTGGGGGGGGGGGGGGAATTTATTGATAACCCATGATTCACTTCCATTAGGTTTGTAACTGCCATTCTACTATAAAGCCTCAGTGTAGTGTTACTTCACGTTTTGTTGCACATATGTTTGAAAATTCTCATACCTTTGCTCAGTGTCTTTACTGTCATGGTGTAATAAATCAATTCCCAGGTAATTAATAAGTATAATATATTTAAGAGTGCATTCAGCTACAACTTGTCTATATAGCACCTTCAAATCCTCTTTGGGTATGGTATGTTAAGGGTTGACACTGTGATAATTGAAAAAAAGGTCAGAACAGTGAGAATGTAGCAGAAAACATGGTGTAATGGTAGGACTTTCAGTGGCTGATATTTCCAGTTCATCTACTTCACAAATCTGTCATATGATGAAGTGTTTAGAGGAAGTGAAGAAAGAAGTGTGTATTTCAGTAAATTCCATTTCAGAGTACCTAGAAAGATGTATCTTGGTGCAATAAGGACACACTTGATGGTAAACTTAGGAATTGAAATAATAAATCAGAAGTAGGTGGGATAGGTAGCATTTCATAAGGCTGTTATCAAAATTAAGTAAATTCCTCAATATGCTAAGGTTATTGCTCTGTGGTATGTTAGTACAATCATAGGAGACTTTTTAATGTAATAATTTATTGTAGGATACAGTACCGCTACAACTGAGGCAAAGACTTAATAATGTTGTTAGTATTGCTACTAATCATCTCACTGCATGAACATACATTTCTGGGCTTTTAAATTACGGAAATTGTGGTTAGATTGAAATGCTACCTGGGATAGGAAAAAATGTGACACTGATATGTTCTCTGTAATTCATTAGTTCTGGAAATAATAATAATAAAAAAATCACATGAAAAGCATGTAATCAAATACTGGATAGGTTACTATGACTACCGAAACAATAACTTAGTGTCAATATGAATAAAGTTGATTGCACTGAGAAATTATGAATATCTGGTACCATTTTGTGACAGTTCTTGCAGTATCTCTTCCTTCACTTATGGAAGTTGTATGTCTGGTGGATAAGCAATAAAATCCTTGCCTGGCTTTCAGGAGGGTTCAAATTCCCATTTGAACATCCCAGAATTACTCCAGGCAAATATCAGGATGATTCTTTCAAAAAACCATGGTTGAATTCCTTCCCATTCCATCTACAACCCTCATCTGTCTCTAAATACATAGAGGAGGCATATTTTCACAGTTCACACTGAAAAATTGTAATAAACTTGAAAAACACTTGTAGCAATGACTTCAGCTGCTCAGACCTTCCTAATCCAATGCCTTTGTCATTTTATTCATGCATTCCCTGAATGTATTTGCTACTAATGAGACGAATCTCTTCCTGCACCTTATTCAGCACGCTTGTTAACCATTTTTAGTAGGGACCTGCTTGGTGCCTTATACACTTTTACTTTTGCCTACGAATTTGAGAAAATGGGAAATTTTTTAGTGTCATCTTTTCATTGTGTTTATGTCTTGCTTTAGAGGGTAACACTTGTTTGTATATTACACCATTTTAAGAGCATTATCACTGATTAATGAGAAAACCTTACTGGGGATTGTAGCCACATTAAAGATATCATTACTGTAAATATACCTTTTCACTTGTTTTGATCAATACTACCTGTTGTGAAAAGATTTGACCCAGTTTTATAATTGCACATATTAACACAGAGTATTTTATCCCAGATTAGTATCGATAATACTGACAAGTTTGGAAAATATATCACCGGTAAGACATTGTATGTGGTACATCCACATGTCTGTTGGTCACCTCAATGAGATCCCTCACAAATTCATTGCTGAAGTTGGTGGGTATGAAATTCCATAGAAATGTTAAAGAACTGTATCTTAAATGCCTGAGTTGGCCCTTCAAATACATTCCCTGTGTCAGAAGACCTCTTTTCAGTGCCTAGTTCCAACTACAAGTTACTTTGTTTATATTCCGCTTGTAGGTACTATATCTTTGGACATGATGGCTGTTCATGAAGGCCTTAGGTCTTCCACTGTAAACTGGATCTTTTTGGAGCTATCTTGATCTACTTTATTCATTGATGCCCATTTACATATTTTCTGCTTAAAATTTATGGCTCTATTCCGCCACATTTCGAAAATTTTACTCAAATCTTGTAGCACTATGCCCATCACTAGCTCAGTCTAAGCACTAGCGAAATTTTGTGAATTCGCATGGATTAACATTTCGATTGTGCGGTCTAGAAGCTCAGTGATGGAGTTATATGTGCTGCAAGTTTTATTAAGTAATATGGTATAGAACAGAAGCAGTAAGTAATGAAAATGCCAAAGGTGAGAGCAGAGTAAAAAATCTCTACAGTATCAAATTATTGTTAAACAAGGCAGTTTGTTCAATAAAGATTTTGGGCAGCGTATTATAATAAATCCTCTAATAGTTAAGTGATTGAGAAAGCTGCTCTCAGACCTACAGATGTAGCTCTTGAAATTGGTACTGGAACAGGAACTATGACTACGAAAATACTAGAAATGGTGAAGGAAAAATTCCCTTTTCTCTAATGCTCAGCCAGGTAACTTCTGCCATGCACGACGTTGCGACAGCTACTTTCGCTGTCTTATCAGGTGGAATGGTAGGTCAAAGTGATTACTGCGACGTAAGATTGATTTCTTATGGCGACGGTTGATCATAGTCGGGCAGACTGCCGAATCTCCTCACTTTTTTTGAAAGATGTGTCGAGCACCACCCTCCGCTTAGATAAATCCAGCTCGAAGGACCTGGATAATCTGTTGAAATGGTGGACCGAGTCCGCAAGGGTCTTTGGAAATGCGCTACGGCAATGGAGTTGAGACGTGATCTGGCGTCACTGGGAGGTAGTGGCGTCCAGGAAACGTGACCAAAATACTGATTAACACCTAGTCTTAGCTTGCCATCTAACACGAGAGATTCGAAACAATGGCACGGTATTAGGAAGATTGAAATATTTAGCTTTGCAGCTAAAGTTTGAAATCTGCCACCATTGAGGGAATTAGAGTGAGCCTTCCAAGTGTTGCTGAACTATCAGACTTGTTTACTGTCGTGAAACTCGTATAGGTATTACATTTTACGCGACGGAAGAAAATAAACCACATTAATATGTAAACAATCATTAATTTCAAATCGTATGTTATAATGTAAGCAGTTTGCAAGGCGTTACCAGGAGTACCTAAGTTAGAATACACGTAAATGTTTAGTCATGTTCAGGTCATCAGTTTAGGGTCACACAATACTGAATTGATAGGTTCGACTGTGGAACAATCTAATTTCGTTACCTTTTTATCTCTCAGCTTTCCGATGTCACATCTGTACAAAACATTACAAACGTGACATAATCTATCATTATGTACAGTTTCGTTGAAATGCGTTTTTGGTTTTTGCTTGATCCGTGTACAGACATACAAAAATTCCAAAATTTGAGGTGTTGGCTTTTTTTTCATTGAGAAGTATAACACTAATCTTGATTAAAGTATCCTGTATATTAGTTGATGACATAACATATCACTGTGTTCCTTTTTATTGAAATCCGTTCATTAGGGGACATCCATTAATTACGTAAGGTGAAATAGGGGGGGGGGGGGTCCGGCGAAATCTCACTAGATTTCACCGGGGGGGGGGGGGGTCTACGGAAATCTCACGTGAGATTTTGCGAAAAATTTGGGGACAGTAGAGCCAAAAAACAAGGTCTACAATTTGCGCCAAAGTCGATTTTAGGAGGGTATTTCGTCAAAAAAGTTAGGGTGTGACAAAAAAAAAGGTCTACAAAAGTTTCCAGGGCGATTTGTAGGGGGGGGGGGGGGTTTCTCACGAACCAGATCTCACCAGAGGGGCGGGGGGGTCCGGCCAGTTCTCACGTAATCTCACCAGGGGGGGGGGGGGGTCCAGAAATCCGGAAAAACACCTCACGTAATTTGTGGATGCCCCCTTAGATTTTGTATGATGCGCGCATAGACAGACATAACAGAATTAACGTTTTTGGCCCCTATGTCATCGAGAATTATAAAAATATCTTATAAATTCACTGGTATATCACCAGGTGCGGTTTGGTTGAAATCTTTTTAGTTTTTAAGCGTTGGTTTGGAATCTATTGTCTTACATTTACTCGTTTCGAAATAAATTTCATGTATTATATTCCTTGCTGTTACCCGCAACTTCGTATACGTGGACTGTTAATATACGAATAAAACCGATAATATCACAGTTAGCACATCCTCAGATAGGAAAAAGTAACTTAATCCCTCCGAATTTTACGATGCCGTTCATACGCTGGAATCGCATTTCAGCTGCGAGGATTAAGTAAATCCGAACAGCACTTCTAGCGTGAATTGCCTTCAACGAAAAATTGATACTTATTTGTGTATACTTTCACCTTAAATTTCTCAGCTTTCCGACTTCGTCAAAATGAAACATACCCTACGTTACCACCACGACCAGGGGTTGTAAATTATTCAAAACGCCAATAAAAACCGACTAGAGGTATTTGTGTGAATCCTATTCTATATGCCATCAACAACGACCAAATTCCCCAAATCCCCTCCCCTCTTTTTTTTCACTAGCCTCTTGACTCGTCTTATGCAGTCCTCCATCCCTTCTTATTTGGCACTAACATCTTCCTCTCAACAGTTCTTACCTTCGACTTTTCCCTCCACTAGCAACGATTCCAGCTTGTCTTAAAATTGACCCACCATTCTCTTTCTCTCTCTTCTTTCTGTAAGACTATTACACAAACTTCTTTCCTCACTCATTATGTACTTTATATGCCTACTTAATTTTCAACATCCTTCATTACCACCAAATTTCAAATGCTTCAATTTTACTTCTTTCTTGTATTCCTAAAGTACAAGCTTCCCCACCAATAAAGTACTGTGTTCCACTCTTATAGCTTTAAAAGTTTCTTTCTGAGTCCTAGATTAATATTTAAAGGTAGAAGATTTCTCTTTGTCAGGAATGGCCTTTTCGCTAGCGCTATTCTGCTTTTACAATCATGCTTTGGAAAGACAGTAGTATTACTCCTGGTGTCATTGTGTGGGGAGTCATCAGGTCACGGCTGGTAGTGATTGAGGGAACGCCGACGGCACGGTATGTCATGGTCATCCTGCGTCGTCATATGTTACCTCTCATGTGACAGTATAGTGGTGCCATTTTTTCAACAGGACGATGCTCGTCCACACACGGCACGTGTGTCTATGGACTGTCTGCATGATGTCGAGGTACTCCCACAGTCAGCAAGATCCCCAGATCTGTCCCTGATAGAACATGTGTGGGACCAGCTCGGACGTGAATTCCATCGCAGTACCAATATCCAGGGTACCAAAGACTAGTTAAAACAGCTTTGAACCAGTTTTCCTAAAGAGAGGATACAACGGTCTTACGACATATTTCCCAACCGAATCAGTGCGTGAATCGAGGGGTGCAACTTCATATTCATAAGTGTTCTCATACTACCGAGTTGTTTGTAAATCTGTCTCTATTTTGTAATCACTGAAGTAGCATTACATACCCAATCAATCTGTGAAGTTTCATTTTCTTCTCATCTTCTGGGTGTTTCACTTTTTTTTCCCCGTCAGTGTGTTTGAATACAACCTAATTTTAAAAGGAGAAAAGATGCACTCTTTGATAGTTTGACGCTGTATAATACAAATCTCAAATTCTGGGTGACAAAGTCGTGGACACAGCTAGTAGAGAATATTTTTTAAAAAATGATTTTCGGTTTATGGTCAACAGAACAGATAAAACGTGCAAATTTCAAGTCATAACATATTCTGACCTGTGATAGACGGCCAGCAATAGGGAACCGTTTCTCATTGTGTACTGGACCCTAAATAGCGAAAAGAAAAGCTGTGGATATTTTTTGTAACCGCATTAAGAATTAGTTTGAGATGTTGATTGTGTGGCAAAGTTATGAAAATATTTCCAGATTGAAAATAGGTTGACTTGGGATGACATTTTTACTTATTTCACCAATTTAGGTGTGATTCAAATGAGATATTAAAAGAAATTGAGGCTTCCAAGGCCATTTTTTATTTCATCACATTATTCGCAAGTTAGACTTTAAAATCTACGAACGTAGCGAATAATGCACTTAGGTTATTATATGTGCACAATAGTTGATCCACAACTTTGTGGGTGTATTTATGCTCAGAAAATGATTATAGGTGATCGGTATTTCAAGTTTATCGCGTTTATCACTCACTTATTATTCCAAAACCGTGGATAGACAATTGTGCTCATCCACTAGTCCTTCTACATGCGAATGAATATTTGCTGTGTTTAAGTATTTTACTGAAATATTTATTGCTAGATAACTACGTTTTTCCTTCCTCTGAGAAATACAGCTTTTGGTAAACGGACAAATAAGTTTTATTTTCCATTCAATAAACATTTGCCTGTGGATTATGAAATACGATCAGCATGAGACCAGACCTTGATGTAGTCAGCTGGCAGGTCAGTATTATTACCATCAACAGTTTTCCGCCAAACCTACACATTTCACAAATGAAATAAGTCGGATGATACTGCCGAACCGCACAGCCTCAAGTAAAAACAAAAGATTTTGTTATTGCAGTCAAAAGTTGCAAGTAAAAGCGGCAACAAAAGTGCTGACCTTATGGAACCATATTTACACGCTGACACGAAAAGATCTACACCCATAATGAATCGATTAAATTGATCAAACATTCCATACACATTACGACGGTCGCACGGACCGTCCCACAAACTTTGTTCGTTTGCGACATATCCGACCGTGAATGGATTTGTCGTAAAGCAGCCTGTGCGACTAAGTCCGTTGAAATTCTCTTCTCAACGAACCTTGCGGTCTTAACGTACCGAGCTAATCAGTCTATAACGTGCCATTGAAGCGTCGTTAACATGGAGGGAAAAAATGAAAAGACGTTTGTTACTGATTTTGTCACTATACGAACTGCATTCGTGTTTTTGGTCTGCTCAAACTTCAGCATATAAAAGTAAACGGATCATTAATTCGGCGTATGAAGACCTAATAAAAAAAACAAAAAAAATCCAACGAATGCTACCCGGCAGCCAATAAGAAATATGTTACCACATGAAATGCCAACATGCCGTCTACATTCCGTAGGAAACTACGAAGAGTGGCTAAATCAAAGAAAACGGGAAGTGGAGCAGATGGAAATTATAAACCTACGTTTTGGTACTACGATTTATTACTTTTCACAGCTGAAGATGAAATGGAAGAATTTGAGTAACATCAGAAGATAGTGATTTGGTAAGCAGATATTTTTATAATTGTGTTATAATAAATGTGTCTCATCTTATTTTAATTTAAATAACTTGCAAGGGAGCAATTTCCCTAAAGACCCATCTTCCCCTTTTCCTGCACCCACCTACATTGGCCTCCTACAAATTTTAACTTTAAATTCTTTCAACTTATTTGGTATTCATCTTTTCCTTTGGTAATTTATTCCAATTCCTGACACCCTTACCTAAAAATGAGAATCTTCCCATACCCTTGTGCCTGAAATCCAGTGCCAGCTTGTGGTCATGGTCATCTTTTCCGTTCCATGCACTACTTTCATACCTACACCAATATCTTTCCATGCCTCATCACCAGTATACGTCTTGTACACTCCCATAACCCTCTTCACTCTTCTCCTGTCTTGTCCCATTCCAGCTCTTTTATCATATCTGTTACTGATTGCATTCTGCGATAATTTCCAGAAACAAATCTAGCAGCCCTTTTTTGCACCCTCTTCAACTCCTGTCATTATATTTTCCTTTCTTCGAGTCGGCCTGGAGGAAACTACACATAACTTCACTGTGCTTTGTTTAGTTTCTAAAAACAGCATATAGGCCTAATGTTTACACAGATTGCATTTTTTTTAATAAGTGTTTTTATTTTATTTTTCAGAACGATAGTTGCCAGGAGTGGCTTCAATGATTCACAAGCGGCTCCATCACCACATTCACCCTGCTCGGTCCCAGTTCAAGTTATCGACAACACTGATGTCATCAACTCCATCAATCAAAGGGTGTGAAGTTTTGAGAAGAAAACAACCAACCTCCATTAAAAGAAAGAACGAGAATCTTATTGAAGTCGCTGCTAAACATTTAATTGCTCCCTTAGTGATGAATCTTAGCTGGTCTTAAGATTGTTTCTCATTTGCAAAAAATGACAAATGAACAGCATTTGTTAGTGGAAAAATTATCAGTTATGCTATGTACTATAGCCAAGTAAACAAGCTTTATGAATATTTCAAATGCTGTTACTGCTGCTCCATTCAAACAAGCATCTCGTCAAAATGGCAGCAATTTTAACTTGCCATATAATGTTTACGATTTTCCTTTGACATCTTCTTACATTCATCATTAAAAATATCCAAAATGAAAACCGTAACATTGATACTCTGTTACAAGAAACTGTAAATCCTACAACTTTTAATTTCTATGCTTTGAAGCAAGAAATGGCTGATAATTTGGTCTTTCCTCAAAAATGTAATGATGGCGATTTTGTGTAGAATAATTTAAATCTCTATGTTTCATTTGAATATGTATGATCTCATAAACAGGCAAATAGGTAGAAATAATAATTCCGAATAATTTTTTTTTCAAAATATTTATATTTGTTTGTAAGACAGAAAAAATACATTAATGATTAAATAAATCTGGAGAAAATTTAATTATTGTATCTTTTTTTCTTGAAAAATCAACTCACAACTTTATTAAAGTAACATTTAAAATCGTCTCTTGCATTTTCATCAAAATATTGGGATGATCTTGGTACATCTAAAGGAGTTTCTTGCCACAGACCATCTGTTATAGTGCCAGTTTCATGGTTTTCGGTATCAACTAATCTAGGTGTTATACATTGATTTTGGAGATTTCTTCTTATGTAGTACACAACTGGCTAAAACCACACCACCAATGTTTCCCATTTTGAGGTTTACTGTGGTACGAAACTCGCGAAATTTGCTTGCTAAATTCTCAAAAACATTCTTCATTATCCTTTGAGCTCTACTTAATCTAAAATTAAATTTTTTCATCATGCATTCTATTAGTATCTGGGTAAGGTTTCATAATGTTCTTCTTTTAAAGGAAAGGCTTGATCTGCTACAAACACATACGGAAATTTGTATAATATCTGTGGCGATAATTTTTAAGGGCATGGTATATACAGTTCGTTCCTCTCTAATTTTTCAAACTTTTATTTTCGGAAATAATCCTCCATCTAATACTTTTCCATTAACTCTCGTGTGAACATAGATAAATTCATGCTTAGCATTCACAACAACAAACAATATGACATTAAACATGCCCTTATAACTGAAAAATAAAGAACCGGCCCCGTGGCTTAGTTTTTTCGAAGTGTATCAATAGCACGGATGTAGCTATCGAAATTCCACGCTCTTTTTTTAATTCGATCGCAATTTTCTCCCATTCATCTTGTTTAGTAGGTTGCTGAAAGAAAAAAAGAAAATAATTGAGAAATAATAGCACCCAATAATACCAAAAACCTATCAAACTCATTTTTGTATTAAATACGAAGATAAAACGACCTCTAAATAATTACTTTATGAGGTATTGTTGATAGCCCAACACGGTGGTGGATCAGGGGCGAGGGCGCTAGGTGGCTGAAGCAACCCCCCCTCCCAAAAGTATCTAGATTCATCCCCGACATCGTAATTTTGGAGAGTTTTTTTTTTTTTCCCTACTGATCTTATAAGGGTGGCATGGATGTAAAGCCTACCCCTGCCCAACTCAAGGCCCCCCACCCCTCCTACCCAACTCGAAACCACCGAAAATGAAATCCGCTCAAGCCCCCTCCCCCCCCAATCCAAAATCCGCTCAATCCCCTCCCAAACCAGCAAAATCCTGGATCTGCCGCTGGCCCAACATGTTTCCGGGATAATCTTTCCGATTAGGTGATGTGACACTCGATACTATGTTTTCAGATCTTCATAAGTTCTTCCTGTGCCCAAAAAACTTAAGGTTATTGCTAAACGGGTTTCTGCCTTTCCTGCATCTGTCATTAAAATATCTCGTTTTGTGATGATCTGTGTCCTTGTGGCCTCCAGTAGCTTATCATAGGTTTCATTATTTATTCTAAGGTAATTCTGTCACTAATTAATCGAGCAAGCTAATATCAGTGTATAAATTTCTTCTAAGTTTCCATTTTTTGACCACTTATATTTCTTTTTTCTTTCATCCATACATTCTAATAACGCTACAGAGAGTGCAGCTGTTATCTTCTTGCTCATAATATTAATAGTGATGTATCAAATCAAGAGCATTTCACTTCGCACTAAAGACAGCCAACGAGTGTGGTGAGTTTTTGTAGAACCGTCTATACGACGAATTGCAACGTGGTAATAGGACTGCAGGGCCGGCGCTAGGAGTTTGGGGCCGGGGTAAAATGGGCGACCTTTTTTTTTTTAAGCTCTACAAACTGGCAGGGCGACAATGGGTGCATTCTTGGCTTCATGGCCTGACGGGCCCTACAATCGGTGATCGGGGCCCCCCATCAGCCGGCGGCCCGGGTACTTTTGACCCGCTTACCCCCTCCCCCCTAACGCCGGCCCTGTAGAACTGTCTTTGCGATTTTCGATTGACTGTCTTTCCGACCGTCAAAACGTATTTGGAATTCATTAAATGTAGGCAGGTTGGTTCCCAAGATTGGATTGTCATGTGTTACAGCAGTAACGTCGGGGATGGATCTGTACCAAACCATGGCGTGAGAGGTAGGACGTGTAGTTCAATTATTCCAAGACCTGCAATATAACTCACAATCTCAATGAACTTCACGTACAAGAAGCAATTTTCTGAAGGTAAATGTTTATATATATAAAAAAAAGCACACTGTAACGCTCCATCAACCAATCTCGAATTTCTGAAACATTTATAAAATACTAGCTCGTACCCGCGACTTCGTACGCGTGGATTAAGAATTTTTTTGCCAGAATTAAATATAGAAAGTTGTTGGTAACGAAGGATTGGTCCCAAACAATATCGAGTCGGAATAATATGACAGAAAAGCTAACACTATATCATTGTACCGTCGAACCTGTCTGTTGAAGAGAATCAATTTCCAACATATTTCTGTCACCATTCGATAAGGTCTCAAAATTTCGTGACTACAACTGTTAATCATACTGGAAAAAATATCCTGTGCCCTTCATACAGATTTCCTTATAAAATTCCATCACAACGGTATAGCCATTTAGTCGTCAAAACGTAACAAAAAGACGGAGACTTACTTCCATATTTATAATAATATTACTTTGGTTCACACTCACACACTGACTGCGAACAACACCTGGGGGATATTATAACGTAAAAAAGTGTACACCTACAACATTGCAAGACTACCTACGATTTGCCTCGCATTGCACTCCTAACTTTCTAATATCTACAGTTTAACATTCAATCCGAATAACCTACGGCCCAGGCCTGACTCTTACGATGAAAAACGATTTTTAAAAATCTTAGCCTCCACGGAGATTTGAACCGGAGACCACGACGTTCGTAAGCAAGCGCTTTAACCACTGAGCTGCCAGTCCACTACACCGAAACACCGTACGGAGACGTCCATATCCAACATTTCTGTCTATCGCCGTATTCTAAGTTATGAGACAACATGTGTTAGTTATACAGATAATTTTTCAACCAAATGTAGACAGTATTTTTTCTCCTTGTTTCAAAGGATAAGTGTGCAAAGTTTCATCGAGAACGGATGAAAACTGTGGATTTGTATGAAGAACAAACAAACATACATTCATTTTTATAACTTTATATGTAAAGATTTTTTGACTACTTAGTTTTTTAAAAGTCTTGCATTCTGTTAAACGCTTTTTTTTTTGTATTTCCGTTTTGAAATGTCAATGAATGGCCGACGAAATTATGGATCTCTTCACCCAAATTTCGGAATACCAAAATCGTGAGGTTCTATTTACCAGCTTTTCAGTCTCTGGAGATGCGATTTATGCAAAAACCACAGCACCCACATCAGTGACGTTCTATTTACCAGCTTTTCAGTCTCTGGAGATGTGATTTATGCAAAAGCCACAGCACCCACATCAGTGACTTCCTTTTCAGTAATTTTGTAATTCATTGCTCTGCTTTCCGTTGTCGATACTTTATGCAATTGGAGTAATTTAGTTTGTCACGGTAATATTAGATGATTTTTTAAATGTTTAATTTGCGCGTAATGCAGCCGATAAAATCTTTATACTGCGTTGACTGATTATGTACTTTGTAATGGTGCTCGCTAATACCCATAAAACTATTTTGTTTGTGCTACCGGATCGCTTATCTTCAGCATGTAGCACGCGAAACATTACACGTTGCTTTCTAAGATAGTCGTACATTTTTATAACCTGGAAAATCATTTTGGGAAATTTTCAAATAGGGCTATCGTGTTACTGATCTTAAGATCTGTGTCGTCCTTAAGAGATTAATGTCAATGCCAGTTTGATGACCTAACGTGTTTTCATGTTATTGTTCAGCTCAGCACGCACCGACTTGTGACCTTTCTCGAATGCGTGACAGCTGTGAACACAGCGCTGCAGTAAGTACAGATCCATTTACAACAGCCTTTCCCAACATTCTTTAACGGCAGATCCTTTAGAGATTAGCCAAGGACCCCTTATTAGTAGTAATAATAATAATAATTGGAAATTTGCTATTTTAGAACTGTCATTTGACAGTTCGACTCGCATCTCGCACAGTATGACCAGAGTTCATGTGTTCTCACGCCTATATCTATGTTTCAGTAATGATAATTTTATTTTTATTTTGTTCACGGACTCCTTAGGATAGGTCCGAGGACCACAGGTCGGGAAAGCGTGATTTACAACACTGCATAATTAAAACCCGGTCAAGTTACGTTACGACCTTCACAGTGTCAGACGGCAGTTGCTTGGCGCAAAAATAAATGGTTGACATAATTTCCACGTTATGTAGCGGATTCCTCTCTACACTTCCCCCGCCTCCCCTCTCCCTCCAAAGCCGCACAGAGTTGGTTGGACTCGAGACGCTATTGCAATCGTTCAGTTCCAATCAAATTTATTACATTTTTGTGTTTAACCCATTCATTATAATGGCACGCACTCTGTACTAAGAGATCTTTCAGAATAAATAGCATTAAGTTAGAGTATCTCCCTAATTCTGAGTGTTCTGTACACAGGCTGTGTATTAAATTGGATTCATCAGAAGTATATTAAAAGTTTTCAATATTTTTGAACAGAATCTTGCGTCATAGTCTTTCAAATCGCATATCTAGTTTAAAAAATGAAAATGCAGCCGAAAAACTTGTGGATCTTGAAAAATGTTGAAATTATTTTTAAAAAGTATTTTCGCAGCATATTTACTATACGATTCTTGAAATATTCCATCTATGAAAACTTATGATTTTTTTTTTCCAAAACAAATTATGTGCTGAAATGTCAAGTTTATCAAAATCTCTTATCCATTGTGAGAACTAAGTCTTTCCCGGCGTAGCTTCTAAAAAAAATTCTCGTATTTCAGCCGGATAAGAAGAATGCACGAAGCTACCTACGCTGTCTTCATTTGATTAAATTTTTGGTGACGTGATATTGCAGTATTAACTTGGACCTGCTATTTCACTTAAAGAAGACGGCGAAGGTAACTGTAGAAACTTTCTGGCTGAACATCCGAGATGAATTTTTAAAATACTCTTTCATTCACTTCGCGAAATTTTGTATTTCAGAAAGAGTGCTATAGTAAATGGGCTACGTATCTCAGTAAACTTTGAAAGGATTTTCGCATTAGTAGTTTCTGAAATGGAAAAGAAATATTTTTAATAGTTTTTGTAAAAAAATACAAATAGTATAAGGAGCAAAATCCCAAACATCCTGAGAATTGGCGGAATAGGAGCTTTTAGATACCCGTGAAAATTATGTAGAGAATTTTTCCTTCAGCTCTCCACTAAACGCCGTGTAATTATTTTTACCTTCATGGTTTTTCGAAATGTGTCACAGTCATATTCTGGCTGTACGCCTAGTCGACGCCGAGGTCATTAGAGACTGGAAAGGACTGGAGGCAAGGAACAAGAAAGAATTCCGCAGTGGCCTTTTAAAGGAACCATCCCGGCATTCGCCTGGAGTGATTTGAGGAAAACAATGAAATCCAAAATCTGGATGGCCGAACGTGGATTCAAACTCGCGTCCTCCCGAATGTATGGCCAGAACGTTGAAGCGCACTCGCCACGCTTCTTGGTACAGTCGTATGAAAACTAAAGTAGTGCACAGTAACAAATTTCTAAGTCAACCGGTTCGGAAGTTATGAGAAAATGACACGGACAAATGGGCAAATCTATAACGGTTCAGTTCTTCACTCATTCTAAGAAAGCGCGGAACCCTAAAAAACGGTTGGTTTGAAACATATGTGGTAACAAAAATGATACAGAGCGTGGTGGATGAACGGGAACGCTCTGCCTTCGCATTCGGGAGGACGCGGTTTCGAATCCCCGTCCGGCCATCCAGATTTGGTGTTTCCATGGTTTCACTCCAGGCGAATGCTGGAATGGTTCCTTCAAAAAGGCCTTGACCGAATTTCTTCCTGTTCCTTGCCCCCAGTCGTATCCCACCTCTATTGACGTCTACTTCGACGAGGCGTTTACGCCGTAAAAAAAAAGGTCTAAAATTGCCTAACCTCAGAGGCCACTTGAGTCTTCATTTTCTAGTCAAAATATTTGAAAAGCAATGACTACTTGCTTGGCGAGCTTTACTAAACACTGCCCCATAGTAGAGAACCAATTGTACTCCCTTTACTTGCGTCAGATATCCATTTAATATGTGTTCATAAAATTTTAAATATTGTATTTTGTTTTGACTGAACATATAACATGCGCAAATTTCACGCTTGCAACTTCGTTTACGAGCTAGAAACTTGTGCCTGAGTCACATAGGAGGGATAGCAATAAGATTTTGTTTTCTTTGGGATAAGGAACCTGGAAAATCAGAAGCTTCAAGAATTTAATTTTAGATATTTCATACGATAATTACGTTCCGGGCCCCCTGTCGGCAGCGGCTGGATTCTTAAAATTTCGAAATATTCTAAATTCGGGACCGTGCACAAACTACGTGGCTCGGTCCAGGGGGGGGGGGTTAGCTGGAAGGCTACGCTGGGCTACGTGGGGGGAGAGGGGGGGTTCATAGTAGGCCAAAATGGAGCTACGTGGTTTATGCACGCTCCCTTAGAGGCGGGGATTGTTCCGTCCCGTAGCGGCGTGATATTTGGTTCGGTATATCTTGAACTACTTCAGTAATAAACGGTACCTAGTGCCAGTTGTAATCTTAATAACAGAGTAAGTTGTATGGAAGGTTACAAAATATCTTTATCCATTTTGAGTATAAATTTTGGTACATTTGTGGTAAATTAAAAAAACCTTACAAGGAACGCAAGTGTCGAATCCATTATAAAATCTTCATAACTGTGGCGATCTCCATATTACTGCATGGAGCAGGGAATGCTGGGCCCCGACCAAAGAGGCGACAGAAATGAAATTTCTCATGTCAATTTTGGTATTTAGAAGGACAGATAGGATACGAAATGATGATATTCGACAAAAATTAGGAGTAACGAAGAAGTTTGGATTAATTACATGACAATCAAGCTAGGTGGTTTAAACATAGTCAAGGAATGAGCAATAACATATTACATCAGTACAAAGCCGTTGGGAAGCGGCTCAAAAAAGATGGAATGGCCATTCTCCTTTTGAACCTCGGAGACGGTACAATCCTTAAAGCTGGTAATGATGATGATGAAGAAGAAAGGCTTAAAACTGATTTGTGGCATAATCTGACGAGAACGACAACGTAATTTACTACTACACGATTGTAACTGAAATTTACGTTAATTCAAATGCACACCGAAAAAGATACGTAGGATCCAAATCCAATTTTTGTATATAAAAAATCAGATATATATTTCTTATTGTTTTGGATTGTGAATATAACAGGCAGCGAAAGCCAAAAAATTTGGGGTAATTTTACTAATAAAAGGCTAAGCTTGATCTCTGTGCCATTGTGTTTATAACATTTGTCACGCTCCTGGCATTCGTTGCCGAAC
The DNA here is from genome assembly GCA_031002005.1 of Vandiemenella viatica. Classification (NCBI taxonomy): domain Eukaryota; kingdom Metazoa; phylum Arthropoda; class Insecta; order Orthoptera; family Morabidae; genus Vandiemenella; species Vandiemenella viatica. The sequence continues at coordinate 65,823,559 of JARYHS010008074.1, forward strand.
TAACAACGCACAGAGATGTTACTACCAATAATTGGTCACATAAACTCTAGTTAGGGAGCGTGCACAAACCACGTAGCTCCAATTTGGCCCCCTGTGAACCCCTCTCCCCCCCACGTATGTCTACGTGGCTTTTGCCTTTACCCCTCCCCCTCCCCCCACGTAGCACTTATCCCTTTTTTTTCCAGAAGACATTTTGTACTGTTTTCTCCTGTCAGACTATTGTAAATTACATACAGAGAGAATTAACTCAAGAAAATAAATATTCACATGCTGTTGTGTGTTTTGTTTCTCGTTTTAACTGTGAACAATGATATGAAAGAAAAGCTACGTGGCCTGGCTCGGAAACCCCCCCTCTCCCCACGTAGCTCACCGTAGCCTTCAAGCCAACCCCCCCCCCTTGACCGAGCCACGTAGTTTGTGCACGCGCCATACTTATTAACAGTTTTAGTTAACTAAGCAACTGCGAAGAAATTATCGCAAGAATATTTAGAGAAAAGTATGTATTTCGTTTAGATCAACATATTAATGGCTGCTTTTTGTTTATTAGTATTCGTTCGATGTAAATGTTTGTTGTATTCTATGATCGCTGTTATAGTAAGTTAGGAAATATAGGATATCGTGTATATTGCGATGCAGTGAATTTATTAATGCTCTTGTGATGGAAGGTTTCATTTCAGACTAGAAATGCTAGTACACTTCGTTACAGCAGAAGGAAGAATTATTTGAGTTTTTAAATAATCATAATTGACATTGCTTTCAAGAGCGTCTTGTTATTGAAATCATTTCTTCGTTACCCGACCTTCATCTCTTGCTGTGTAATGTGAAGTACGCAAGAACGCTTCCGTTGTTCGGATTCCCCGTTAAACTGTAGGTCCTCTGTACCCGGCAGGATTGCCGGGTCAGTTTAAGGCGGCGACGAGAGGGGTGGAATGCGGAGTCAGTAGAAACCCAGTCACCAGGTCATTACGACCACACGGAATTATTATATTATTACTTCGTTTTAATGAATGTAGTTCCACATTGATCGCGATCCACGCGGCGTACACCACGACTGAAAATATTATGTGTCATAGCGCAAGATTTATTTTTAATTTTCCTTGCTTTCACTGGCTTACTGAGGTCATTATTTTGGTTTGTGGTTAGGTTGAAATTCAACCTGTATCAAGATAACAAACTTTATGGTACAGCGTAAGGGACGAGGAATTACACTGAGCGTAATTTTATGTCAATTCTATTTAGCTAAGAAACTGCGAACTAAGAACAAACACTCCGTTCAACGGGTCATTCTTGAGGGGGTTAGAGGCCATTGTTTAATCTTATATATAGGCCTATATAAAAATAGACGCGTGTTTCCACATATTTCACTTTTCAGCCTCCATTACCTAGCACAAATCATGGTAGTAGCAGATGTGGTAGTAGTATGGAGTTTCCTATCGTGCACAACGTTGGCCGAATGCCGTTAGCTGTGGGGGTGTGGGGAGCTATGGCGGTTAAAGATGGTCGATGTAGGACTTTCTCATATTTCGATTGTTGACTTTTGTGTCCCTAAACTTCTCTTTGCTGCCACAACTGCGTAGCGTAGACCATTGGTGTTTGTGTGTGGTATTAGCATCGAGTCTCCCATTGTGCACTATGATGGTTGATGTCGGTAGCTATGGGAAAGTTGGAGATATGGTGGTTGAAAGTGGTCGACCTGGGGCACTTTCGCATTTCGACCAAAGACGTGCGTGTACCTGTGTATCACTTTTTAGCCAAAAGTATGGAGCGCAGATCACTGGTGTTTGTGTGTGGTAGTAGCACACACTTTCTCCCATCGTGCACAACGTGAGCCGAATTATTTCGACCAAAGGCATATGTGTCCATATATTTCACTTTTCTGCCATAACTACATAGCGCAGATCACTCGTGTTTCTGTGTGGCAGTAACATCGAGTCTCCCATCGTGCACTATGTTGGTTAGATGACGGTAGCTATGGGGGTGTGGGAGATTTGGTGGTTGAAAGTGGACGATCAAGGATATTTTCGCATTTCGACCGAAGACATTTGTGTCCGTATGTTTCACTTTGCTGCCACAACTACATAGCGCAGATCACTGGTATTTGTGTGTGGTAGTAGGCCTAGCATTGATTCTCCGATCGTGCGTTATGGTGGTTAGATGTTGGTAGCTATGGGGATGAAGGAGATATGATGGTTGATAGTGGTCGACGTAGGGCATTTTACTTTTTCTATCAAAGACATGTGTGTCCCTCTATTTCAACTTGCAGCCAGAACTACCAAGTGCACACCACGGGGGTTTGCGTGTGGTAGTAGCCTGGAGTTATTCATCGTGCACTATTGTGATTGAATGTCTGTAGCTGTGGGGATATGAAGAAGTGGTGTATATAAAAATAGACATGCGTCCCTATATTTCACTCAACAGCCAAAACTACCCAGCGCAGTCCACTGGTAATTGTGTGTGGCATTAACCTCAAGTCTGTCAACGTGACCACGGTGGTGTCATATTGGTAGCTATGGGGTGTGGGAGATAGGTCGACGGAGGGAGTTTTCAAATTTCGACCAAAGACATGAGTGTCCTTATATTTCACTTTGCAGCCATAAATACCCTGCGCTGATCACTGCTGTTTGTGTTTGGCACTAGCCTCCAGTCTCCCATAGTGCACTATGGTGGCAACATGTCGTCGGTAGCTGTCAATCAAAATTCTTTACAAACATGAAAGAAGTCGTGGACACCAGCTAGTTGAGGAATAACACTGTATGCCGCTTTTGAATTCAATTTTTGTTTGTTAAGAAATAATTTTTCCATGTTCTTACTTCAAAAAATCATTGCACTACTCAGTTCAATTCGAACGACTTAGTGCTACGGAAATCAGTGATACATTTTGTGGTGTGACATCTGTTCTACAAACGATTCGCTGTGTGATTCATAAAACGTTGTGCTTGACGATAGCTTTCTGGTGTGTTTAAGTTCAGTATAGCGTATCGGGAAGCAGTTTGAGGGCCCAGGCAAGGCCTCGAGGAATAGATACCGCCGACTAAGCAGTATTTCATGGCAAGGCAAGCAGGCGCACAGCTCAGCTGCTGGCCCCACAACACGCAAGTAAGTTCTCTATTACTGCCTTCGTTATTCATGTTTCTGTTCTATACGCGGTTCGTTAGTGATGGAATTGGAGATTTTTCTTTGGTAACGTCACAAATAAAGGAAACTAAAGCACTTGAATTTTGGTGTTATAGAAGAGTATTAAGTTAATGAAGTTCGTTATGAACGTATTCTGGAATTTATGGGCAAAGTAAGGAACTTTATGGAAGAATCTTAGTAACGAAAGAAATAGTGTGGTGAACCAGGGCTTTAAACAATTTGGGTAACTTACTACAAGGGATACATGAACAGAATAACTGACAACGTACTATAAGCAGACTTCTGCTTCATACACACTGTTATCTTAATTTCGTTCTAAAGGACTCGTGTTGAATAGAGTTACTTGCGAATATGGAGCAATGGGTTAAATCTGTCGAAAGACTTATCACGAAAGAAAAAGTAATTATTATAAAATAAATAAAATTTTAATAAAAGTTCTAGTATATGCTAACAAGCTTGAAAAATATACCATCATAAATCTTTGACATATATCTGCTCATTGAAGGTTTATATATATATAGTCGACTATTTGGAACTCCCAGAAACCAGAACAATATTTTCTTCTTCGTCTGTTCCGGCTGAACGGATATTATTGCGGTTTTCACAACTTAAGTCGGACCACAAGTCTCGCTAGGGTCGTAGCAGAAAATTAAAAACTGATAAAAAATATTAACGATTACATAAATAAATAATTTCCATTAATGTCTGAATTTTCGGAAAATGCAATTCTGAAGTGCATACTTTAATAAAACTGAAATATATTTTACATTAGCAAAATCGATTCGCTCATTTGTTCTTTACACATCCATAATCGTTGAACACGTCTACTTGTATTTCGTAATTGTGCACTCCTTTAGCTCTTTCTAACCTTAGCACGATTGTAACATATTATTTTGAAAATTTGTAAACAATTACAGGGAGTTTAGTGGAAAGCTGAACATAGGTCCTTTAGATAGAGTTCTCAATTGAAATGTGGCAACCCACTGACTCAATTTGAATTTTCGTTCTTTTTCCATGATTAGTGGATGTTTTTTACTGAAACACATTAAAAACATACTATTCGCCCTTTATTTTCGAAATTACCGATCCGAAAATTTACAGTAAAATATTATTAGCCTGCTAACGTTTACGCGTAAACAGTAGCTTTCTTTCTGAAGTTAATGGTTTTTGCAAAATAACGAAATGGGTGCTTTTGATACTTCAGCAGATTTTTTTTCCTACAAAAATGAAGTATCAGTCGATGGAGGCTTTCATGAATCCGATAATAAATATGACATTAAAATACCTTTTTAAAAATTTCATAATTTTCCAAGACCCGCAAGTTTATCATTTGAATTTATTTTTGCTTGGCCAGTTTATATATACTATTTGAAAGACAATTCTGCAAAACATGTAATGAACTATGTTAAAAAAAAATCTATCGTTGTTGAATTCTTTGAAGTTTATTTGTTTATTTATTTACAGACTTCGATTTAGTGCACAATTTGTGTACGAAACCCTCAATGCGTGAAAGTAATGCACCCTTAACCAGTTCATCAGTAGATCTAGCCCACGCGAAAAGGCGGGCAGAATTTGGAAAATTGTTGTGGAAAATGTTGCAAGGGAAAGAACTTACTGAGCGGTTCAACCGTGTCAATTGCACAAGTTATCCCATCCACTACTTCTTTTTTTATGAGAATTAAGTAGAGTGTACAAGTACAACTAAGTGTTATGCCTGATGAACAGAGATAAGTTTCATAATTTTTTTTGGTATAATCATAATTTTGCATTACAAGATCTTTCCCATTTTCTTCGGATCAAGGCCGCATTTTACAGTTAACTTAAATATGAAGTAAAATAATATATGACTCCAGGAAGTAAAATACAGTTCATATTGTACGACTGAGGGATGAAGATATAAATTTAACTCAACTATGGTGTGTTTGTATTTGTAGTTTAAATTGGATCCGTTTGCAGTCTTTACCCATTTCGTTCCTTTTTCCATTAAAAATAATTTAACAAGAAATTATTATTTGTAAATTCAGTACAATATTCATCATTAAACATACAATAAAAACCTATCAAAAAAAAAAAAAAAAAAAAAAATTCACTTTAAACTTACATGATTGTATTGTCCTACTTTCGGGATATCTGTTCGCTTGCAATCGGTGGTTGTAATAAACAGATTTTATTGGTTAGCTTAGCTTGGTAATACAGCATGGATCTACTCATTTTTCAGAAGATACGTTGTCTCATTAAATGTTTAAATAGGTTGTCAGAGATATGATTGTCAGTTTCTTTCCATCGACACCTAAAGTTTAACATGTATTCCTAACCAATTCCCACCACTCAAAAAAGCAAGCTGCACTAGAGGTACTGATTAGGACAGATGCCAGAAAAATTCTAAATATTCATGAAATGCAAAATTATGTGGTTTCTGCTTTATATATATAAAACTTTCGATCTCTAGATTTCAATTGACATTACGGATTCGGATTCCCTGAAAATGTTTCGGAATTACGTACGTGATAATGAAGCAAACTCAAATTATGATTAAGATCTTTGTGCAACAAAGAGTTAAGAGTACGGTTTTAATTTATTTGGAATGGAGCGCACGCTCCTGTGGCAATATCTCTATACTCCCATCCCCCCCCCCCCTGCCCCATTCCTGTACCCACCTACTTTTGCCCTCTAAAAATTTAAACTTTAAATTCTTTCAACGTTTTGGTCAAGTATTCATCAATTCCCTTGCCAACTTATTCCAATCCCTATCTCCCTTAACTACGATAGAAAATCTTCCAACACCCTCGTCCTTGAAATCGAATGCCAACTTGTGGTCATGGTAATCTTTTCCCTTCCATGCATTACTTTTAATGCTTACAACAATCTTTCCACGCCTCATCACCAATATACTTGTACACTCCCATGAGTCTCTTCACCCTCCTGTCTTCCAATGAATCCCATTTCAGCTCTTCCAGTGAAGGATTTTGAAACCTTTTCCTACTACCTGTCCTGCTCAGTTGAGCTTGTTATCCCAAGATATTTAAATTTCAAGTCTTGAACAAACAATTCTTTCCCCACCTTAAAATCGTAACCAACGTTTAGTTTTTTAACTGTGTATCTAATAAGTTGACTCCTCTTGGCATTTATCCTCATCCTGTGTTTACCAATCCAGCTAGATAATCTGCAGCTGTTAGCAGTGGCGTAGCTAGGTTACAAAGGGGCTCGGTGCAAAAAAAAAAAAAAAAAAAAAAAAAAAAAAAAAAGCTACGCCACTGACTGTTCGCAGTCCTTTTATCACCTATGTGTGTAAACCAGAAATTTCTTAAATATAGTTTTTCTGCAAGTTATTTTTAAATGTTTAATTTACTGTTAGGTGTAATGACAATGTTAATGCCAGTTTCGGAAAATAGAGAAACAGTAATAGAATGGAGTGGTGGGTTTGAAAAAGAGAGAAGAGTTGAATATTTAGTGTCCTATAGAGTGTTCTATAACGAAAAATAATGCACAGCGTTCAGAGCTTTTGTGTATGTTATAGAAATATAACACGTATTTTGTATAGTTGGTAGATATAAGAGTTGTAAAACACCGCATGGGAAACTGAATTTATAATAAATACGAAATACCGCAGTGAAAAATTTCATTTTCGACTACACTGGTCCAAGCTCTTCTTTTCTTGACTCTGTCGTGACATCTTTTTGATCTCCCATCCCAAATATCTGAGTAATTCGTAATTTCTCAAATGAAATGTTCGTCAAAGTTTTCTGCCGGACATGTGCAGCGCGCAATAGGCAACAAGGAGAAACAGGAATTGCGTGTCCGGCACCGCTGCCACGCGGTGGACGAATGGCGCCGCAGCGGTACCGGAGATGTGTATGCATCTGTTTCCGTGTATTCGATGCCGTATTTGCGGCATCGCTGTAACTTGAAAAAACCGTTCATGTGCAGCGAGCTATTCAGTAAAGTGATTTAGTGTTTCCAAAAATTATTTCCGAGTTGGACTAATGACAATTAGGAGTCAGATGATATAATTTCGCTTCCAGGCCGTTCAGTCCTTCCACAATGGCGGACCGAGCGTGGTGGCTGTAACGGATAGCGTTCTGGCCTCGCATTCTGGAGGACGGTGGTTCGAATCCCCGTCCGGGCATCCAGATTTGGGTTTTCCATGGTTTCCCAAATCACTCCAGGCAAATGCCGGGATGCTTCCTTAAAAAGGCCATGGCCAAATTCCTTCCCATTCCTTGCCCCCCATCCTTTCCCGTCTCTAAAGACCTCGCTGTTGAGAGACGTAAAGCAGTTAAAAAAAAACAACACAATGGCAAGCTGTGAGTATTTTTTTTTCGGCTGCTGAAGGTGTGGTCTGCTTTTCAATATAATACCCCTCTGGGTGCCACATACTTCCTTCGACGACGGTGTATTCTTTTCACAATATAATGTTTTGACCAAACAGCAGAAACTCGAACGTTGCAAATCCGAAAGGACATCCGCATTCACACTGTCCGGTTTTTGTATGGCTCTTTTCTATCGCAAACACCGTGTGGTTGATTGGGGTGCTGTTTGAGTATAATGAATCTTTTTTTTTCTTTCGTCAGTTTTTTTTCAACAAATAATTGAATTAATGTTACATAACCGTCGAAGAAAGAGACAAAATATATGTTATTTTTGTGCATACTTGTACTATATTACCGAGCGGGGCGGTGTAACAGTTAGCGTTCTCGCCTCGCATTCGGGAGGACGGCGGTTCGAATCCCCGTCCGGGCATCCAGATTTGGGTTTTCCATGGTTTCCCCAAATCACTCCAGGCAAATGCCGGGATGCTTCCTTCAAAAGGCCATGGCCGAATTCCTTCCCATTCCTTGCCCCCATCCTTGCCCCCCATCCTTTCCCGTCTCTAAAGACCTCGATGTTAAAAAGAGACGTAAAGCAGTTACAAAAAAAAAAAATGTACTATATTCTTGAAATAGGAGATGAAGAAAATATACACATATTAACTAAATATGCCTTTATTGAAAAATATATGACAGTAGAATGAAATATACTGAAGGCAACAAACATATTTTTAAAGAAATGGTTTAAAATCGTTCATCTGGCCAGTACGTCACTGAGTTATAGGTTGGCTGCCGTGTCAGTGGACGGCTGCTACGCGGCGACCGGACGGCGTTATGCCGTCGCCGTGTAATGTGGAAGAGCCCATGCTATTCTTCACGCCACTGAAACAATGTCGCTGTTTGGTCAAAACCTTATAGTGTGAAAAGAGCACTTACAGCGCTTTTTTTGCCAACCGCATATTATTTCTCATGGGTGCAAAAAATTAAATGACGTTACATATGGCAGCATCATCTTGCTTGATAGTGGGTCAAAAGTATTTTTAATGATTAAAAAAAACATAAACCACGTAGCCTCCTGTGAACCTCCCGCCCCCCCCCCCCCCACGTAGCGAGTAGCTTTTTTCCCCTATTGATTCCAGAAGACATTTTGTACTCTTTTTTTTTTTTTCTTCTCCTTGTCAGACTATTGTAAATTACATACGGAGATAATTAACTTAGGGAAATAAATATTCACATGCAGTACCGGATTAACCACGTAGCAGGAGGTAGTCTCCTAGGGGGCCCCGCACCTAGGCTAGATAGACAATAATCTTTTTTTTTTTTTTTTTTTTTTTTTTTTTTTTTTTTTTTTTTTTTAGCTCTACAATTTTACCCCGGACGGCAAAAATCAAGGGATTCTTCTTCACATTTGCTACGGGCCCCGCGCTGTCTTAATCCGGCCCTGTTCACATGCTGTTGTGTGTTCTGCTCCTCATTTTAACTGTGAAAAATGTTATGAAAGTAAAGCTACGTGGCCTGGCTCGGAATCTCCCCTCCCCCCACGTAGCCTACCAGCAAACCCCCCCCCCCCTTTTACCGAGCCACGTAGTTTGAGCACGCTAACTAAGAGGCGGTGTAGGAGGCGTTGTACTTCCAACGGATATCTTTCACATGGGCGGTGAAGCTGCCTCACATCCATCACCGTCCCTATCCTTCCCCCTGACATCTTCGCGCCCTCCCGGGGGGGGGGGAGCATGCTTCCCAGTTTGGGAATCTCCACTCTAGATCAACCCTTTTTTCCCCACAACCCCCCCTTTCCAAAGCAAATTACTCACTGCCGCCTTTTCGAAAAAACTACTTACTAGAAAAAAATTTCTTCTTGAAATAAATAATTTAACACATTATACACCAACTTTTTTGGCTCGTTACTCACTTTTTGAAACAGTCTTTGTTAGGTGAAATGTACAATATCATAAACAGAAAAGAGAGGATAGATTTCTAAAATTATCCTGTTAAAATATATTGACAATATTGGTGTATTGTTCACAGTTTAATAAACATATAGATATTATAAAAATATTATTAATAAGAGGGCTCAGAATGTTGTAGTTTTCAGTATTTTAAATTGCCGCCTTCCACTATTGACAGTAGTTTATTTTCTTAGCTAATAAATTGCTGACTACACTAAATCCTCTTTTGGCTACATAGTCATCATGGGAAAGCAATTAAAAACTTCTTTGATGCAACACTTAAAGCTGGAATAATATTAGAAAACAAGGGTGGTGGTTAGTCCTCAAAACCCCCTAAATTTGCCTTTGACTAAATGCCCCTTATAATCTCTTCAACGCCCACCGTTGGTTGATACCACCCCTGCTGGGAATGATTGACCTAGACTGCCCGTCTAAAAATTTCTTTAGCTGGAGAAGCATATCACTGGGTGCTAGATTGGGATTGTATGGTTGATGTTTAATTAATCATTAATGCACGTTTGCAGATGGTGGTGTCAGGTCACATTGTCTTACAAGAGACAAATTCGAGCAGTCCGTAACCCAATGCCGTCTGTTCTGAAATTTCCAACACAGAGTTACACAGTACGAATCTTCATTTATGGCTTACCCTTCTGCATGAACATCACTAGCAGAATGCCATGATTTCCTGAGCCAAAATTGTCTCTCTAAACTTTTTCTGTCTTGGACAACCTGAATAACGCCACTGCAAAAACTGTTACATGCTTTCAGGTGCGATATGTGCAATCCATGTTTCAGTAATGGTAACAGTGTGGGCGAGAAAACCACCTTCTTCTTGTTGATAATGATCAAGAAACATTGAGAAGGGCTAGTTCAAAACGGCAGAAAATATGCGTTTGAGGCTGCATGGTTTGAGCTGCGCGTTTATCGATGGTTGTTCAAAGACGGTGGTAAGGAGGCATCCATTAATTACGTGAAGTGAAATGGGGGGGGGGGGGGAGGTCTGGTGAAATCCTACCAAGGCAGGGGTGGAGGTTGACGTAAATCTCACTTCATCTTTTTAATTCCTTGAATAACAGTAGAGCTAAAAAAAAGTCTATAAACGACTTCGATTCCAGAAAAAACACCACAGTTAATTAACGGACACCCCCTTACCGCGTCTTTGTGGCTGAGGCGGCCAGGGAGACATCATTGAAAGGCAATATGTTTTTATAGACATGAATCTGAAAAAGGATTGGGAATACTGTAATTCTGTGTCTTCGTTTTGTAGATTTGACTAAAGCTTTCGCCAGAATGAGGCAGCTAAATGTTTTATAAATATTAAAATACTAACTAATAAGTTTAATCGAAGATCTGAATACCAGTGCTGGATCTGGGAGTGAGGGAGGCAAATCAGGGCACTTGGCCCTGGGTGGCAACTTTATGGGGGCACTGACCTTAATAGTTTGAAGGGGCGACAGTCTCATCAGCTTTTGACCCGGGCTCGGAAAATTTGGTTGACTGACAAAGGTCCTTTTATATTCAGTTCGGTTACAAACAAAATAATAAAAATCTCACCAGATAAATGGAGATGCTGAATGGGTAACAGCATTTTCTAAATAGATGACATCCTTGAACAGAGAATGTAGATAACATGCAGAGATTGTTACTTAGGTATAATGTAGTAATAATAATATATGTGGTTATAAACACCAAAAAAAATACGTGAGATGTAAATCTTAAGTTAGTGAAGAAATAATACTACAAATTAATTAATACAATTATTTAGGAACAAAATTAATAAGCAGTATGAAAAAATCAAACACTTAGATCACTAATAATATCAGGTTTCCTTAAAAAAAAATCATAAATAGCTTAGTAAAATATTGCTCTCAAAATAAAAATAAGAATACTTAAATCCAAAATAAAACAATAATGATCTATGATCCAGGAAAAGAAAAAAACAGGATTAGCACAATAAAAACAAAAGAGCTGTTATAATAGAATGAAAATATTAAAAACAGTAACCAGGAAAACTCTGAAGATTATGACATGAAATAAATACATTGGATCTCTATGTAAAGTTAAAAAAAAAAAGGTAGACTGGCAAAAGAAATGTGAGAATACTGGAATGAATACATGGACATGATGTATGAGCAAAATGAATTGTAGAAAATCCCTATAAGTGGAAAGTGGTGAATGGAAAGGTTATTTGCAACATCTTCAGAAGATGAATAAACAGGCAGGTAAGAGAAATAGTAGTAAGAATTGCTTAGGAATGTGCATTCTCGGCGACAATGTGTAATCAATATTAAAGTTAGTAATCAGTGAGCTTTAAAATTTTGGCAGACATTGGAGTAACAGATGAACAAAATTGTAATTCTTTTATCTTATTATATCATGTAAAAAATTTCATTATAAATAATGTTGTCAAAGCAATTTAGTTAGTCATATCTGTAATGCTTTATCAAAAAATATTTGTCTTTTAATTAGTTATGTTAGTCTTGAGATAAGATAGCAGCTTCACACGTGGTATGCTATGTCAGTTGGATGATTAAACTAGTTTTTTTTTTTTAAATTTTGTTCCTTCAGCATGTTTTTTCATTGTTTGTGTAGCTGTAAATTGTATAACTCATTTTATGAGGAGTACATAATTAAAGCTGTTATCAACAATTACAAATAAAACTCAATTAACACTGTCAATTTAAGTTCCAAAATATTGTATTTTTTGTTATATTAAAGTTTTGTCTTTTCAGATGGAGATACTTCACAGAAATTGGTTTATGAGGTAGCTGCACTTTTTCTAGGTGAGTGAAAATTTCTGTTATAAGTTTATTCGTAAAAAAAAAAAAAAAAAAAAAAAAAAAAAAAATATCAATTATATAAAAAAATACACTACTTTTTTGTGAAAATTGTAACACCAAGGAGACAAGTGATTACAATTACATTTATTCCACAGATTAGAAACATGACATACAATAATGATTAGAGTTACAGAACAGTACATGCAGTTTGACTGTGATTATTCACATGTTGCAATCGGAGTCTCTAGATGTCGTGGCATGGAATCAAAGATGTGCTGCTTGGGAACATATTGCCACTGTGATATGTAGGTGTCTCCACAAAGCATTGACAGTAGTTGCAAGTGGACCAGAATGAACAAGATGCCAATCAACCATATAACAGATATGTTAGGCTAACATGCAGGCCAGGGTATGAATGATACAAATCATTCTTCGAAGAAGGCTTCTACATTCCTCAATCACAGGTGACCAGCCATAGTTCTGTTGAAATATAGCACATAGAACTGTCTGCAGGAGGGACAGTGATTCAGGCTCTAAAACATCCCTTATGTAGTTGCTGTTTATCATGTAGGAGGGGAGATAGCATGTTAGAGCCTGTGGCACTCCAAACCGTTATACTCTTGACATTTTTCCACTATGTCACTCAGTAATGCAGTCTAGCCTGATTGCGTTCACCATAGTAGTTTCTAACATATACTCATAGTATGGCAAGTTGAAATGGGACTCGTATGAAAACAATTCATTTAGACACTTGGCGTGGCAGCAAAGGTGTACATGTGACCTTTGCTGTCTGTAATGGTTTGTGGTCAATAAAAGCTGACACAATGGCATGCATACCATCCATTACCAGCCCTCAAAAGATGATGTCGAACTGTTGATGCAAGACATGTCGCCCTCCTCCCCCATCTCCCTGCAGTGATTCCATCAATGAGCAAACCCTGTGTTACACCTGTGTATGAAGCTATTCTTTCCTTTATGGCCTTGATGGACTAGATGGTGGTCATCCCATGCTGCGAATCACATTGTGTGTTCAGTACGCATTTGTCACTGTGAACAAGCTCTCTTCTGCCTACTGGAATCTACACATGCATCATCTGTCATAGCTCCAATGCCTGTATACTTGCTGCAATGTCACAGGTATGACAAACCCATGTTCCTGGAGTTGAATCAATCTGTCCACATTCGAACTCATTCACATTATTAAATTGAGCTGTTTGACATTGAAGAGGCATACTAAGCACTTTCTCGCACACTTCCACTTAATTTTTTTTTATTTTTTTTTAATTGCAATGGAGCACAGGCTCCGGTGGCAATTTCCCTACACACCCATCTTCCCCCTATCCTGCACCTACCTACATTTGCCCTCTACAAATTTTATCTTTAAATTCTTTCAAAGTTTTCGGTAAATTATTCATCATTTCTCTTGATGGCTCTGTAAAGATGGACCTGCTTAGTCACACCCAAGAGGACCCAGCAGGGAAGATTTACCCGCAGACCCCGAGCCTTGCCAGGAAAAGGTTTACTGGTCATTGGCAGCTCCAACGTGCGACGGCTGGAGAAACCGCTACGGGAATTAGCCACGAAGAACGGTGCAGATCCTCATACTAACGTTCATTCCGTTTCTCTTTCAGGAGCAACCGTACCACGTGTCATGGAGGCCATTCCAAAAGCGATTAGGGAATCGAACTGCCGTCAGTTAAGAGTAGCTGCGCACGTCGGCACTAATGACTCGTGTCGTGTTTCTGTTCCAGATATAGTTAAATCCATGGACAAGTTGGGCCGAAAGGCGTATGAAGCCGCCCGGGAAAATTCAGTTTCATTACAGTTCTCAATTTGCAGTGTGGTGCCGCGTGTCGATTGTGGGGAGGCTGTGTGGTGGAAGATCTTTAATTTAAATAGTAATTTGCAGGAGCTTTGTCGCAAAAACAACTGGGGCTTCGTCGACCTTCGTCCGATGATAGCTGCCAGCTGGGACGCATTTGACAGGTCGGGCATCCACTACACACCTAGAATGGCGTCCAAGGTGGCTGCTAAAATTTGGAGCCACCTTGATATGAATTATTTTTTAGGAACAGCGTGAGGCCCGAGGATCCTTCATTTCACCGAAGAGGATGTGCTGATAACATAGAAGCTGGTCCCGGTAGGGATGGCGCGAATAATTTTAATATTACAGCTCCAATTACTTCACCCGTTTACCGTCAGAGTGCGAGTATGAAAAATGCTATTTTAGACTCCACAAATAACAATACGAAGCAGCTAAGGATAATGGTACTAAATTGTCAGAGTATTAGAGGGAAAGTAGCGGATTTTCACGCCTCAGTTGCGACTAATGATGTCGATATAATACTTGGAACCGAGAGCTGGTTGACGCCTGAAGTTGAATCTAGCGAAGTATTTGGCCCTCATTTCAATGTTTTTCGGAAGGACAGAACTGTCTCAATGGGCGGGGGTGTGTTCGTGGCCGTAAGTAAAACTGTTAATTGCTCTGTCGTAACTGAAACGGAAAATTTTTGCGAGTTAATATGGGTCAAGGTAAAAATTGGCAAAAATTTAAAGTTCATACTCGGGTCATTTTATCGACCTCCGGATTCTGATTTAGCTAACGCGGAATTCTTCAGGGAGTCGCTTAATAACATTTACAAAAAATTTCAAGGACATATATTGATCGTGGGTGGTGACTTTAACCTACCGTCGGTTAGGTGGGACACATACACGTTCAGGTTGGGTGGAAGAGATAGGTTAATAACCGAAACGTTCCTAGAATCATTTGCAGAAAGATCTCTTGAACAGATGGTCGAAGAGCCAACACGGTGCGACAAAGATTCCTCGTCCATTCTGGAACTTTTTCTAATTAGCAATCCTGATATTGTAGATAAAGTTTGTATAGAAGACGGTATAAGTGATCACAAGGCGGTTGTGGTAACGTTAAACTCCAGTCTGAGTCTGAAGCATGACAAAGAGAAACTCGTGTTTTGCTTCGATAAGGCAAACGATGCGGGTATGGTTGACCATTTTGCGAAGAATTTTGAAACGTACACGCTAAATACAAATGTTGAGGAACTTTGGTTTAATTTAAAAGAACTAATATGGACCGGTTTAAACAAGTTTGTTCCTAAGAAGTGTATTAAGGTCAGTAATAACTTCCCTTGGTTCAATAGGGAAGTGAAACGTTTGCTCAGGAGGCAAAGGCGTTTACATGCCGCGGTGAAAAAAATCGGGGGACTCATCTAATCGTGCTAAATTAGTCCAGTTGCGTGCGGAAGTGCGTAAGGTAATGCGCGATGCGTTTAAAGAATTCCAAGCCAGGAATTTATCCAAAGATCTGATTACTAATCCAAAAAAGTTCTGGTCGTATATCAAAGTAATAAGAGGCTCTCGTAAGGTAATGCCGTCGCTGATTAAAGAAAATGGTGAATTATCAGAAACAAGCGTAGAGAAAGCAGAAATTTTGAATGATATATTTAAAAAGGCTTTCACGATAGAAAACTCAGAGGAGATACCGATATTTAACAATCGTACCGACAAAATTATGAATGATCTCGTTCTTGATGTCGAGGGAATAACTAAACTGCTTATGAATGTAAAAACCAATAAGGCTCCCGGACCAGACGGTATTCCTACAAGATTCTACTCAAGATACGCAAAGGAAATTGCACCGTATTTGATGAAATTGTATACCGTCTCTCTGGATCAAGGAAAAATACCAGCCGAATGGAAGACCGCTATCGTAACTCCAGTGTTTAAAAATGGGAATGTTAATGATCCTCAGAATTATAGGCCGATCTCGTTAACTTCAATATTTTGCAGGATTTTAGAACATATCATCTATTCGAATGTCATGCGGTTCTTGGATGAAGGTGAGCTTTTAAATCCAAATCAACATGGATTCAGAAAAGGCCGATGCTGCGAAACACAACTTGCACTTCTAATTCACGACTTGTGCCAAATTATAGATGAGCAATCCCAGGTTGATTTGGTTCTATTAGACTTTAAAAAAGCTTTCGACACTGTGCCTCACACTAGGTTACTTAGGAAACTTCGCGGTTACGGCATATCTAGACAAATATGCGACTGGGTTGCAGACTTCCTGAAGGGCAGAACACAGGGTGTAGTTCTCGACGGTGAGCGTTCATCACTTACTGAAGTGGGGTCTGAAGTTCCCCAGGGAAGCGTGTTAGGGCCTCTGTTGTTTCTCATATACATCAATGATCTATGCGACATAATAGGGGGAATGAAAAGATTATTTGCCGATGATGCTATAATTTATCGCGAAATCAAAACCCTGGACGACTGCGCTTTGTTACAAGACGATATTACGAAAATAATTGCGTGGTGTAAAGATTGGCAGTTGGAGTTAAACGCTAAAAAGTGCCAAGTCATGCGTGTAAGTAAAAAGTTGACACCATTTAACTATGGATATACGATAAATGGCACTGACCTTAGAACGGTAGATTCCGCTAAATACCTAGGGGTAACAATTCGTAATAATTTGTCGTGGAATGAGCATATCGAGAATGTAATGGGAAAAG
Organism: Vandiemenella viatica; assembly: GCA_031002005.1. Lineage (NCBI taxonomy): Eukaryota > Metazoa > Arthropoda > Insecta > Orthoptera > Morabidae > Vandiemenella > Vandiemenella viatica. The sequence goes on from JARYHS010008074.1 coordinate 65,840,259, forward strand.
CAAATCGTATGCTCCGATTTCTAGGTCGTAATTTAAATCAATGCACTCAGGAAGTGAAATCGATTGTATACTAGTCACTAGTACATCCTCACTTAGAGTATTGTTGTTATGTATGGGGTCCCCATCAAAAGGGGTTAATGGAGGCTTTAGAGAAGGTCCAAAGAAGAGCCGCCCGATTCGTGACAGGTATATGTAGTTGGAGGGAAAGCGTAAGTGCGATGTTGAAGGAGTTAGGTTGGGAAGACCTGGAACACCGAAGGTGTTGCTCTCGACAGAAGCTAATTGAAAAATTCACGACAGATGTATTTCGGAATGACAGTCAGCAAATATTGCTACCAGCAACATTCATATCTCGAAATGACCGTGAAAATAAGATAAGAGAAATCAGGGCCAGAACCAATTCATTTCTGTACTCATTTTTCCCACGAGCGATTAGGGAATGGAATAGAAAGGATTTACCGGGCGAGTAAACTTAAAATCCGACAGGAGTAGCTTTCGATAAAGCACTCCAGCCATCCTGATCTGGGTTTTCCATGGTTTTCCCAGATCACTCCACGCGAATGCAGGGATGGTTCCTCACAATAGCCCATGGGCGCCTCCTGCCATATCCCTTATAACCCTTCCAAACCATAACCCTTCTCGATAGGTGCTATGCACCCTCCGCCACACACTTTTAGTGAATCGCGGAGTAATAATAATAATAATAATAATAATGCTGGACCTACTTGCACACCATCACTCTGCAGTCTTACTCACTCATTATAGTTCCACTGTTTTCTAGACTAGACAGAATATGTAACGAACAGACTATGAAAGAAATAATGAAAAGGAATGGAGGAAATTGAAAGAACATACAGACATATTGGGTTCTTCTTCTAATGTGAAATTATAAATCTCAAGTAAAAAGGACGTGGACCACCCAAGATTTAGGTGGGAAGAAATTCAGAAATTGAAGGCAGAACAAACATTTTCAATTGCCACAATGAGTGGAAGAAGTTTACTTATGAATATAACTGCAAAATAGTAATTTCTTAAAATACTAACTGTGCTGTTGAATTTGTTCTTGTAGCTGAGTGGGACAAATCAGAAGGCCAACCCTGTTTTTACTTCTTTCTTAGATCTCCTCCTTCCTTTCTGAATTGTGGCAGTATCTGAATATTTTAAATATGTTTCAGCATTTTGCTTATTTGTTTCTACCACTGACACTAAAAGATTCTGTTTTTGTGGAAGACCCATAGCCAAACTTTAGTATTCTTAACAAAGCTTCTTTGTAAGTAAAGCACTGAGCTTGGTGGGTGAGCGGTATTGCTCTGGCCTTACATTTGGGAAGACGCAAGTTTGACTCCCTGTCCAGCCATCCAGATTTGGGCTTTCCATGGTTTCCCCTAATCACTCCAGGTGAATGTGAAAATGGTTCCTTCAAAAAGGCCATGGCTGAATTCCTTACTGTTCCTTTGAGTCCTCTCCAGCATCTAATGTCGACGAGGTATAAAACCTAAAGTGAAAAAAAGTAACACTTGAAGTGGTCAGACTTGGTACTTGTAGGAGCCAATTGCTTTATTCGTATGTTTGTGAATTATTGCATAAAATCCCTGTTTGAATCACAAAGTCAATCTGTTATAGTCAGAGTGATTTAAACACAGTCACCCTGTATAAAAAACCAGTTGCCATTTATTGAAAAGTAAGTGAGCTATTTGTGTATACATGAGCACCATCCACATTTATACAAAGGGCAAGACAAATATTAATTTCGGTAGTATCTGAATGTTTTAAATATGTTTCAGCACTTTATTTATTTGTTTCTACCACTGACACTTATTATTTTGTGTTTGTGGAAGACCCACAGGCAAACTTTAGTATTCTTATTTTTTTTTAGGCAGCTAATTTCTGGGTAGAAAGTAATCCTGTAGATTAAAGTGTAATTTTTTTGAAGTGTGTACAGACAACCTTTCTTACAATTTAACTGTACAGATAAAAAAGTTTTCAAATTTCGAGACATTCAATAAATTTATATGATACTATTATTTTTGTGCTGCCTCATCTATGCGGTCTTGGGCGTGCAGAGTAATGTTTTTTTCTTTTCTTGTAGTAGTGTATAAAGATTTGTAATGTCACATCTTTGCAATTTGAAGACATGAATAACCAGAGTTTTAGTATTAGTGATTATCTGGTTTGTGATCTTTGATGGTTATCTAAAGGAGTGTTCACTGAGAAGCAGTGTAATCTGTGGCACCTATCACTTCTCAGTACAAACAAATTATGGTTTTTTTGTGCTGTTCCCCAATCACAGAGAGTCATAAGTTATACCACAAATCATAAGCTAAATCATATGCTTTCAAACTGTGAAAACACTATTCAAATTGGTCGGGTAGATTTTGCATGATGCTTGGAACAAGGGGCAGTATCATGCAGCCTACAGATTTTCGGTAGTGTAGATTTGTGAGTTTTACTGAAAGTCAGATGAAGTTTCAAAGGCACTATAAATTTCATAAAATATAAGGAAATTTGTCCCAGTGTACTGTTTTTTCTCCGGGAACATCAGTAGTTTGCAATTATGTTATATACTGCTCAGTAGACTCCCTAGCTGTTCAAATTATGATCTGTTCCCAGTTACCAACTTTTTAGAGTTTTAATCTTTTGTAATGGCAAGTTACTGTTGTGCATTAGATATATAAAAATCTATCATTTTGTTTCTAATTTTTCATGTCATTTATTAGCTCATGTGAAGTTTTACTATGTCAGTGGTCCCGTGGATCAGTTGTTAATATGTCTGATTGGAGACTGAAAGTTTCCTAGTTCAAATACCGATCTTGGTTGATCCAGCCTTCAACTTTTGCACAGCTTGTTGTATAATGTGAAGTATGTCAAAATGCTTATGTTGCTCAGATTTTTTGTTGAACTATTAGGTTAGCACATCCCTGTCACCATGTCATTACAACCATAAGAGATTATTATTACTGAGAAAATCTTCAAGAAAATTTGCCCGCTTTGCCTGCAGGAGAAGGTGTCAATTTATTTAGTTCTTTGATGATGAATGTTTGCTGAATTGTTTCAATATTTGAGCATTATTTTGCAAATACAATGTTAGTTTCAAATAAATCATTTGTGAACTTCTAGCTTATTCAGTTTGCATACTTCCATATCGGATGTGGGAATATCAGGATTGGATTTTGAAGTGTTTCAGTGAATGTTCTTGAAAGTTCATCTGTTTTCTCTGCAACAGTGCATATCACAAAGACAGCTGGACAAGTCTACTTGATTACGTCCTTCCTTTGAGGCAAGGATTCGGGGGGGGGGGGGGGGGATTGTTTTTGTGGTTTTACCTAAAGCATCAGTTAGTCAAGGTGCATTCAGTGACATAAGTGTCATTTTTAACATTCCAACTGTCCAGAAGCCCGGGTATAATACCATCATACTTTTTTAGTGTCCTCTAATTTAATATAATTGTGATGAAGCACACACTCCCATGACTATTTCGTTACACACCCATTTCCCCCCTTTCCTGTACCCACTTATTTTTTCCATCTGCAAAATTCAACATTTTGGTATTTCAGAAACACAATTTCTTTTGATTCTATATCTTCTCTCAATGACATTCTCTCATACAGCCCACACTTGAGATGAGAGAATACATCTAATAAATGATAAAGATTTGTTTCTATACTTATAATAGCCCCTTAGTTATAACAGTTATAAGGATCTGCAGTTTGGGACTGTTCTCTGTGAAATGAGATCTTATTTTGGTTTAACCACTGCATCCTGTAGTTTGGAAGACAACTGGAACAATTAAATCTTATATATATATATAAAAATAGACGTGTTTTTTCCTATATTTCACTTTTCAGCCACCACTACCAAGCACAGATCACTGATGTTTGTGTTGGAAGTAGCATGGAGTTTCCTGTCGTGCACAACGTTGGCCGAATGCCGATAGGTGTGGGGATGTGGGAGATATAATGATTAAAGTTGGTCAGTGCAGGGCATTTTCATATTTCGACCAAAAATTTGTATCTCCGTATACTTCTCTTTCCTGCCACAACTACATAACATAGACCTTTGGTGTTTGTATGTGGTAGTAGAATCGACTTTCCTGTCGTGCACTATGGTTGTTAGATGTCGGTAGCTATGGGGGTGTGGGAGATATGGGGGTTGAAAGTGGTCGACCTGTGGCAATTACATACTTCTGCCAAAGACAAAAGTGTCATGGTGTATCACTTTTCAGCGAAAAATATAGATCACAGATAACTGGCGTTTGTGTGTAGTAGTAACACAGAGTCACCTTTCGATCACAACAGTGGCCGAATTTTCAGAAACTGTGGTACTGTGGTAGATATGGTGGTTGTAAGTGGCCGACCTAGGATATTTTCGTATTTCGACTGTCTCCGCATATGTCACTTTTCTGCCACAACTACATAGCATAGAGCATTGGTGTTTGTGTTTGGTAGTAGAATCGTATCTCATGTAGTGCACTATGGTTGTTAGATGTCGGTAGCTATGGGGGTGTGGGAGAAATGGGGGTTGAAAGTGGTCGACCTGTGGCAATTTCATACTTCTGCCAAAGACAAAAGTGTCATGGTGTATCACTTTTCAGCGAAAACTATAGATCACAGATAACTGGCGTTTGTGTGTAGTAGTAGCACAGAGTCACCTTTCGATCACAACAGCGGCCGAATTTCAGAAAACTGTGGTACTGTGGTAGATATGGTGGTTGTAAGTGGCCGACCAAGGATATTTTCGTATTTCGACTGTCTCCGCATATGTCACTTTTCTGCCACAACTACATAGCATAGAGCATTGGTGTTTGTGTTTGGTAGTAGAATCATATCTCATGTAGTGCACTATGGTTGTTAGATGTCGGTAGCTATGGGGGTGTGGGAGAAATGGGGGTTGAAAGTGGTCGACCTGTGGCAATTTCATACTTCTGCCAAAGACAAAAGTGTCATGGTGTATCACTTTTCAGCGAAAACTATAGATCACAGATAACTGACGTTTGTGTGTAGTAGTAGCACAGAGTCACCTTTCGATCACAAAAGTGGCCGAATTTCAGAAATTGTGGTTGTGTGGGAGATATGGTGGTTGTAAGTGGCTGACCAAGGATATTTTCGTATTTCGACGAAAGGCATGTGTCTCCGCAGATTTCACTTTTCTGTCACGACTACATAGCATAGAGCATTGGTGTTTATGTGTGGTAGTACAGGGCGTTCGCCGGGAAACGCAACCCACTGTTAGCGCTACAAGGAAGAAACTGCTCCCGGCGAGCGAGCGCTCAGTTTCCGGCATTGTTCGACCGTCGGCCGCGGACTATTTCATAATAATTACGCTTCATAAACTTGTGTGCTAAGCATTTAAATGTGACGTAATTCATTAGCTTACCTTATAAAAGATGCTGGAAGTGTTGACCCTCTTGTGTAATGCACATTTCACATCTTCTGAACATATTTCGAGACACACGCTGCCCTAACTGACTTAATGATTTTTTGGGTGACTGTTCTAGTCGAAAAGCGATATCGACAATTTTCTCCTCTGTGAGAATACGGTTGACCGACAGTCTCTTTTTGTTAAAAAATGAACCCGTTTCTCTTACTTTTTTAACCAGACGCAGAATTGTTGATTTAGCTGGCAGTAAAGCGCCAGGAAATTCGCGACGAAATTTACTGCGACACTTTTTAAACGACTTCTTCTTCACATATGTATCGTAGAGAAATATTCTTTGTTGCAAACTGTAACGTACCATAATTTTACTCACACTCAAACACGGTACAGATTAATAAGAGTATGAAGCCCCAAACCAGCCAAACAGCAAAGAAATGTTTATTCACAACACTGATTAATAAGAGACTGAAGTCACAAAGTATCTACAATGCAAAGAAACCGTTCTTAACAATGTACGGGTCACTGCACTGCACTGTTGGGGCAGCGGAGGTGTTAAACAGTGCGGTGATTCACGGTGGCGTGTGGCGGAAACTGCTGGCTCCACTGACCGAGCAAGTTGCCGACGGCAACAGGCTGGGAGGGTAGCGTTTCCGGCGAACGCCCTGTAGAATTGTGTCTGTTGTTGTGCACTATGGTTGTTAGATGTCTGTAGCTATGGGGGTGTGGAAGATATGGGGGATGAAAATGGTCGACCTGCGGCAATTTCATATTTCTGCCAAAGACGCATGTGTCACGGTGTATCACTTTTAAATGAAAACTATCAATCGCAGATCACTGGCGTTTGTGTGTGGTAGTAACACAGAGTCTCCCATCGATCACAACGTTGGCCGAAATTCGGTAACTGTGGGAGTGTGTGAGATATGGTGTTTGAAATTGGTCGATCAGGAATATTTTCGTATTTCATCCAAATACTTGTGTGAATCCGTAAATTTTACTTTGCTGCCGGAACTAAATAGCGCAGAAGACTGGTATTTAGGTGTGGTAATAGTATCGAGTCTCCCATCGTGCAGTATGGTGGTTAGATGTCTATAGCTGTCAATATGAATTCTTTACAATCGCGAACGAAGTCGTGGGTACCATCTAGTTAATTTATAAATGTGAAAGTAACTCTGTATCTCTGTCTGTTCGTTAAATTTTCACGACTAAATGGCTGAACCAATCTTGATTAAATTTGTCAACAAAATATTATGTAGCATTGGGAAGGACATAGGCTACTTTTGTTCTGGATAAATAACATGTTTTGTAATGAAATTTTGAAAAGTAGCCAAATTTTGACAGACAAATAGAATTGTGTGTGTTAGTCTCTTAACGTTATATTGGCTGCTCAGTCTTTTTTTTTTTTTTTCTTCTTTTGCAGTTAGTTTGTGTACGATTTGTTTGTAAATTTCATATACTGACAACACATTATCTCAATAATTCCAATATACCTATCATTCACATTTAATAGACTATAGTCTCAAATGAAATTAGTCTTTGGGATGACTGAAAGTGACAGGGTTACACTTATAAAATATGTGTTTTTCCAATGGGCAGTTATATGAAGCTAGCCCAAGGGTTTCCAACCACCAAAGGCGATATAGCATAGCAAAGGGCAGCAAAATTGACAAAAGCTGTGGTAGGTAGTCTCCCATGAGATAGGTTCAGTGGTAGAATGGTACAGTGTTGGCTTCCCCGTCATATAATATTGACTCCATGCTTTTGGGGACATCTATTAGCTTTCTATATCCAATTCTAATAATAAAATTCTAAGTGCATTTGTACAAAGATATGGGTAACAGCTAGTGGTCAAATAAAATTAGTGAATAGCATCTGGATGCTGATTCTGTGAACAGTTATTTTGTTGGGAAAACATCTTGTATTGGCTTTTACTTTATCTGTGAAATTTACGTTACACATTGGGAAGTACATCAAATTTAAATTTAAATTTAAATTAAGCCTTACTCGATTCTTACATTTCATTCAAATGGTTTGTATTCCTGTTTTGTATCTTCTCAGTTATGGGGGCTTCTGGTGCAGGCAGCACCAGTGCTGAATCAATTGAACCTACCTCTATTTTGGTGCGGCGTATTGGCTCTGCTGTTCTTTATGGAACGTGCTCTTTCCTCATTACTGTGAGTAAAAAGTTTTACTGCCATACTATTTCTATTAATGTATTTATTTTATTGGTTCATTGTTTCATTAAATTTTAGTGTAAGAGTTTTTATCCTTTTTTATGCTTTTGATGTCCTGACTTGACACATTATACATTCAAGCATGGGCGTATCCAGTGAGGGGCAAGGGAGGGGGGCTACTGCCCTCCCCCCACCAGAAAAATCAAGTTGCCTTCAGTACTCTTCGATGAGTAAAGAACTGACTCAGGAGCACTATGGGAGAGGAAAGATTGACTGGATTATGCCTGATGAGTGTGCATCAGAATGTCATGAAAGTACACCATGAGATATTGATAAATAAAGTTATTGAAAATTTTTCTGAGTATCGAAGACTATTAATGTTTACATAAAAAAACTATAATTGAGTTTCAATCTTGATTAACTGTATGTAGGTCCTTGACTTACTATGTTAATCAATAGTAAAAATAGTTTCCTCAATAAGTTTGAGTTTTATTATGTAAGAAATCGTAATATTTCAGTACCCCATCCCACTTCCTTAGAGTTCCACCCCCCTCTAATTCAGATGTAGCCTCCCCCCTCCCCCCCAGTTCTGATCCTGGATACGCCCTTGCATTCAAGTAATGCTTGAAATTGTTGATAATAATGTTCCACATGTATTTACCTTGCATCCACAGATTAGTGTGGAATACACAACAAATTTCAAAAGATATTCATCTAAGTCATTCAATGCTGAATAATCTGGTGGTTCAGTGCTTAAGTCATCTAACTGGAGAAGAAAGGTCATCTATTCAAATCCCTCTCTTGGTGGAGATTTTCAAAGGCCCTTAACCCAACGTTCACCTCTGTCACAGATTGTCATGTAATGTGAAGTACGCCAGAAGACTTCTATGGTATTGGGTTCCATGTTAAATTGTAGGTCTCCTTTACCCAGTAGGATTACATGATTAGGTTAAGGGTAGCCACGACAGAGGCAGATTGAAACTCTGTCAAACTGGCGTATGAACTACCCTTCAGGGCCTCCCAGCCAATACTGCCATATTCCCAGTCTTTAATTCAGTATCTCACATTTTATCAAAATTTATTTAAATTTTTGAAAAGTCAGTCCCATTGACATCAAGTTTCAGACAATTTTATAGATTTTGATCCTCATTTTAGGTATCTAGTTAGTGTTTGGAAAACATTTGATGTGATAGAGTATTAGAAAATCTTATGTTTAATTTAATTTAATTGCAATGGAGCACAGGCTCCGGTGACAATTTTCCTACACACCCATCTTCCCCCTATCCTGCACCCACCTACATTTGCCCTCTACAAATTTTATCTTCAAATTCCTTCAAAGTTTTCGGTAAATTATTCACCATTTCACTTGGTAACTCATTCCAATCCCTGACACCCTTACCTACAAAAGAGAATCTTGTGCCTGAAATCGAGTGCCAGCTTGTGGTCATGGTCATCTTTTCCCTTCCATGCACTACTTTTCATACCTATTGCAATATCTTTCCATGCATCATCGCCAGTATATGCCCTGTACTCTCCCATGATCCTCCTCATCCTCCTCCTGTCTTGCAATGAATCCCATTACAGCTCCTTTATCATATCCGTCACTGATTGCATTCTGCGATAATTTCCAGAAACAAATCTAGCAGCCCTTCTTTGCACCCTCTCCAACTCCTGTATTTGATACGTAAAATGAAGGTCCCATACTACACTACCATATTCGAGCAATGGTCTCACCAAAGTTTTGTAACCCAATTCCTTGACTTCTCCCGTACATCCCCTCATCACTCTCTCCAACAAGTGCAGAACTTTGAAACCTTTTCCTACCACCTGTCCAATGTGTCCAGCCCAGTTAAGCTTGTTATCAAAAGTAATGCCAAGATATTTACATTACAAGTCTTCAGCAAGCAATTCTTTCCCCACCTTATATTCATAATAAACCTTTTGTTTTTTATTTGTGTATCTAATAAGCTGACTCTACTTTGCATTTATCTTCATCCCATGTTTACCAATCCAACTAGATATCCTGTCCAGATCACCCTGCAAGTGTTTACAATCCTCTATCGTTTTGTTTCTTTTATACAGCATTATGTCATCTGAAAACAATCTAATTTCAGATAGTAAACAATCAACACAATTATTCATTAGAATAATGAATAGCAATGGTCCCAATACACTACCCTGTGGCACACCCATTTTTACTTCTACTTCTTTTGATACTTCATTTCCTACCCTAACTTTCTGTTTTCTACCTTTTAAAAATTCTTCTACCCAGCAAATCACTTTCTCATCCACTCCAATGGTTTTTACCTTATTTACTACCATTTTATGGCTTACTCTGTCAAATGCCTTTGAAAGATCTAGTGCTACACTATCAATTTGGCCTCCCTTGTCCATTTCATCTGAAATATCTTGCATATATCCCACCAACTGAGATTCGCATGAATATCCTTGCCTGAACCCATGTTGCCTGCTTGAAAACCACTTACATTCCTCACATATATTTCTGATGTGGTTGCATATCAATCTTTCCATTAATTTACCTACCACTGATGTCAAACTGATTGGCCTGTAATTCTCAACTCTATTTCTCACTCCTCCTTTATGTACCAGTACTACTATTGCACTTTTCCAGTCCTGTGGTAAGCAGCAAGTATCCAGACTCAATTTTGATAATATTTCAAGATAAGGTACAATGTCACATCCGGCCATCTTTAAGATATCTGTAGTAATATTATCTTCACCAGCCCCTTTATGTTTTTTCAGCTTTCTTATTTCCTTCATGATTTCCTCAGGCTGAATATCAAATTTTTTACTATTGTCATTTCTAATTGTGTTGTTAAGCTCGTTCTCCGAATTAGACCCTCCTGTTTCTGATTCATTGTCCCTAATACTTTCACTGAACCAGTTACTTAAAATCTCTACCTTTTTAAATCGTCAGTAACTTCTTCTCCATCCTTATCTATAAGTGTCTCTACACCCTCCCTTCCCCTCAGTTTCCTGATATAGCTATAGAAATTTCTAGATGCATCAGTCAATGGTCCTCCTGCACTGACAATACTCTTCATAAACCCATCTTTAGCCATTTTCTTTGCTGTTATTAAGTCCTTGTTTAGTTGTTTTAAATATTCCCTACTACCCTGCTGTCTCTTAACTCTGTTATGTTCTTTTCTTACCAACCTCTTTAACCTCCTCACTTCCCTATTATAGTACATAGGTTCGCTACTTCTCTTTATTTTCTGCCTTGGAATAAATTTTTCTTCCCCCTTTCTTATTATCTCCTTGAACTCTTCCCACCTTGACTCTACTGTACTTGAGCCTTCCTTCCATTTGCTTAATTGTTCTCTGAAGTATCTCTTCAAATTCAAAACCTGTGCCTTTTTATAATTGTACCTATTGTTATGTATTATGTTACCAAATGAGTATGAGGTAACACCTCATTATGCTTGAACAGATTTCTGTAGCCTAGTGGAAACAATGTCAAGTAGGTATCTCCATGAATCTTAAGTTTTGGGTTGCCAAAAAGTGATATTGGTTCTGAGACTCTGCTTCCTGGGATTGCATTGCATAGTGTTTTATCTTGTGCAACATACTAAAATAAATGTCTGAAGTAGAGAACAAAACCCAAATTGATTGCCTCCTTTTTGAGTTTATTTACTGAACTATTACTACACTTGAGTAGTAATAGCTATTAATCACTAGATATTTAGCATGTTTATCAGCCTTTCTAAACCTACTATTAAGGTACATCAGTCAACTGTTGTTACAAAAAGCTGGTAATATTTGTTGTGGAATCTTAATTTCCTTCAATCCCAACAATGTAGCATGGCATATTGAAAAATTTCTGGCTAGGCCCATTAAGAAAAAATTAGCAGATGTTAAATATAGGGGTTGAGATAGCCAAGTGTTTCAAACATAGCAAGAAATTAAGCTGGTTGTAATAATTTCTTACCAAAAAACAGAGCATGGTGGGAGAGCAGTAACACTTCCTTTCTCTTGACTCTTATGATTTTCAACATTACACACCGCCAATTATTATCATTCCGATTATAAACTACATCTTAATGCCACGTAGTATTTTAGATTTTATTACCCTTGTAACCATTTCAGCAAACCCGTCTCGAATTAATATAACATAACGTAATCAACCCAGATCTCTCTCTTCTTATAATTGGTTGAGGATAGTTTCTTTTATTATTATGAATAATGGGGTCTCTATTATTATTATTTTTTTTTAGAAAGTTTCTGAACTTGGGAACATCTAGATCTCAAAGTATTATTATTGAAACTTGAATTATTGAAACTAGAATTATTAATAAAGTCAAATGACACATTACATGTCTGGATGGGATCTATTGAAAACAAGGTTCACAATCTGACTTACGATTTACTTATGTATTTTCATTGTTTACTTGACAAGATTTTACATAGATTAATTTTCTTTTAAAACACAAGGGTACATAACTTTCTCGGTGGAGCAAGAGAGTCTGTCTTGGGGTGATAACTAGGGTAAACGACGTTGATGCAAAAGTTCCTTTTTCTGATTGGTGATTACAGTGCAGGCGAATCTAAGTTGTGCCGTCGGTGGATTGACCAGCTCTCCATCACGGTCGGCTGCCTCCTTGCTCTCTCTCCCCGTGGTCAGCTGGGTGGTCGATCTGCCACCCTCGGTCGGTAGCCAACCAGTTTCTCTCTCTTCCGTGCTGCCGGACGAAGCGTCGCTTTCCACCCCTTCTTGATGACGTCTCCCAATGTCTGTATTTGGAGGGAAACTCTTCTCGCTGGTTGGTTCGGGACATGCAACAAAACCGCCCTTTTTTTTCATAATAAAAATACAAATTTTTCCTATTGGCTGTACTCCCTGGCTTTCCCTCACCCTTCGTTCTTTTATACAGATTTACTTTTTATTTTATTTGTTTACTGAAACAGCCCAGGCACCCCACTCCATCTTGAGTCGTGGCCCTTGTCACGGGGCTGTTATGCCATAAGTCAGATTTAATGGACCCCACTCAGGGGCTGGCGTCCTCCAAACACGAGCGGAACATCCCCTGGGACCGACACACTCACGACGAGAAAAGAAACACGCACACATGTGTTTCATCCGGAACATTACAACTTTTACATAGAAACTTTCTATTTATTGCCCTATATTATTCAATTACAATAGTTGTGAGGCTAATGTTATTCCTCTGATGCTATAAGTTTGTTTAATCCAGTAATATGTTACTGTCAACTATGCTGAAAGATTTAAGAGATTCATAGAAACTCTTGAGCAGCATTTATTTCCATGAAAACTATCAAATAATGCCTTTATAATCCCTTCATTGCATTCTTCGCATTCTTCGCATCATATACTGGTTGAAGCAAATCTGTTTTTTATTTATGGTGTCATTTCTTCCCAATACTGTTATTCCTATTACTATTTACATAATAGAGAATTTTGAAAAATTTTGAAATCAGATTGGTAGGTGTGTAATGTTGATTTTATTTTATTACTATATTAAAAGATACATACTAAAAGTGTTAAATATATATTTTTTGTCATTGTTGTTTTAGGTAGTAAACAAGACTGTGCTCACAACCTATGGATTCCCATCAGCCCAAGTTCTTGGCTTGGGCCAGATGACAGCTACAGTGATTGCACTGTTTTTGGCTCGCCATCTCAGTCTGTTGACTTTTCCTCCCCTGGACAGAGGAACCTTTCGCAAAGTGTGGCCATTACCAATTATCTACTTGGGCAATGTTGCTTTTGGACTGGCAGGAACAAAGCAACTATCTTTGCCAATGCTCACAGCAAGTAGTATTGTTAATTTTCTTTGTTTCATGCATATACTGAACTAATTTACACAATATGTTTGAGTGGAAAATCAAATGATATCAAGCAGCACATGAGAGTGTTTTTGTCGTGCAACTTTTTATACATCATGACTAAATTATATGTCTTTCATAGCCAACTTTAATCTTAAAAATAATTTAATGTCACTGAGAACTAAATCAAGAAAATAGGGCAATTTTTCAAGCACTACTTTTTTTTAATATTTATTTATATTTTCTTCCAGTATTGTATTTGTTGAAACTGTAAATGTAATTTCTGAAGTAAACCACTTCATATACTTAATAATGCCAGGCAATTATTTAGATTATAAGTTAAGAGTTTAAATAGTTGCTGTAGAAACATCCAGAAGGCAATAAAGGGTGCCAACAGACATTTCTTGGCTGCTAACAATCGCTTTGACAACCAAGACAATTACAACTTGTAAAAAATAATTCACAGTTATTTTGAAACAATTTAAAATGGAAATAACTTAAAATTGTTCTCAAAACACTGTGGCTTATACAACATTTATAATTGCAACCATTCAATTAATATTTCACATTTTATACTGCTTCTAATCATATTAACATCATTCACATGAAAAAATGCACATCCACAAATACCCTCAGTCAGACTCTCCAAAAGCACCATATGGATCTTATCCTTGCAATAGACGCCGCTGTAAAACGTGCAGCGTGCTTCCACCCACCACTACATACTCCAATCCCACCACAGGGGAATCTTTCCCCATCATTAGTCATGTCACCTGTTCAACAACTCACCTTACATACAAATAACTTGCCGCCGCCATTGCACTAGTTCCTACATAGGCTTCACCATACAGCCACTCTCAGTTAGAATGAATGGCCACAGACAAACAGTCCACACCTGCAACTTGTAACTTCCACTACCAGAACATGCCAAAATATCTCAATAATTTCCGATATATCGATATTCTACTCCTTAGCCATCCCCCCACCCTTCCCCCACTACCCAGTTAGTCACTGTGTGACATTCATTGCGTACACACGTACGCAGCCTAATGGCCCGTTTATCTACCACTGAAGAAGGCAGGTTCCGAAATATTGTGTATTTGTTTGTCAGCATATTTGTTCCCTCTCATCGCAGCCATCCACTTTGGTATGTGGTGGGTTAATTTCCCTTTCCTTTATTATTTATATTGTAATGCAGCAGTTTAAAATTAAATTAAAACAAAACAACAATACTACTGCTACTGCCCAGCCAATAACCACCCTATAACTTTTTATTAAAAAAATCCTTTCTTGCTCTTCCCTTTGCTTTCGCTACTTTTTCCACAGCACGCAATGGAAGGTAAACAGAACATGCAATGATAAAAGCAGACTTGCAGTGAGAATACAAACATCGCATTTCTGCCTGGTATTATAATGTTTTTTTCTCTCTGCCCTCTTTTTTTGTTATATAGTGGCAGTCACGAAATTAGTCCTGTGAAGGTCACGGAGTATCCGAACAGTGTTGCAAATCAGCAAAAAAATCAACTTTCCGTAATGAGTTCGAAAAAATTTCTAAAACATAATACTTAACATACGGAACAAGGTGATGTGCTTTATAATTCCAAACATTTGTGTGACTGTTTTTAAAAAGATAGAAATTTGTTTCCATGAAAATTATAAATCAAAATACTTTTTCACTTCAACCGACAGTAAAAGCAATAAAAAACAATAAGAAATAACTAAAAAAAATTATGCCCTTCCTGAAAGTTAACAGACTCATAACATTCTATTCATTAAATAGTGCAGCATGTGAATAAAAAAAAAAAAAAAAAGTTACACGAAGCGCTTAGTTGTTTCGCCTGTGTAATGTAAAATGTTGTCGCTGATTAACTTCTGTTTTATTTGTTTATGTAAAAATTTCCAGCGAGAAAGTTTCTAAGAAAACACTGAAATTAATTCTGTTAGCAGGCAAAGCCTCTTCAGACAACCCCTTTTCGATTGTTTCACAGTTTATATTTGCGCGAATGATTGTGCGCAGCGCATGCTCCAGTGCCGGCTGGTCGGTTGGTTCGTTTACGACTGAGAAACATATTTCCTGTCCTCCACAGAAAACCTATTTTCAGCTTCTGTAAGAATTATTATTGTCATTGTACATAATGGACAATACATGACAAATTTCGCGAGAAATCTTTAAAAGCAAAGACAAAATGAAAATTAATTTATCAAATATAAGGGACCGATTATACATAGAAATGACTGCCATAAATACCTCTATGTCAGTGTTTGTAATTTATGGAAGTTTTTTTTTGTGTATTAGTTATTGGTAATATTCCTTAAAAAATACTTTAAAATATCTGCTACAATGATTTTAATTAGGTTTCCAATGCCCAGGGGGCCTGCAGGTTCACGAATATTATTTCTGTCTGTTAATACACTAATTGCATGATTATGTTCCTGAACATCACCACCATTTACATTACTCGAATAGGCCTTAAACTAAGGAAATAAAGCGACCGCGTGTAAAGATATGCATGGACGACCGGCAAAAGCTAATGTGGCAATGTTGCCAGCCCAACCAAGGGACAGAGGGTTGGTGCGGGCAGGGGAGGCAGTGGAGATTACGTGACCTTGGCAGGCCTAATTTCATGACACCGACTATAGTTGCAATTACTTCAGCAAAGCTCGTCAAAAATAACTGAAATTTTTATTGAATAAAACTTTCTCGGGTAGCTAGCCGAGTTAGTACATCGTTTGACCACGACGTTTCGGCGGTCACAATCTCTGCCGCCATTGTCAAGTGACTTGACAATGGCGGCAGAGCTTGTGACCGCCAAAACGTCGTGGTCAAACGATGTACTAACTCGGCTAGCTACCCGAGAAAGTTTTATTCATTTACAACGCCGAGAAAATCTCCAGTCTGAAATTTTTATTGTTAAGAAAAAGTTTCTAAGGAAACCAAAATTTCAAAAATGAATAACAATTATTTATTGATAAATTTCGTGATTTCTTATGTTTTGTGTAAACTTTCCTTTTTCTTATCTTCTGTCAATATTTTTTTTATCTTGTGCCTTTATTCTAGTAATTAAAAATAATAGTTCATAAACATCCTTACAAGAATTTATGGATTTAATAGTAATTAAAAAAAAAGCGACATGAAAATTAAAACGGATGTTGGATATATCTCTGCCCTTCGTATAAGACAATTGATTTTTAGCTGGCAATACAGTTACATTTCCTTTTAACCACAAAAGTGCTAATAAAATCAAATGCAGTTATTTATTTGAAATATCTTGGTTAGCCAAGCAGCACTAAGGTGACAACCATTGAAACTGACACTTCTGAGACTTGCTGAAGGCTGCTGTCCTGTTGTGTCCAATCTTCAGGTTCAACACATTTTATTATTAAAGTGGATTGTATGAAGCATTAACAACACATCAGCACTATAAGCTATGTTTCTCATTTTCATCAATGTAACATTTTCAACCTCAGCATAACATTTGTGTCTCTCTCTTATAAACTTTCTCCCCTCCCCCCCCCCCTAACATGGATCATACTTATCGTGACACTCACAAATAATATGATCTGCAGAACTACATATAACTTACAACGAACATTCACTACATTAATACTTAATAACCGTTACCATCAGATTTACACATGGATATATTCTTCCAACCTCATAAGATCCAATGCACTGGCCAGCTCAATCTTTTACGTCTACACCTATCTTTCTTTCATAGAATTGTTAAGTGTCTGGAGATAGAAGGCCATCATTTCGAGCATTTATTATAGTGATCTGATTCAATTGCCAATGTTTTTTTATGAAAGATATGTTAAATGTACATTTAGGTGCCAAGAAATGACTTCCTTTGATCCAGTTTGTTTTTCGAATATTTGCCAAACTAAATGCTAGATTAAAAAATGGCTGTCATGAAACTTGTTTACCGTCGTACAGGAAATAAGATTAAATAATTAATTAGGCCATGAAATGATCTTGAAAATGTACTCAATTAAATATTTTCCAAACCAAAACTCAGCATCAATTAACTTTTACTAGAAACATTTTTTATAAAATACTTTTTGAGATATTTCAAAGTAATTCCACTATTAAAAGCATCTCTAATAATCTGTGCAGTATGATATGGTACTGTCAAATATTCTGTTGTCTTGTTATCACAGGTGTTGCGCCGCTTCTCTATCTTGATGACAATGCTGGGAGAGCTGTACTTGTTAGGCACAAAACCTACACTGGCTGTACAGCTTTCAGTGTACACCATGATCCTGGGTGCTCTGATTGCAGCCAGCAATGACTTGGCATTCAGTATTGAAGGCTATGCCTCTGTGCTGCTCAATGACTTTTTCACTGCTGCCAATGGTGTAGTGGTGAAACAGAAATTAGATGCTGCTGAGTTAGGCAAGTATGGACTTATGTTCTACAACTCGCTATTCATGCTGCCACCTGCAGCAGCTTTTGCATGGGCCACTGGCGAAATGGAACAGGCAGCGGCATTCACTTCTTGGGACGATCCACTGTTTGTCCTGCAGTTTGGTGCTTCTTGTATTATGGGTTTTGTGCTCACTTACTCAGTCATGTTGTGTACCCTACACAATTCAGCATTGACAACGACTGTGATAGGGTGCCTTAAGAATGTGTGTATTACTTATTTTGGCATGGTGATAGGAGGTGACTATATATTTTCGTGGGTGAATTTTATTGGAATCAATGTTAGTGTGGTGGGAAGTCTTATATACACTTGGGTTACATTTAGGCGCAAGCCTAAACAAGAGTCTAAAGCCTCACCAACAGCTACAACTGTTGTCTGATACATATTTTATGCCTTGTGGCATTTGAAAGATTGAAATTCCTAAATGTGAAGTGGTGACTTGTTACTAAAGCCATAAAACAGTATGCTTGTTACTTGGACTTATAGTAATTTCAATGAATAAAAGTACCAAAATTATTTTTTATCACATGGCTTGTTTCTAGGAGCTGTGTTTTATATGCTTGTAATACAAGCAACATTGGAATATTCTCAAATGTTCTCATTTTGGGGGTGGTATTTTGTGCATCATATTAGTTGCATGTTTTTTGCTCTGAAGTATTTCACAATGTTGCATTAGGACAGAGAAACTGTTCATTAACTCTATTATCCTCCCTCTTGGGCAAAATTTGAATTGCAACTGATCTGGCTGATACAAGAAATCAAGGCAATACAAAAAGTTGTAACAATTACGTTCTTACCACCTTATTTTTTCTAAATAATCTTTATGAGTATTCAGCTGGATAATTTCTTCAGCAAATGATATTTTAAAAGCTGGCTAATAAAAGGCCAAGCTACCAAATTCCAATATTATGAAGGAAGAAGCAATACATGACTTGTACCATAATAAAAACATAATCATCATCTCTGCAGATAATAGTAACGCCACTGTTTTCATTTCAGCAGAACAGTGTAATGCTAAACTGAATAGTTTATTAAACAACACTTTCTACATCTTCTTGGATGTTGACCTCACCTGTAGGATAAAAAATAAGACTACAACCTATCTGAAGAAAACTTGATTACCAACTACTTGAAGACTGTGACCTGGTGCAGGAACAAATCCACTGTTATATAGCCTGCCCATAATTCACAAAGGGGACACATGCTTAGGGCCATTCATTAGTGCTATTTGTACTCTGATGTACCATTTGGAAAAAATACCTCACATTTCTGCTCAGTCTACTTATGGGCCTTTGCTCACTCCATACAAGGAACTTGTCTTAGTTTCTACGTACTGTCCAGGAATTGATTGATTCAGGATCTGATACCAGGGTTAACTTTGACAGCAATCTCTCTGTTTACCCGAATGCCTGTGATCAAACATATCAATGGTGTCACCAGGTGGTCACAACTTTTAGCTGTAGGGCAAATTACTTTATGGGGAAATTTGTAGAAAGGGCTGTAGCTTCTATTGCTACATGGTTGATACATTTGCAGTATGTTTACATGTAATTCTGGAATTAAAAGTACTCCAGGACCACGTGTATTTAATTAATTCAAACATATATTTCACAATAAAAGCTGAGAAGGATGCTAGTCTCCCATTCCTGTTAATTAAGTAGAAATCAGATGGTATTCAGTCTTGCAGCATATATTACCAATCAATGCACACTGATCAATATTTAGGGGTTACAGCTTCACTATCTGACTTGACACAAAACCATAAGAACCATGTTGGTTACATTGGTTCACAGCTAGAGAACCATCTGCGATAATGAGAGCCTAATGGCACCTTAGGCTGATTTTCAGGCAAAATGGCTATTCGCAAGAGCATATTAAATAGGCATTAATTACTAACACTGCACTGAGCACCAGCATCATTTGCACATGTGACAGTTTTGACAAATCTTTGTTGTGAAAAGCTACAATAGAATACATTTCAATAAAACTCGAGTATTTTTGGGCTTCAATGATAATAAAGTTATTGCAGATGATACTTGGAAACAAGAAGTTCAATAGAGATGAAAATCTCTCAGTGAAACATGGAAGTCCATTTTTCATGATTTTCAGCAGATGAGCGCACCAGAAAACTTTAGTGACAATAATGTTACAAACTATCCTTAGTGGGTCACAGATAAAACCTAGTTGAAGGGACTGCCCAATAGGTGACCAGATTTGGTAGCGTGTTTTGTATCTGTCCATGGTCAACCATCTGTAGATAAGATTGTGCATTGTGAGGCAATCACAGTACGTGCCGAGGTAAGCAGAAGAATTCATTTATTCATCTTATGATGACAGCAGAGGCAGCTGTTGAAATGTCATGTATTGAGGAAATTATTGGTTTGAATACCCATCAACATTATGTAATGATACGTGATTCTAAAGAAAAAGGAAACAGCTTTAAGGCAATATAAATAACAAATGATTGGGAAAATTCACTAAATTTGAAGGCTGAGAAGAGTGAAACATACACAATATTTTTGTTTTGCACCTTATTCATGTCACAGGGAACGAACTTTGGCATGTGCACACCTCCAGAACCACATGGCTTGTTCCCTATCACATGAATAAGGTGCAAAACCAAAATATTGTATATGTTTTTGTTCATCACATGTTTTTCACTCGCCTCAGCTTTCAACTTTGGTGAGGGGTGAGTCATTTTCCCTATCATTTGTTATTTATATCGTCAGGATTATGTAAAATAGGAAGAATTTACTATTTTGCCCATGGCTTAATTTTATTGAAACACTGTAATGTTAGCTTGTAGTGATGTGACAGTATCTTGACAAATCTTCTACTGAGGCCAGTGGCTGGCTTGGCATTCAGAAGGACACTGGTTCAAATCCCCATCTGACCATCCAAATTTCGGTTTTCCTTGGTTTCCCAAAACCCCTCTAAAGTAATGCTGGAGTGGTTCCTTTAGATGATCAAGGGTGAACTTCATATCTGTTCCTGTTTATTTGTTTGTTGTGCCTTAATTCTTTCATCTGTGGTAAATCGTAGCTTTGTTTCTCTGTCCTGATGTTTGTACCAACAGTTTTAAAGTTTTATAATTTCTTGACAAAGAGGCATTCTTCCTTCTTTATCAGTGAAATGCATGATGTCCAAATTCTGTTATGTGTGCTTTCTCAGGTAATTAACAATGAGTTTCTATAATTATCAGATGTGTGTTAAATATTGAGTGCCATAAGCTTTAATTAGATTAATGTTTTTAATTATGTGTCTTAGCTGGGACTTTTGAACTAATTTGTGAAAATACCCATTTATTTTGTGAACTATTACTGAATAAACTCTATCCTTACTACTGTACTCAAATGTATATTATGAAATTGTGTTCTAGTGCCAAAAAGTTTAGCTGCAACAAAATAAATTTTGAACATAAAATAATACCTATTGAAGGCAGTATTGTTGAATTTTTGTTAGCAATAATCCAAACATTGTCCCTTCGACTTAACATAAATTATGTTTTGTAAATGTACGAACGGTGGCTGGTAACACCATCACAAGTTATAATTGAAAAAAATTGTACATGGTGCTGTCTTGTGACTGTTGTTGCTCTTCAGAAATGCCAAGTTGTTTTATTCCATTCTCTTGTTCTTTGTGAGCAGCTGTTATGGTGTTGTGAGTTCTTGCCACATCCAAATGTTTAAAATTTGTATAACAAACGATGATTATGTAACTTTAACTAACAACTGAGAAAATCGTAATTATATTTCTTTGTCAGTTGGGAAGTATTAACAAAATTGTGTAGTATTTCATATTAAAAATTGTTGAATTACACAAAGAAAGAGAAATTCATCAAAGTAGCTTCTATTGTTAATATAAAAAATTACATTTTTTCATTGAAGTGGCTGACTGTTGAGAGAATCAATACATTTAAAACCCATTAAAAATTGCTTACCTATAATTTGAGGTAACAATTTTTGAAGCTTATTATTTTTAATAATATAAAGTTTCAACTACTGCAGTTTGTTCATTGCCATAAGTAACTGTTGCCATAAATTACATATATTATTAACTTAAAAGGGGTTGCAAAGGTGGAAAATGAATACTGCAACATAAAAGAAAAATGCAAAGTTATTATGTTCATCATAAAAAAAACACACATTACCTGATATGGGAAGGGATTTTTGGTTATGTTATATCTCAACATGTATTATGTGTAAAATGGGAGTTTGTTGTTTTATTGCTTTACTTGCTGACAGATTTTAATGGACTAGACCATAGAGACCTGATTTTTCATGTTATATTGGTTTATAACTACTCTGAATCATTTTGGTTTCCATCTCAATAGTGTCTTTTGACATTGGTCTGAAAATTTCAAACCTGAGATGCTTTTACTAGAACTTTCTCACCTGTCTTCATGAAATTTATGTGGCACAAAACACTGTTCTAGTTTCAAAAATACTAAATGCCTTCATTTTGCTATGCATGTTTTATATTTTGTTGTCTTGTGTTTTTACTTCCTAAATATTATGAAATTGTTTTAGCAAAAACAGTTCTCCGTTTGTGCCATTGTTTGAATGTTGTATAATGATTTGATGTGTCATCCTTGCATTAATGTTATTATAATGCAAATGTATTAGGTATTTCAACTTTGTTGTCACCTCAGTTTTAGTCTCAGTAGTATAGTGCAAGTAAATTAGTTGTGACAATTTTTATGATTTAAAAATCATCCAATTGGAAAATTTTGTTTTTCTTCACTTGTCAAAAAATCTTATAGCAAAATTATTTGCTGAAATTTTTATGCTTTAATAGTGTTATGTATAGTACATTTTGAAGATAATATTTTTGTGTTTGGACTTTAACACACATGTGTGTGTTTGATTCCTTTTTTTTTTATTTTTAATTTTAACTTCAGAATGTGTCTACTTATATCAATTTGTTAGACAAATATTTTTTTTTAATGAGATTCATTATATGGACTATACTAACAACGGAAAAAATTGTCTTGCTGTTAATGAGTTTGCCTGCATATCCTTGCCCCCTGTATGCAAGTGAAACATTGTGATACATAAAATTTACTTATCTGATGAAGCAGACTGTGATGTTACAAAATAAGCAAGATGTTGATATGACTGGTATAGACATTTTCCAGTCCGGACTTGTGTGGCACACTCATTTGTGTAAAACTATCTTTGTGATGACCCCAGTTTTTTATTATTGCTGTCATCATGCTCATCATTGTTGTATAGTTAGTAGAAACAAGATTATACCAAAGTTCTTTGTAAAACCTTGTACATGTCTCATTAAAGAAGATACTTGAAAAATGTTGATTTGTATGATTTCTCCACTATTCCATTGTTAGTTAATACTACTGAGGATTTTAAAATGGCACAATGGCACTGCTTTAATGAGACCACTAGAGACTATCATCATGGGATTGGATGAATAAATCAGGTATCGATATAAGTAGAAATGAGGAAACTACAAAATTTGGAATAGATCCTCAGGAAATTGTGAAGGAACTTGGAGAGCTAAAACAAAAAGGGGCTGATATAGATAATATTACTACAGATGTATTAAGGACAGTAGGACACAATATAGTACCTTACCTTGAAATAAAGCTGGAGTCTTGCTGCTTACTAGAAAACTGGAAAAGAACGATGACAATACTGGTTCGTAAAGGGGGATGACAAATAGGGTTCAAAATTACAGGCCGATTAGTTTGACATCGGTGATAGGCAAAAGATGGAGAGATTGATGTGCAATTATATCAGAAATGTCTGTGAGGAAAGGAACTGGTTTGCAAATCAATGAGGAAGCATTAGGCAAAGATATTCATCCAAATCTCAGATGGTGGCTATATGCAAGATATTTCGGATGAATTGCATAAGGGAGGTCAAGTTGATTATGTGGCAATAGATCTTTCTAAGGCATTTGATACAGTAAGCTATAAAATAATTTTCAATAAGTCAAAAACTATTGGAGTGGATGAAACGGTGACTTGCCTGGTAGAGGAATTCTTAAAAGGCAGAAAGCAAAGCTCCAAAGTGCATTATCAAAAGAGGTTGGGGTGAATACGAGTGCCACAGGGCAGTGGGTTTGCACCATTGTTATTCATCATTCTAATAAATGATTCTGTTGATGGTTTACAGTCACAATTTAGAGTTTTTGCTGATGATATAGTGGTATATAATAGGATCAAAATGGGAGAAGAATGTAAACAGCTGTAGAGTGACCTTGTAACATATCTTAGAATTTCGCCTAGCGAAATTAGTTGCTAAGATAGGGAGTTCAGTTGAAGTATATGGTACCATCCTCTTAAAGTAATTTTTACAGTTAAATTTGATAATAATCCCATGTAATATGTCCTACATAAGCATAAATTTAAGTATGAACAGTAAATTCAATGGTTACATTCATTTAAACAGCTGTTGAGAAACTTAACCTTAGATGTGAACATGTAAGATTAGACTTTCATATAACTTTGCTAAATGAGTATATTTCTTTAGTTCAGAAGATGTTTAGGTAAATAAATAGCCAGAAGATGATTAAGTTTGTTGTTAGAAGAACTTACTTAGAGTTTAAAGATGTTTAAAAGTGATTGGCCGATTTAGAAATTTGTCACGTAATTTTCCACTCTAAAATCGAAGTATTCAGTCACATTAGTCATACAGCAGCAGTCTAGTTGTATAGAGTCATTATGTAGGGCGGTAGCTAACTTCGGGGTCGTGGTGCGGCAAAGTACCTAATTACTGTAGTGACGGTTGAATTTTGTCATCACGAGTGGAAGTTTGTTTTAAATATCTCATGTAGCTAAGAAGCTGTGGGATCGTGAGGTTTGGTCATGTTTTCTGACTTTGTAAAATTTTGAAGAATATATTTATCTTAGCAGAATGGACCAATTATCATTTAACTTTACCTTTTCATAGTTTTGGGCTAAAACTATGGAGGGGATGAATCATCAAATAAGTCAGAACTGTCACTTCCATAGGCTACGCACGGTTATAGCTGAGACCAAGTGTTTATGCTAACCCCTGGCATAAGCTTGTCTTCTTACAACCTGGAGAGAATATCTAACAGGATATCTCAAAGTAGAATGGAGATAAATGCTAAGAAGAGTCAGATTATCAGGTATACAGATAAAAAAAACCTAAAAGTTATTTATGATTATAAGATGGGGATGGAATATTGCTTTTGAATGCTTGAAGTGTAAATATGTTGACATAACGTTTCATAATAAACTCAACTGGGCAAAACATATTGGGTAGGTGGCAGGAAAATATTATAAAATCCTTGATTTACTATAGGAGAGTGATGAGAGGATGTACCTGGCAGGTTAGGATGTTGGGTCGCAAAACTCTGGTCAGACCATTTCTTGAATATGATGGTGGAGTTTGTTACATTCATTTTAAGTATCAAACACAAGAGATGGAGGTTGTGCAAAGGATAGCAGCTAGATTTGTCTGTGGAAATTACAGCAGAACCCAGTGCAATAACTGATATGACAAAGGAGCTGGATGGGGAGTCACTTGGAAGATAGGAGGGTAAAGAGAGTGCTGGGAGCATACAAGGCGTATGTATGTTGGCGATGGGACCTAGAAGGATATTGGTCAAAGAATTAACAGCAGTGCATGGAAGGGAAAAGATTACATTGAGCACAAGCTGGCACTCAGTTTCATGCTATATGGGAGTTGAAAACTTTTTTTGTGGGTAAGGGTGTTGGGAATTGGATAAATTATGAAGTGAAGTGATGAATGAATAATTTACCAAAAATGCTGAAGAAATTCAAAATTCAAGTTTGTATATCGCAAAAGTAGATTAGGGGAGAAATATAAGATGATGAAAATTTAAAAACAAAAAATTACTAAGAAAGGGAATTGCCACCACAGCTTATTCTCCATTGCAATGAATCATTCAGTTCAGTTATACCACACCCCAAATACCTCGATTTTCCAGCTTAGTAGTATGTGCAAAATGCTTGCAATTTTTAGGAATTGCTATATTAATTTAGTACTGCAGATTGAAACTGAAGATTAACTTCTATTATTAAAAAGCAGTTATTACTTGTAACCAGAAAAACTATCAGGCTGAGCACATACCAATGTTTTTCAAATTTTATATTGTCCATATATATACTAATACATGAATGGACCTGATGCAAATGAAAAGAGACAAACAACAAAATTTTAGTTCTCTGCTTGAAGACATAAGTGAGGAAATAGTTTTGATTGCTTTAAAAAACTAACAGCTGTTTATCAACATCCTGTAGTTATTTTTTAAAATAACAAAACAAGTAAATTTAACAAATTCGATCCCACAATAAATAGTTTTTTAAAAAAGAATGGAAATATACCTATTATTATTATTATTTTATGGTTGATTTCTTCTTATAAATGCCTTGTTCAGTGGTGTGTAGCATTTCTTAAATGACAATTCAATTTTAAAATTCCAACTTCCGTCCTCTTCACGGTCTGCCATGTAGCATTTCTTACAGTATTATGTTTAACATTATTAAAAGGTACCGTGTTGCATTTACGATGTGATTATATTTTATGGTTTATCTTTATATTGATTTATCGTAATATGCCTTTCGTGGGGCTATAGTAAATAATTAATCTGTTAGCCGTTATTCTGCACAATTTAAATCACTTTTTTATTATTTAAATACATCGTTCTTTAAATACATTATCGGCCTTCTTCCTGCAAGTTCTCCTTAGCGCTGCTCTAAGCAATCTTCTAGTTGATCTCTGTATATCTGTTGCTATAGAAACCCTTCTTAAAAGAGTATTGATAGGCCCGTGTCATGGAACTTATACTTCAAAGATGTCCTTATTTATGCTACAGATGGATCCAGGGTTTTTGGTTTGGGGGGGGGGGCTTGAGTCTGGTAAGGATAGGCTTTATATTCATGCTGCCCTTAAAAGAATCAGTAGAGCTAAAAAAAAGTATCTGAATCTAAAAAAATTACGATGTATAGGGGGTGAACCTAAATACTTTTGGGGTAGGGTTACCAGAATTTTTTCTCCGAATCCGGAAATGCTTCAGAACTTTTTCACCAAAATTCAGGGACGCTTTCGGCATTTGTCCTAATGACGCGTTGCACTTTTATAGGTTAAAAGAAACATATTTCTCATTGTTATATATCTTGTATTTTAAATGAGGATCACAGACAGCCATGTTGCACACAGCAAGGAGACATGATTTTCCAAAGATGTTGTGTCCAAGACGCAGTATCCTTGTAATTTTCTTTTATTCCTAGGCAAGTACAAGGAAAGAAGAGCACTTCGTATCTCTTGCTTTAAACGGATGAATTAGCAAATCAGGGCTTTTAAAAAACTCTCGCTTGATTACAAAAAATTCTGATAACAACAGTAAAAATCCGGAGACGAAATCCGTCCGGGGACAGAGAGCTAAACACGGGGACTGTCCCCGGCAAACGGGGACATCTGGTAACCCTATTTTGGGGGAGCTTAAATCCCGTAGTCCCCCCCCCCCCTCTGGATCCGCCAATGACCTTGTTCTTATCTGAGTTAAGGTGGTTACCGTAGGCGATGTTTACCCTCTTCATGGCAACGTCTGGCAAGATGAATTTGGGTGGTTTTCTGTTGCCTTCACCAGTGTGACAGTTTACATACATGGTGCTTTAAATGTGAAAAACTGTGATAGAATGTTGCTTGTGTTGTAGATGAGATATGTAAGAAGGGAGAGGGTGAAACATGGAACTATCCCACTCATGCCTAATCTTCTGAAAGACACCTAAGGGGTGTGCCATGTCACCATCCGACAGAAGAATTACCATCAACAGGTCATATGCCCTCACTCCATACACACTGCGAAGAGGTTTGGGATTAACCCAGGACATTTGGTGATTAGGAATTGTGCACCACCACCTCTCCTACTCTGCCGGCCAAGTCCTGATGATTAAATTTTCTTCCATCACCAAGAATCGAACCAAACAACCTTGTTTCACTGCCAGATGTCATTACTGAGTGGGTCATTTGATTTATACATATCAATTGAAAGGGATTTTTTTTTAAAATTAATGAATCTACTTTAAAAATCACTAGTTATTTTCTTCTTTTCTTTTTTTTAAAAAAAGTTTTTCCTGGAAATAGTTAAAAGTTTCCGTAAAATAATTTTTTAAGTTGACACCTTAGGTTTGGAACCCCCAAGATAAAAGATTAACTCAACGGGTTTTTTCTTCATGACATAAGTGGATTGGAACTTCAGACATCTATTTTTGGTGTGGTGCAATCCTAAAAATTTGTTTTCTATCAATTTTTTTTTTTTTTTTTTTTTTTTTTTTTTTTTTTTTTTTTTTTTTTTTTTTTTTAAGGCAAACTCTGTATTTTGGCATATTACAAAATATCACGAAGTTACTATTGATGGGTTTAGTGAGGTACAGTTAGGGTACATTGCCCCTGTTCTATTGATATATGAGATTTTCTGACTATAAAATTTAAGATCATAATAGTGTTGATATATTAAAGGTTAAAAAAGTATGCCTTATTAGTAGTCGTAGATTTATGAAGGGATTTAAAAAAATGTGATTTTGAATCATATTTCAAAAACAAATTCCTTTTTATACTGTTAAATATGACTATACTTTTCTGAAACAAGGAGTCTGATAAATTGAGTTGAGGCAATATTAATATAGAAAGGAACAATTAGGGATTAATTTTCGCAGCTCGAAAAAATTGTAGATTTGGCACTGTCACTTACCAAAGTAGCAAGAAGGAGGTTTTTTTTTGGGGGGGGGGGGAGACAACGACCATTATCTTCAGAGTGCAGCTCCCTACCAAATCTATTTTCCTCCTCAGTTGTAAAAGGCCCTGAAACATTACCTTGTACCTTCCACCATGCAATCTCTAGCCTTGGGTTGCCCACGGAGCTCATTTGCCATCTTAAATCAACATCTACAATCATCTGTCTATGTTAGAGATACTCCCCACTTCCTAGAGCATTTGTTGACAGTACCTAGGGCCCTACATGCAGATTCCTCACTGGTCAATATGGAAGTCATCTTTCTCTACACTAACATCCTCTAGTGCCAAGGCCTTCATGCCTTTGAACTCTATCTGGACATATTCCTTTCATATAATCTTCCCATCACTGCATTCCCCGTATCACTGGCCAACTTCATCCTATCAAAAATCATCTTCTTCCAGCTCCACACCTACCATCAGATATGCGATACTGCTGTTGGCACTAGCATGTGGTATTCTCCAATTCCAAATTTCTTCCCAGCACATTGGAAGAAATATTTCTTGAAAATATTACATTACAACCAATTGTGTGGTTGTTATATATATATATGTTCTGGAGCTATGGTGAACATCTCCTTGATTCCCTGAACTCCCTTATTTTCAGCCCCCCCATCATCTTCCCTGATTAGACATTTACATGTACAATGCCCACTTAAACACTTCTGTCAATATCAAACACAAAAATCTACACTTTGATAGCTGCCACCTTTATCACACAAAATGCTCCACTAACTATAGCATAGCAATCTGAAGCAGATGCATTTGCTTTGATCAGGAGCCCTCATCAGGTAATCTGACAGAAGTCTTTATACACCACAGTTATTCCCTAGAATTCGTCCATAAACAGATACCCAGGCCAGGACATAACCTACCCAGCAATGACACCTATGCGCACAACCCTAAACCAATTATCTGGCCTTACATTCAGGACAACATTTGGGGTTTCCATGGTTTCCCCAAATCACTCCAGGCAAATGCCAGGATGGTTCCTTCAAAATGGCAATGGCCAAATTAGTTCCTAGTCCTGCCTCTAATGAACGTTTTGAGGCATATATCCATAAAAAGAAGACGAAAAAAGAAAGCCTAAACCAACTACATTTTTGTCTTCCTCATCCAGTTCTCCCCTGGGCTTGAAACCCTGAACCAAATCATCTTAAATGGCTTTAACTTTCTTAGGTCTTTTTCAGTAATGCTTTACTTTCTCCTCTCCTCCTTCCCACAGCATCCCTCGTAACCTTCAGCAGTTCACTCAACTTGAATAATAATATACTTGTCCATAAATACCAACTCTCTATTGCTTATATCCAACTCATGGCTTCTTCCATTGTAATAGGTCTCATAAAACATGCAATATGAGTTATGTATCCTCCCATCTTAGGCCATGCCACCTGCACCCTGCTCCATCTCATATACCAGCTCAGTTACCTCCATTGCGCACGTTCTTCCATCGACCTCACTCTGCACCAGTTGTCTGTTGGAATGAAAGAACACAGTTATAAAATCTAGACTACAGTTGCTGCCAATTCCACATCCCACAATTCAAGTGAATTCACAGCCAGTGCCCTGAAACCCAGTGGCCAAAATTGAAAGTGGTTAGAGATACAATCATAAAAAGACACACATTTCAGAACCCAAGAGATATTTCAAGGGAAGGTTCAATATGTGGAAGGAGAACTCAAGTCATTGGATTTTAAGTGGGAACTGTTTAAGGAGATAGAATGGGCGAAGAAATCTTTATTCAAAAATAGAGAAAAGTACAGTACTTTCATACTATAATATTGAGGTGAAGAGCACGCTAGATAGTTAAGAGACAGCAAGGGAAAACAAAAAAAAATAGTAATTAATTAATAGCAGAAAAAAAAGATAAGCTGAAGATATGTTTAGGAAGAATATTATGAGTGTAGGGGGACCACTGAATGATTCATCTGGAAATTTCTATAACTACACTAGATTTGAAACAAGCAAAGATATTAAGTGAGTGATGTAATTTGACTATTATAGACTATCAACCAGGGGTGGGAAAAGTGTAAATCAGAGGATGAGTTTCTACGTATTAGTAGAAAGAGAAGACCAAAACAATTGAAATATTGTGAAGGAACTAAAAAAGCATAAATTGGCAGATGTGACTAATATCAGGTGTATCCAAAAAAGTTGGATATAATTCTGTGCCTTATCTTGTAACATTGTTTATTTTGTGTAAGGAGACTTGCTTCTTGCCAAAATACTGGAAAAATGTGATAGTAGTGCTAGTCTATAAAGGAGAGATAACAAATAGGGTTGAATATTACAGGATGTTTAGGTTGACATCAGTGGCAGGAGCTTGGCTTAATTGGTATGCCACTATATCGGAAATATCTGTGAGGAAAGAATCTGGTTACAAACCGGCAACATAGATTTAGGCAGGGATTTTCATGAGAATCTCATTAGTTGATTATATGCAAGATATTTCAGATGAAATAGGCAAAGGAGACCAAGTTAACATTGTAGCACCAATTATTTCCAAGTCACTTAGCCACAAAATGGTATTAATAAGGTAAAAATCATTGGATCATATGGAAAATGGTTTACTGGCCAGAGGAATTCCAAAAAGGTGGAAAGCAAAGTGTTGGGATAGTAAATGCAGTGTTAAAAGAGATGGATTTAAAATTTGGAGTTTCATGGGTAAGGGATGTATTGGGACCATTGTTGTTCATTAGTGTAATGAATGATTATATTAATGCTTTACATTAAGAAGTTAGGTTGTTTGTTGTTTTCAGGTAATATAAGGATATATATTAAGATAAACATGGGAGAAGACTAAACAGATGAAGAGTGACATGGAATTAAGATAAATTTCCTAAAAGAGTTAGCTTATTAGGTACACAGATAGAAACTTAAATTTTTTATGATGAATTACTTGCTGAAGACCTTAAGCGTTACGATTAAACTATCAGCTGTTTTTTGTGCTTTGTTCTCATCAATCGACACCGAGGTTGTTAGAGGCGGGAAAGGACTGGGAGCAAAGAATGGGGAATGAATTTGGCCATGGTCATTTTTTTGAGCAAGCATCCCCACCTACACCTGAAGTGATTTTGGGAAACAGTGGAAAACTGAAATCTAAATGTCCAAACAGGAATTCGAACCCACATCCTCTCAAATGTGAGGCCAGAGTGTAACTGCTCACCCACCATGTTCGGTATCACTAGGTGGAATATTCTGGAAAGTCATGACTCAAGGAACATGTGCAGATGTTGTTTGTAAAGAAGGGAGGCATGGAAATAGTTAAAGTACAAGTAGATTTGTGAATGTAACATTTTAGGGAAGAAAAATGAAAATGGGCTGTTGTACCACAAAACAATGCTTTTGATCCAAGTAAACTGCAGGAAGAGTAAACAAGATACCATTTCTTCTTGCAAATACAGCATGATATACTTACACTTACAACTTCCAAGACCTTACGTGTAAATATCTTGGCATCACACCTGATAGTAAATTGCTCAGAACACATTGGACATGTTTAAAAATCCCCTATTTATTGAAGAGGGTGATGAAAAAATTAGGGAATCAGTTTTTAAAATCTTTGGCAGGCCATCATTTGGAGTATGGTAGTGCAGTATGGGATTCATCTTTTCGGTATCAATTGTAAGTGTTGGAGGGTGTACAAA
The DNA here is from genome assembly GCA_031002005.1 of Vandiemenella viatica. Classification (NCBI taxonomy): domain Eukaryota; kingdom Metazoa; phylum Arthropoda; class Insecta; order Orthoptera; family Morabidae; genus Vandiemenella; species Vandiemenella viatica. Next base: position 65,872,427 of record JARYHS010008074.1, read on the forward strand.
AGAGGGAAGCTAGATTTGTTTGTGGCAATTAACACAGAATTCAATTATTAGTGATGCAACGGCAGTGTCATAATGGAAGCAGAAACAGATGTTAAAAGTAAATCTTAGTGGAAATAAAAACAGAAGGGAATGCGGAAATGTAAATGCTACGAAAAAGTAAAATTTTTAATAAGATTTATTTTTTTATTAAATCAATATTCAGAATTAAATAAATGTAAGTTATATTTTATAAAAAGTAGTTTGGTTGCTGTTGCACCTTGCAATCTGTCCTGCTAAATAATTGTTCACTGGCTACATTGCTGGGGTAGCTGATAGATATTGGTGAACTACTGGATAAGATGATTGTATTTTAATGTAAAGATAAATGCTTATCTTCTTTGTACTACCAAAGGTGTGACTGTAACTACAAAAATAAATTGTCACTATCATCAATTGTAGTCTAGACTTGCTGGTCTTCGTTCATATTTAACGTGGGTTCCAACATTTATACTGAGGATGACATAGGCTGGACTTCATTCTCAATTTGAGTTTTGCACGCTTTGGAGGAGGTATCTCTTGAGTGGATTTTATTGTACGTCTGGAGTGTCTGGTTCTGTTGATCATCATACTTAGTAATTTAGACTCAACCAGCTCCATAGTTATGCTAGTGAAAAAGTGAAAAAAATGATAATTATATAGCAGATCTAAATACATCTCATTTGTGTATTTGTCTTATTTGGTCAGTTCTTCAAAGCTAATTTATTGCATAATCATCATCATCATTCTCCAGCTTAAGTCTCCCAGGTGCTTGTCACGAACACTCTCCACTTCTTCCTGTCCATGAATAGCTAATGTTCATGGATAGTCCTCCAATCAAGGCCTATGTCTTCCAGATCCTTCTTGATTTGACCTATCCACTTATTTTTGGGCTTTCCCCCACAACTTTTCCTTTTTCTTTTCTTTCTTCCTCCAAGCTTTGAACATGTCCATACCATCTCAGGTTAGACCGCTGTAAGGATTTTGCCACACTGATGTTTATACCAGTCTCTGCATGATTGATTTCATTCCTCACTGTGTTCTTTCATGTCCTCTGAAGCGTGGTATCCACAAACTACATTTTACAGCCTTGCAGTCTATTCTCACCTCTTCTGGATAGGGTACATGCTTCTAGCATGTAAATCAGAATGGGGATGTAATAGGTTTCGAATAGTGTATGTTTGCACTTTCTGGGCACTTTGTTGTCCCACAATAGCATTCTCACTTGTTTATAAAAGACTCCTGCATTATCGGGTAATATTCTTGTCCATTGTTCTGAAGTACCAGGTTTCATTTCTTTTTGATGTAACGTGGTCATAAGAACTTGAATCAAGGGTACGACTAATAAAATGCTTGCTTGAGAACTACTTAAGTTTCTAGTAATTTCTTCAAACGGGATCATTAACTGCAAAAACCTTTGAACATTCATCCATTCTTCAGGGGAGATTTCAAAACCTTTTCACTATGTAGAATGTGCAATTCCATCAGAAAATAAAACAAATTTCATAAACATCTATTTACAACATAACATTCCATGAGTGAAAGAATTTTTAGAATCACTCCAGTAGCTCCAGAGATTATCCTCTTCAAACAAAATTTACTTCTTTAGTTTATAATATTAATGATTAGTGCACTTGGATCATCAAGCACACAACTATTACACATAAATTATTATATTTGATGACTTAAATACATATTAGATAATGACTGATTATCAACTTTAACATTTACCGTCTAGGGCAATCCGGATTGACAGATATAGCAGATTGATTAAGGTGTTCATTCTGAATTTTTGTTAGGTGTGCTTGTGTGATCAAGGAATGGTTGAAATGGGTGGCTTATTTTTTTTTTTTTTTTTTTTAAAATGAAATTAGCAGTAAGTGGTAGGAGCCACTCTTGAGATTCAACACCAGCTCACATGTGAAGCTGGGTATGGTGTACGCACCACTATGACAACTCCTTTGCTCTAATCATGTTAGATCCATGATCATGGGCGTATTCAGCGAGGGGCAGAGGGGGGCTGCTGCCCCCCCCCCCCCCCCGAGAAGAAAAATTAAGTTGCCTTCAGTACACTTCAACGAGTGAAGAACTAGCTCAGGAGCACTTTGGGAGAGAAAGATTGACTGGATTATGCCTGATGAGATTGCATTGAAATTTTGTGAAACACCACCATGAAATATTGACAAACAAAATAATTGAATTTTTTTTCTCAAAATCTGAGACAATTAATGTTTACATAAAAAACAATCTTAATTAACTACATAGTAGGTCCTTAGATTAAGTGGTTGGATTACTATATTAATAAATAATAAAAATATTTTCCTGGATAGGTTTGAATTTCATTTTGTAAAATCGTCATGTTTCAGTCCCCCACCCCACTTCCTTGAAACCAAACCAATATGAGTTGCCCCCCCCTCCCCCTTAGTTCAAATCCTGTCCCCCTCTAGTTCTGATCCTGGATATGCACTTGTCCACAATCGTGAACCATGCAGCAGAGACAATATATAGAGACTTTTCATGGCCAGCATAAACTTTGGTAAAGTAATACGCTAGCGCTCCAAGAATCAGTTCAGAGAATCATGCAGTGACATCGCAGAAATTTTGAAACTTTTACTGTCCCTTTCCATATAATGCTTTTTATTTACTTCTAATTTTGTTTCTTTCATTTATCTACTAAATAGTTTTTTAGTGTTATATATCATAAAACAACTGTAGAAATGGGGAAAAAATTAAGGAAAATTGAAAAGGAAAAAGTGACCATCCCTTTCCATATAATGCTTTTAATTTACTTTTCATTTTGTTTCTTTCATTTATGTACTAAATAGTTTTTTAATATATCATAAAACAACAGTAGAAAAGGGAAAAAAATAAGGGAAATTGAAATGAAAAAAGTGATTATTTTCTTCTTACTGTTTATTAACTCCATTGACAAAGAAAAATCTAACAACAATTATAATTACAATTAGAAACAACAGTTGTACAGAATATTGTGCATTAACTGATTCTAGAGGATAAGATTGACTTTCCATGCCAACATTAGGATCTGTGTACAGATTTCCTAAAACTATAGTACATAAAATCAGATTTATTTGTGCAAATTACCACTGAACGCAATCAATACTGGTAACTGGTAAAAGGTAGAAAACAGAAAGTTAGGGTAGGAAATGTAGTATCAAAAGAAGTGGAAGTAAAAATGGGTGTGCCACAGGGTAGCATATTGGGACCATTGCTATTCATTATTCTAATGAATAATTGTGTTGATTGTTTACTATCTGAAATTAGATTGTTTGCAGATGACATAATGCTGTATAAAAGAATTAAAACGATAGAGGATTGTAAACACTTGCAGGGTGATCTGGACACGATACCTAATTGGGTTGGTAAACATGGAATGAAAATAAATGCAAAGAAGAGTCAGCTTATTAGATACACAAATAAAAAACAAAAGGTTAATTATGAATATAAGATGGGGAAAGATTTGCTTGCTGAAGACTTGAAATGTAAATATCTTGGAATTACTTTTGATAACAAACTTAACTGGGCAGGACACATAGGACAGGTGGTAAGAAAAGGTTTCAAAGTTCTGAACTTGTTGGAGAGAGTGATGAGGGGATGTACGAGAGAAGTCAAGGAATTGGATTACAAAACTTTGGTCAGACCATTGCTTGAATATGGTAGTGTAGTATGGGACCCTCATTTTACGTATCAAATACAGGAGTTGGAGAGGGTGCAAAAAAAGGCTGCTAGATTTGTTTCTGGAAATTATCGCAGAATGCAGTCAGTGACGGATATGATAAAGGAGCTGGAATGGGATTCATTGCAAGACAGGAGGAGGATGAGGAGGGTCATGGGAGTGTACAGGGCATATACTGGCGATGAGGCATGGAAAGATATTGCAATAGGTATGAAAAGTAGTACATGGAAGGGAAAAGATGACCATGACCACAAACTGGCACTCGATTTCAGGCACAAGGGTGTGGGAAGATTCTCTTTTATAGGTAAGGGTGTCAGGGATTGGAATGAGTTACCCAGAGAAATGATGAATAATTTACCGAAAACTTTGAAAGAATTTAAAGATAAAATTTGTAGAGGGCAAATGTTGGTAGGTGCAGGATAGGGGGAAGATGGGTGTGTAGGGAAATTGCCACCGGAGCCTGTGCTCCATTGCAATTAAATTAAATTAAATTAAATTGATGTGATATGGTCATATGTTTGTGAGAAGGCTTAAGTTATTTATTGCTAGAAGAATTAATAGTACTTGGGAAGAAAAAGACCATATCACAAGCTGGTACTTGATTTCATGTACTGTATATGGAAGTGGAAAAAAAAATTTGTAGGTAAAGTATGGTAATAAATTAAAAAGGAAAATGATGGGATCCTTTCCAGAAATGCAAAGGATTTAGAATTTAAATTCGTAAAGAGAATAGTAGGTGGTTGTGAAAATGCAAGCAACAGCTGAAGAGAAAAAGATCGAATGTGAAAATTTGTGTTATTTGGTTATTGAGGAGTCTATGATAGTCGTGGCACCACAATTTGGTGATGGATTTTTATGTAACTAGTTGAGACATATCTAAAGTAAAGAATAAAACTTTTTGAAATCTCGCTTAATTCCCGAGATGTACTGTCTCAAAAGTGAGGTGATTAGGCTGAGATGCTGCCTGGACCAAAAAAGTCGGCAAAGCCATAAGGATCTTCATGTTGGACTATCTTACTACAGGTTGAGATTAGTTTTAAATTTGGCCTAGAACAGAAGAAAAACATCGCCAAAGAGACAAGCAGCTATAGCTAAGATTAATTTTTGACTCGAAATGCCCAGAACTAAGAGAGATACCAAAAACTTTTTCTCTTCATTCCCGATTTTTCTCGTCGAGTTAATTTACATAAGAATCAATCATCAAATTGCGGCGCCATGGTTATGATAGTACCGCCTAAAAAAATGTTATGAATCGCAATTACAATTAACAATAAGAACAAAAATAGGCCTATAATGTTCAACGGAAAGCACCAACCGTTGCAACAGTGCAAAACGTGTAGATGACATTATAACGAAGCAGTCAAAATAAATTTCAACAGGTCAGTACCAGTTTCGGGCAGGTAGATAAAGTGTTCCCCCACCCCATTAGATTTCATCATACTCGAGAACAGGATACCAAATTAACTAAAAGTTTATATTCCACACACCAATAATTTCCTGGATTTAAAAAAGTTTCTTCCATTTTAAGTATTACAATGCGAAAAATAAACCTAACATTTATAGCTTTTTAATCTGGAATGTTATCACTCAAATGAAATTACGACAAACGTTATATCAGCTTCGTGTACTTAAGAAAATACATAAACTGCAGTAGACAAAAGGCATTACACATAATTATGTTCTACTATAACTTTTAATGGAACAGCAATCGGTTCTTGGTATCTAGTAATACCAATTCGAAATTCAGAGCGCAAGGTATTCCTAGTTTACATTCACAAAGCTTTGCTGCGGGGATTTTCAAAAACAATACACATCACACGCAAGTCACCACAGCAATCTAACAACGAAAGAAAATTGGTGACTTTTTTGCATAAAACGATAAAACTAGTCTAATAATATTTAACAGGCGCGATAAAATATTTAAGCATATGGTATTATATCCGCGTAGAAATAAATTCTTTCATATATAACACAAGTTGTATGCCAAAAACAATTTGGCCTTTGATAGACAATGTATTTCAAATTAAACATAACTATAAGGGAAAGAACAATATTTTGGTGCTAGAAAGTATAACTTCTTGGAGACCGATTGCCGACGCTAGCGCTCAAAGAACCAATTCAGGGAACTATTACCGCGCTAAAACTTACTGGTCCAAACTGTCCATAAGCTATGAACGCCACTGCCATAAAGTGCACTGTTTGGTGATGCAATCCACAATCTTCAAGCATAGTTTGAAACTTTGTTCATGTAAAGGTACCTTATGACGTTCATCCACGACTTCACATTTCAAAATGTATTTTTGCGGAAATCCCATGTACAGTCAAAATAATGAAAATGCAGAATGAAGATAAGACTATATGTCGGTTATAAAAGATATCAAATTCTTGAAAGTAAATCTTTTGTTTTCATAGCCAATCTATTACCTATACAAATTATCGCATACCTACGAAGAAAAAGAAAAAAATTATGGCCTCTCCATTTGTACTTCGGAAGAGAAGCGTCAATTGTTCTGCGAAAGCCTGTACCATCGACAAAACTGAACGGTAAGTTCTGAAGGACAATCATTTGGGTCAAGTTTACATCCCGATACAGTGACTGTGTTATTGCGCGTGCTTCAGTCCAATTGCAGTTCATACTGAAGGTTTAAAATGAAATTAATTGTGATAATTTATTCTACGCTAGTTAGAAATCCTGATATAGAAAATTTTGCCATTACGCGAAATGTAGTTTCGATGCATCTAATGTCTTAAGGTAGTCCATATCGTTTGATTTTGTAGCGGTAATGCAGCCTTGACCAGAATTTGGGTGCTGTGCAAAGTACGGCCAGTAGAAAAAACTGTTATTTCTCGATGAAAATGTGATTAACGCATTCCTTGGGCATTTCTATTTAAGAATTTTCTTGTTACAGCACAAGGCAGGTTGAATTTAGTTATGATTAGTAATCAACAAGCTGATTTCATAAGCGCCGTGTTACTGAAGACGAGTATAGCGATGTAAACTATTCCCAATCATTTCAGTAATCATACGATCTATTTGTTGAGATTTGTGATATGATACTTTCCAATAATCATTAACTAATAGGCTTTGTTGAAATGTTAGTTGTTTTTATTATTATTATTTTTATCGTTTCAAACCGGAGTTGAGTAAATCTACAATAATATAAAATTAGATTTCTTCACGCAATAAAACAAGATCAACTAAGCAAAATTTAAAAAAAAGAACTGATCTGTTTTTCAAAACAATCATGATGTGAATCAGTTTTGTAATAAAAAAAATCTGCACCAGCAGCTGCAGCAGTCCAATAATATAGGCTACCGTAATTCTAGATCTATATTAGGTACCTACCTACTATTTCACCTAGATCACTGTTGACCAGTTTTACAACTCACGTCATAAATAAATATTCACTGAGCTTTTATTTTTGTTTGTTTCATATTAAAGATTAATAGCTTCATCTAATTTCTCATACTCTGCAATCTTCTCGGTATGTATCGATTTAAGGTGACTAAAGTGGTGGTTGTGTGGGCACTTCCATCATTGCCGTGGCGCCACAATCAGATGATGAATTCTTGTAGAACTCGACGAAACAAATCGAAAATAAAGATTTTTTTTTTTTTTATATCTCGCTTGGTTTTCGGGATATAGCATGTTAAAAATCAGTTATAGGTATAGTGTCTTATGCTTTTGGTGAGGTTTATTCTGGTCCAGGCCGTATTTCAACCTAAAAACCACTACTAGGAACAATATAAAACACCAATAATACATATCCACTGTGTAGATATAGCGGTTCTGGTGAAATTTTTTTCTGGTCCAGGCCAGATCTCACACTAACTTCTAATTTTGAGATAGGCTACATTTTCTCGAGAACTAAGTGATATATATATATATATATATATATACGGTAAATGACTTTACTTTCAATTTGACTCGTCGAGTTACATGAGAATCCATCATAAAATTGCGGCGCCTCGGTTATCGTAGAATCCCCGCTGTGCGGCTATTTCGCAAATACACTTACTATTTCACAGTTTGCGTGTGGCATTTGAATCGTCAATCTCAACGCAATAGTTCCAAATAGGACTCGTTTTTGGTTTCATAATTACACTTAACATAACACAAAACTGATATAAGAAATAAAAGAAAGACTTGATTAGGTACACTCACGTGACTGTGTATAATGCACTAAAACCATGACTAAAACATGCCTTATAAACAGAAACCAAACGCGTTGCGACACGTGCTACGCAGCTCCCCACTCACTCCCGCGCTCGCCATCGTCCGCCGCGCTCGCGTAGCCACGTTGAAAACTTCCGATTAAATTTCCGTTAAAAAGTTGCAGAAGCAGAAACGGATGTGAAAAAAAGCGTGCGGAAGCAGAGGTCTGTTGCATCACTATCAATTAGTAACTGATAAAGGATAAGGAAGCTGCGTTGGGGATCATTGGAAGATACGAGTCATATATTGGTTATAACTTTTATCAGGCTTGAATGGATACTGGTAGAAGAATTAAAAGTAATAGTTGGAAGAGAATAAGTGGTCATGATTACAAGATAGCATTTGATTTCAGAAATAAGGGAATGGGAAAATTTTCTTTTGTAGGCAAGGGCATCAGTGATTTGAATAATTTACCAAGTTACATGATGTGCATTTTTCCCAACAAAAAAAACACTAAAACAAATTAAAACTTTTTAAGTGCAAGAGTAGGTGGGTAGGTAAATTAAACCAACAGAATTTAAGATAAAAACAAAACAATAAATGGGGAAATAAGTGTGCAAGGCAATTGTCACCAGGACATATTCTCCTTTGCTTTGCAAGTTGTTTGAATCAGAGATGAGCAAGATAACAAAGTTGCTTTCGATCATCATAGGCAATCACAGAATGCCAATTAACTGCTGAGTAATGTTTTAAGGATCTGGAGAATATTACCATAGAGAAGGTACATTCACTTTGACCTCATGCGAGAACAGTTTTATCCAGGGGCAGATCCAGGATTTTGGTTTGGGGGGGGGGCTTGGCTTGAATGAAATTTGGTTCAGAGGGCTTACCTTCAGTGGATTTTGGTTTTGGGGGGGGCTTGAGTCGGCTAGGGTAGTCTGTATAGCCTTCTCGGGCCTCAAATCTGTAGAGCTAAAAAAAAAAGAAAGAAAAAAAAAGTCTCCAAAATTACAGTGTCGGGGGTGGACCTAGATACTTTTGGGGGGGCTTGAGCCCCCTAGCTCCCCCCTGGATCCGCCCCTGGTTTTAGCTGTATGAATCAGTACATTCTGTTATTATAAAAGCTATTAATATGTTATTTAAAGTGTTGGTTTCAAAGCAGCTCAGCTACACAATTTATTTTTTACAATGTGCTTGCCAGAAACCAATTCTTGTGTTAACTATTACATTTTGTACATAACATATGAAACTGTATCAGAATTAATTGCTACAGTTTTCATGTGATTACTAAAAAAGTATTACTTCGTCACGTTAGGCATTATAGCTTATTTTACATTCCCACCATGCATCTGGAAGAAATCATAAATAGCGAAGAAGTAAGTGAAATTGATGAATTGATAAAATTGGAAGTTTCAGTAAGGAAACCAAAGGGGTTTAGGGACAATATGATAAAGCCATTTATCATACTACTGCTACTATTAACCATAGTTTCATTTTTTGCAAGCAGGTGTCAGTGTTTGCAATGTTGAGGCTAAAGATCAGGAGCAAACATTTTTAACTCTCAAGTTTCATCAAACTTGGTCTATTACCATTGTTCAGTACCACTTTTGACAAGATTTGGGAATAATATACTTTCCAACAATTATTTGCTCATGGTATGCACTGTTTGTGGAAAATATGTGTCTGTGCAATGGAAAAAGCAGTGGGTGTCCTGTGTCAAAACTGAACATGCACTAGATCAGAGAACCTCTCCAATACTGCTCTGAAAAATTGACTACACATGCTTTTAGGGAATCGAGTATTCAAACGTGTACCAAACAAGTACCCTACTCACCAGTGACATCAAGATCCTTCTTCTATAACTATTAATGTGCACTCTAATATTTTAAAATCCCAGCAGTCATTTGTAACAATTCTGTACTATTTGAGTTAATGAACAATATCCCTGGAAATAGATTTCATAACAAAATAAAGAATGAATTTTTCCACATCCTCTACCCTTCACTGTTGCAGCTCACTCTTTTATTGTTTCATCAGCTTTTTCTTTAGTATTTATGTTTTTTTTCCATCATGTATTTGTATTCATTATCTGTTCTTCCACCTATTTTTATCCCATCATTAGGAGCTTCTAACCTTTAAATGCACAGTGCTGACCCCATTATAATTGGAAAACTGGAAGTTGCTTGCCTTACAGATTTAGCTAGCAACCCAGAAACCCCTTCTCAAAGCCCTATCAGGTAGGAGCGGGGAGGGGCAAACTGGGGCACTTGGTGTCCATGTGAAGTCCTATCTACTAATGGTGTCCAGATGGACAACCACCAAGACAGATCTAATGCCTTTCCCAAGCAGCTTCTCTTGTCTCCAAGTTGACCCACCTCATAATGTACCTCTGTTATTTTATCTCCTGCAACACCTTTTTCAGGTCACTGCATTGTACTATAACTTGCGTTTCTATCAGTAATATTCCCAGCAACCCTAATTATAACAACTCAGTGGTCCTTACTGAAATCCCTATGAAATTCTTCTGTCTGCTCCTGTGTTACATAACGCTCTGACTCTAGTAAATTATTTATTTTCACAGTTTTCAAAGTGTCTGACAACTTCATATTTTTTTTTTTTCCTTCCTAATAAATCCATCACCTACATTTCATGATACATATGCATCTGGGTAATCTGAGTACCGTTGAGGTATACCTGCCAATATTTACTTTCTGCCAATAAGATTAAGCCTGAAGGTCACTGATTTTGTTTTCACCTCTTTACACTTATGAATCTGAGAATTAAACCTGGAATTCAAATTGTCTGTACAATCTAGGCCTAAAGTGAATAACTGTAATCAGATATCTGTGATTAATATTTTTTATTATTAACCAATTGTTATTTTAATGCTTCAGAAATAGTGAAAAAACAAACGGTTATATTTCTGACAGGGCAGCATTTACAGTAGATGATGATAATAGAGACTATAACAACTGAAAGCAAAACTGCTCATTTAGTTAAGTATATAAGAATTTATAATTGTTAATTAACTTATTCCACAAAGTTTAAATATAAATGCTGCCCTTAAAAATAATTATCAAGCTTTCAGATATTTCTAGATTAATAAAATTTGTGATAAAGAAAATTAGGAATATAACTAACAGCAAGAAGGTGTATTAAAAGTATTATTTTTAAATATAAAAATGAATAATTCTTCTAATTACCAACAATCCTAACAAGTTGGTTAATAATTGAAAGTTTTAAACTAATTTAGCTAACAAAACTTAATCCAATGATGAAATGAGACACAATTTAGACTAAAGTATATCACACATACAGTAAGAGATAGAGCTGTCCAGAGACAATGATTAATCATTAATCAATATGTATTGTAAAATGTATAAATACTTTTTTTTTTTTTTTTTGTAGAAATTAAACTACAAATAAAAGTTTGGATTTAATCCTTTTAAAGGTTATAGGCAATATTTTTTTTTTATCACAGCTGAATTATTTTACCCATTTTTTGTTCTACTTGGCACTCTATTAAAAAAAAAATATTAATTTTACTGGTTTTTTTTTTTTTTTGGTAACTCTTAACTTCAAAACCAATAAATGATAGGCTTCTTACTTGTAAGTTTAAAGCAACAAATTAGTGTCTGATTTCTATGTTCCTTAATTTTCTTTATTTTAGCAATCAGAATGCCTTGAGATTTCTCCTCAACAACAGCCTGCCATCTGCTCTTCTTTGCCTTTATCAATGTTACATGTTTTATCACATTTAAAAGCTGATAAATATGAGAGCTAATCTGATAAATATAGATAAGTCATACTTGTAGAGAATTTATCAGTTTTAGAATGCTTTTAAGGAAGTCCTCAGTTGAAATTTATACACCAGATTGTCTCTTGTCATGTTTGGTGAATCTAGGAGAACCTCAGAACAAGTTGTACTGTTCTCAAGAGATAAATGTGATTTTGAAAACAATGTGTATGCCACAAGTGTATGCTTAGTTGTCTCTCTCTGATACAATATCTATGCATTTGCATAAAAAATGCTAACAAGAAGGTATTAATTCATTTAATCTGGCAGCTAAAATAAGTTACATCTGTAACATATAACAAATAATGATGGAAGAAGAAATTTAAATTGTGTAAAATGACAAAACTCTGAGATTTGATAAGAGTGATAATAACCAGTACAGTAATAAATAACAACCTTACAAACATTGCTTTGTATGTGGGTTCTGGCTTTTTGTTTAAAAATTACAAGAAGTAAACAATAGTTGCTTCAAGACTGTTTCAACACCTTTTACTGTTACCTTTAATATTATGGCTAGTCCATTGTCCAGATTTTTAATTTATGTCAAAAGTGAAGGCAGTTTACTTCAGCTCTGTGGAAGGGTCACTTGGAAAGCATGGTTAAATTACGCTGATAAACTGTTAAAATGATCTCACAAATATATCCTGCATGGTGAACCGAGATTAACGCAAACTTTGAAATAAAGAAAAAATTGATTTAAAGAGAAAAACAATTTGTGGGTATATAAGAACGAAATCTTTCTCGGCGTTGAGAATGTATAAACTGCTCTCGGGTGACTAGTCAAGTCAAGAGTGCGTTGTCACATGATATTTCGGCAACTAGATTCATTGCCGCCATCTTCTGGTGAAGTCGCCGAAATATCGTGTGACAACGCACTCTTGACTCGGCTAGTCACCCGAGAGCAGTTTATACAATTTGTGGGTAGTGAGTCAGATGAAAATCTTAGCCTTCATTGCTGTGAATGAGGCTTGTCAGTTTCAGTAGGTAGGTGCAGGACAGGGGGAAGATGGGTGTGTAGGGAAATTGCCACCGGAGCCTGTGCTCCATTGCAATTAAATTAAATTAAATTAAATTAAACCTCACTGTCATAAATTGCGCTTCACAGCAGATTTAAGTAAAAAGTTATTCACTAAATTAGATTTGCAATAAATAGTAGCTGAAAATAAACTAGATAGGGCTGCTTAATAGCAGTTTCACTGTCATCATTATAAAAATAGTACTTTGAAAAATATGGGATATAAAACTAGAGTTTGATTTAATAACAGCAAACCTTCACCAACATACCCTCCTCTCTCTTATGGTGCATTCTGTTGCCCTCAGGAGAAACATCATTGTTGATATTCCTTCCTTTAGTCAAGATGATATATTATATTGTTTATCTATATTATGATGCTAAAAACTGTAATGTTTATGATTATACTCATCCTGTTTGCAGTTTTGATATCTGGTATTTTCTCATCCTTACCTTTCTCCTTCCTTTTACTGACTAATCACTTTACAGCTCTATCAGCATCCCCATGTATCAATGATAAATCCCTCTTTACAGTGGTAATCATTGCTTCTTTGATCATTTATTGTGATTGCTTTGCCATAAATCTCTAACCTATATCAGGAGATCACTTAATACCATCATAAGTGGAAGCAGGCTCTCTTGAAGTTAATAACTATATACCACTTCTGTTTCGGTGTAACCCAAATGCAATTCCTCTTGTAACTAGTGTCCACAGGTACATCCATTATGTCAGAATCCATGCCTGACCAAAGCAGTCTCTCATGTTGCATTATCTCGTCTCATGAACTGGTTTAATATGGCCATTCATGTAGACCTGCATCAAATCCACTTTGATATACTGTGCTTCTTCCACCATCTTAGGGTGGGTACACACTCGGCGAACGCATACGACCGCACATGAGCGAAAGCATATGTGCACTCAGTATGTAAATGAAAATGAAGGCAAATGAACGCTTCCAACCGCATTCGTTTGCCTACGCTCGGTTTCGCTCGGGAGGCGGTACATCAAAGCAAAATGTGGACCACACGTTTTTGGTTTAGTTATAGTGTGTACGTCAATAAGAACACATTTGTTGTTTTGTATGGAACATGAAGTGGTCTATCTCGGATTCCTTAAAATTAACAGAATTATATAATCAACCCTATTCCTAATTATTTCAAAATAAAATAAGGAAACAAGATGCTTGGAACGAAATTAGTGATATTAAGAAATGTGACTCAAAAGACACGTAAAAGAAATTTCAATTGGGATCCTTCAGGCGTGAACGTCCAAAAACAGGAAAATTAATTTAAAACAGACTCTGTAGCTGATGTATTTAAATTGACATGGTTTGCTTTTAAAGATGTTATTTTTGCAGGATAAATTTGCACCAAGGGATAGCGAAAATACTGGCATTTTGAAATCTTCAGACCAATCTGCTGCAATAACGTTTCAAAGTCGGTCAACTTCATTCTGCGGAAATTTTCAGAAAGTCCATTTCCAATTTCAGCTGTAAGATCATCTATCAAGTCTGTCCCTCCATAGTCCATACACATTTCTAGTTTTGAACAAAGAAGTGATGCACCGTCAAAGTGATCTCTTGCGTCTTCATGTTACATTACTTGCCTCCCTAATAAATAATAATGTACTTACCACAGATGAAGGCAGGATGGCGATACACGTAAAAACACAAAAACAAACGAATTGCACAATATTTCGACTTTAGTCTTAGTCATGTGGGAGGCGAGACATATGGCAGGGGAAAGATGTGGTCACGTTCCAACCTGCGGTTGGAACGTGACCACATCTTTCCCCTGCCATATGTCTCGCCTCCCACATGACTAAGACTAAAGTCGAAATATTGTGCAATTCGTTTGTTTTTGTGTTTTTACGTGTATCGCCCTCCTGCCTTCATCTGTGGTAAGTGACGGGTAACTGTTTATTTTCCCTATCCTATCTTATTTTCAGTGCCTCGCGGCAGTTTCTTTGTTTCCTTTATCCAAATAATATTGTATGACACACTAGCAATCATTAAGTCATCTTCTACCGCCATTTTTATGGTAGGTATAAAAATATTTTTACCTCATAAACCTGCGAACATGAAAGAATGACAAACATCGCATTCCTTCGTTGTAATGTGGACAACAAGCTAATTCTTAACAAACACCACACAGATTCGGCCGCATCCATTCGGCCGTATGCGTTTGCTTGCATTCATCTAATGTGTACCCACCTTTACTGTGTCCTTATTAATACTTTTACCCACACCTCTCACTGTTATTACCAAACCTTGCTAGACAATGATCTTGTATCTTCTATCACCTGATCAAGTATTGCTTTAGGTTTAAATATACTATTAGGATTGTTGCCAATAGCTTATTTACCCTGCATAAGTGGGTCTATAACTGTCATGTGATCCTTACTCTTCCCAGTGCTGGATCTAGATTTATGAAAAAAGGAGGGCAATGGGGCACTTTGTTATGCAATTGTTTAACTGTAAACTGATAACTTTCCACATCCCACAGAGCCAGTCTCTTATATTGGGATCAATGGAAAATAAATGTATTGTATTACATATTGTATTACCGTGTGTAGCTAAATCACGTTTAAAGGAGCGACTATCTCAAGTTTTGCACTGTTAGCACCTCATTTACTCCTACACCTGTACAAGGCTCATTACTTCCTGACTTTGGTTACAAGTCATGTCTCATATATTCCCATAGTTATCAAAATTGTCTGACAATTTCATACTGTTACCTCCTTGTTATACAACGTGTTTCCAGTTCCCTCCCCACTTTACTTATTCAGTTTCTTTATTCTACCAATCTTTGGCATTGCCTGAAGAAACCTAAGTAAAGGACTTGTAATCACTACGGCTCCTGTCACTTCCTACAGGATTTATGGAGATTGCATTCTCACTACAAGTTTAAGCACTAGATGGGAAGTGACAGTGTATTTTGACCATTCTTTACGTTCCCTGGAGTTTCCTCCCCAATAGTAATTGAATTGCAGGCTGAGTGGGCCTGGGAAACCATTCAGGATGTTCAATTTCAAGGAAAAATTCTCGGCTTCATCAGGGATCAAATCCTGATCATTTGGGCCATAATCTGTTGCTCTACCACCTGAGTTACATGACCTCCAACCTGAAGGAACCTTTTCATTAAAAGTATATGTCATGGATTTGGGAAGACATTGAAACAATATTGTAATGAACAATTTAAAAGAAAATATACAGATAATGATTGTTATGGCAGCATTTATTAAAACAAGCAATATTTTATTTTTAGTTGCTGCAACCCTGCTGCCTTCAACTTTGGTTAATTGGTTTATTTTCTCCATCCTTGTTCCAATTCACAATCCCTAGTTAATGACACAACTCAAAGTAAATAGTTCTCTACTGTCTCAAATTTCATTATATTAGTTTAATATTGGCAGCTTACTTCAATTCAACTTTAGTTGCAATGGAACATATGCACCAGTGCAAATTTCTTGAAACACCTACTTTCACATTTCAAAATTTTATTTTGTATCTTCAGTTATTTGATTCAAACATTACCAACAACCTACTTTTGCTATGTTTGAAATTAGTTTTAATTTTTTTCAATATTTCCATTACATTGTTCATTTTATTAGTAATTTATTCCAATCCCTGAATCACTTACTAACAAAGGAAAATTTTCCTACTCCCTTACACCTAAAATTAAGAGCCTGTTTGACATCTAATGGCTGTGAAATATGGATGTGGTAAAATTATTTTTATGGAAATATAGCTTACCTAAATAATACAGGGTGCGCCAGAGAAACTTACTTATTTGAAAAAATTCCCGCGCGGTGAGTTGGGCGGGTAGAGGGGCGAGAGGGGGCGCATCTGGAGGGGGAAGTTCCCAGTTTGTTTCTCCCTCCAGTCAGTTGCGATCATGCTCTGGTCTAGAGAGCAGCGGGCCTTCGCAGTCGAGAGCTTCTTTTCTAACGGTCGCTCAATTGTTGCTACGCAACGTGCCTTCCGCGCTCGCTTTGAAATTCCTCCTCACAGACTCGTTCCTGGCCATAATTCCATTCTGTTGTGGGTTAACTCATTTCGGGAGTGTGGAAGTGTCGCTAAACCCAGAAATGGACTTCAACGGACCATCAGAACTCCGGAAAATATCGAAAGAGTGAGGCAGTCAGTTGTGCGTTCTCCCCGGCGTTCGGCTCGCAAACATGCAGCTGCTATGGGAATTTCTGACACCACTGTTCGACGAATTCTCCATGAAGACCTTCAATTTCATCCCTATAAATTTGCTGTTGTGCAAGAATTAACTGAACACGATTTTGTTGCCCGTCAAAATGCATGTGAAATGCTGATTGACAACCTGCCTGAAGACGCGGTCGTTTTTTTCAGTGACGAGGCTCACTTCCACATATCTGGCTGCGTCAACAAGCAAAACATGCGTTATTGGTGTGGTGTAAATCCACGTCAGCTTCCCCAGAAGCCACTTAATTGTGAGCGAGTTACTGTCTGGTGTGCGATGTCGGTAATGGGAATAATTGGTCCTTATTTTTTTGAAGAAAACGAACGCGCAGTTACCGTGAATGGAGCTCGTTACAGGAACATGATCGAGGAATTTTTTCTTCCAAGACTCGAAGAAATGAACGTTAGGAACATGTGGTTTCAGCAAGATGGAGCCACAGCACACACAGCACTAGACTCAATGAAATTGTTGCGACAACATTTCCCTGATCGCCTCATCTCTCGCAGAGGCGATCTCCAATGGCTGGCACGCTCTCCAGATTTGACTCCGTGTGATTTCTTCTTATGGGGTTATTTGAAATCCCTGGTTTATGTCGATCGACCACGGACCATAGCACACCTCAAGAACAACATTCGCGACGCCATTGCCAACATACTGATTGATATGCTGCAAAGAGTGGATACGAATTTCAAAAATTGACTTCATCAGTGTATGCGCAATGGGGGTCGCCATTTATCCAATGTCATTTTCAAGACTGCATGAAAAAAAAAATTGGGATATTGTATTCTCAAATAAAAAAAAATTTAAAACAATAACTGAAGTACTTTTGTTTTTATTGACCTTTCAAATAAGTAAGTTTCTCTGGCGCACCCTGTACAAATAAAAATAGGATCAGATACAATAGGTTTAGTAGATGGCTTATGCTACCTAGGAAGTAAATTTACAGCTGATGGCCAAAGAAGGAATGATGTTAAAAGCAGAATAGCATTAGCAAAAAAAGCCTTCATGAAAAAGAGAAATCTTTTAGTTTCAAATATGGATCTAAGACTTAGAAAGAACTTTTTAAAACTCAGTGTGTGGAACACAATACTTCATCATAGTGAAGGAGGGGCTTCAGCAATACCAGAAAGAAGGAAAATTAAAGTGTTTGAATTGTGGTGCGATAGAAGGATGCTGAAAATTAAGTAGACAGATAAAATATGAAATGAACATTTTTTGGAAATGATGGGTGATGAAAAAAGTTTGTGGAAGAGTCTAACAGAAAGATGAGACAGGATGGTGGGTAACATTTTGAAACATGCAGGATTGTTAATTTATTTGTTGAGGAAACAGTCAAAGGAAAGAATTGTAGAGGAAGACAGAGCTTAGAATAAATGAAGCATATAATTGAAGATATGGGTTGTAAGGGGTATGTTGAGACGAAGTGCTAGAGAGGAAGGGATAAAGGATTGCATCAAATCAGTCGAGAGACTGATGACGGGTAATAATAATAATACAATATGAAGATCAGCTTTGTTTTTCTTTTAATAATTTTTCCCCCTTCACAACTAATCATTTTAAAGAAAAATGGTATTAATCAACCAATAGGACCTGTTTCATACTGAAAATTTACATATTTTATGATTCTATTTTGATTTACCAATAAAGTATATATAGTTTTAAAAATTATTCTGATTTTTCTATTATCATAGATGTGTAAAAAAGTTACCATATTATATTATTTGTTATTTGTAATACAACCAGGGTTTCAGAAAATATGCTCTCAGGCACGGATGTGGAAGAAGGACAAGACAATGGCTTGGAGAACAGTCCAATTGCTCCCTCACTTAAACAACGCATTTTGTCAGCTTTCTTTTATGGAATTTCTTCATTAATAATAATGGTATATATTTATTAAAGTCTTGTTGCAATTTAATATAATATGCTAATCAGTATACTTTTCCCCCTTCACAACTAATCATTTTAAAGAAAAATGGCATTAATCAACCAATAGGACCTGTTTCATACTGAAAATTTACATATTTTATGATTCTATTTTAATTTACCAATAAAATATATATAGTTTTAAAAATTATACATACATCAGTAACAACAAAAATCTTCTTCTTTCTGTCAGTGAATGTATTATCACATTCTAGTTTTCAGGGCCGTATTTAGGGTCTGTAGGCCCCTAGGCTATAACTGTGGTGTGGGCCCTATATGTATATAATGCAATATTGATTACTTATTATTAAATAATAAACCTTTTAATACAAAATATTGAATGATATAATGATAGTTATCCTCGTATATTTTTACTAACTGAAGAATCAAAATTTCGTAACGTGCTTTCTGCATCGTTTTCGAGACTGAAGTGAATGATGTTAGCAAGTGATGCCCGCACGTCTAATTCATTGACTGATCGATAGATAAGGTGTTGCCTATTTTAGTGCTGTTGTTGCAACCAACTACCCTTAGTATAAGTCCGCAAAATTACAAACTGAAAAGTTTTAGTAACAGTATGATACAGTAGGCCTACATATTAAGATAAAAGAAACAATAAAAGGTGATTAACATCACCAAAGCATGCAATAGAGAAAGATTAAAAACATAATACTGATTATTCACAATGCATATCAACAGGATGACAGCGACTAATATTTTATTTTTGCATGTGGTGCGGGCCCCTTTGTGGTGTTGGCCCTGCTAGTTTTCTATTCAAATACAAAGATCCAGTCCAAAATAAAACTGAGCATATTGTTATTAATGAAAAATTTCACAAATTTTGTTTGCTGATGTGAACTCTTATTTTGTTTCTGCTTAAAAATAGAAATTTACATGGATTAAAACTAATCTTGTGCAGTATCATACATTAATAATTATCAGGCCCGCCGCTAGCTGTTTGAGTGCCCACGTACAATACCGATTATGCCACCCCCTGTCTAACTACAGCTAGTGGTGGATCTAGGAAATTTCCGAACCAGGTCAAAAAAAATGTGAGATTGCCGCCCCTTCGAACAATATTTGCCACCCCAATTGTTGCCATCCTGAGTGTCGGCGGTCGCCGGAGCAGCTATTGAGCTAAAAAAAAAAAAAGGTCGCCCGCTACATAATACTACATAATACGCTGCAATTTCATGGCGGCGACAATGGAGTGGCAACTGACGATCACTCGTTTTGCCGCCCCCCTCGACGTGCCGCCCGTGTGCGGTGCATGCCTTGCACGCCCACTTACGGCGGCCCTGATAATTATTTTTAATTTTCTTCACTTTCAAATCACTGAATTACTAATGCCATTATTTCAGACACACAGTCAAGATTTTATCACAGTGTATGTATTAATGCTCATTTGACTGAATCTATGATTTTCGGGAATCATTAGCCAAGTTTGTCATTATGTAAGGGTCCAGGCTATACCAGGGGGTATAGTAAACCTAGATCTCCTTAACTAGCAATTTGCACCTCAAACTAGATTTCTTCTAAAATAAAAACAAAGTTCCCACTGTTTAAAAATTATTAACAGTGAATATACCTTGGAGATAAAATCATTTGCGAATTTAAAATGGTCTAAATACAATTGTGACAGTTCAAAAACATATTCAGTTGCAAGGTTTGATGTGTCAATATACTGTCAAGTTATTTTTTATAAAAATCGCTGAGCCTCCTCTTTTACCCTTTGCCCTACAGAAGTGACTTGCCAGATTGAAGTCTGGAATGCCGAGGCTTTTTAATTCTTCATGTGATAGCCAGTGCTCAACAATACATATAATATCAATTTTATTTTCTTCAATCAATATTTCCAGTAACTCAACTTTGTCAACAATACCTTGCACATTCCAATACAATACATTATACATATTAAGTTTCTTAGCTAGACTCTTATTCGCTATATTATTATTACACTGATCCTCTACAGCAGTGGTTCCCAACCTATGGGTCGCGACCCACTAGTGGGTCGTGGAACAATCGGGTTTTTGCAACAAAAATATATCTTTTATTTAATCTATTTAAGAAATAAAACAAGATATTTCTTCTTTAAAGACAATTTTCAAGGAAAATCCCTTATATTTCCTTCTGGATGAATGTACGAGCAGAGTATCCAGAAATCTCTAAATTAGCTGTGAAGGTCTTGATGCCATTCAACACGAGCTTTTTCTACTTTATTGTTTTTGAAAAATAAATAAAGAAATAAACTATGTGTAGAAAGGGACATACGGCTAAAATTAATGAGTTTAAACCTTGATATCGATGCCCTTATCAGTAAACACCAGTGCCACAAATCTCACTGATTGTAAATTTGTGTTTTTATAATAATTAGACATATTTGTTATTATCTTTGTAATAAAGCGGGAAGCGGCTGCACAAAGCATCACCTCATCTAGTTGACCGCTGAAATTCCAAGATTAGTTAAAACTCGATTTGAAAATTAAAATGCCACTGATGTGCCAAGTCATATCTAGGTGGAAAACACCTACAAATCCCATTTTAGTGGTAGACTGGTAAGTTTTTCATTGTGTTTTCCTCCTCCCAGTCTTCCATATTTTCACACATTTGGGTGCAGTAAAACACAATTTTAAACCTACCAATAAACCGCTGAAATTGGGTGTGTAGGTGGTTTCCACCAAAAAGCGACTTGGCAGACCATTTGCATTTTAATATGCTGCTCGAGTTACTTCTAATCGTGGAATTTCAGCACTTAACTTGATGAGGTGATGGTCTGTCCAGCAGACTCCCGGTCTATGATATGTTTGTTGTTTTATGTATTATAAGTTCTTGTTTTTGTTGATAGTTTATGCTTTATAGGAAAATTTGCCGCTTCGTAGGATAAGATATTAGACAGACTATCGTATTAGGTGGGTCGCGAAAATTTTTTTTACTTACAATTGGGTCGTGTACCAATAAACGTTGGGAACTGCTGATCTAGAGCTATCTTTTCAATGTTATTTATATGAAAATTTGACATCTCATTTGGTTGACAAAATGATATGCTTTTAGGATCAGAATCTAGATTTAAGCTATTAGTCTGTGTCCTTGACAGTGCACTGTGCTCATTATTATCCTTTAGGCCTACATGTTCATCTGTTAACCAACACCCCTTACCTATATCTGACATTATGGTGACAGTGGAGTGTTGATTACTTCTAAAAAATAATCAGATTTGTCCTGAAAAGGTGCTGGACAATCTAACTTGTTCATTATTACTTTAGAGATCGATTACTTTTTTTCCTTTAAGGTTTAAATGTAGACCATGTGTAGTATGGCATGACCTATCCAGCATACTAGCGTCCACTAAATCTACATTACTGAAGCTATTACAAATTTATTTGTACTTCAAGTTGGCATGATCTATTTCGGTATTCACACATGACCACCACATCAGATCATATCATTTTGGCACATTTACCGCAGTAACATTTGTATGTGTAAGGCTTCATAAATACTTCTGCAGTACACGAGTTGCCTCTGCTGCCTGATTTCTGTAAATGTCATTTGCTCCCCCAATTATCATTATAAAGTCAGTTTTTGTATACTTAGACATATCACTGTTGTTTATTATACTGGCTAGAGTTGCATTTGGCTTTACTAGACCTTCTACTTCACAAGAATGTGGACCACCAAGGTAATCTTTCACAATTGAGGAAATTCCACGACCGTGGCTATCAGCCAGTTTTTTTTTTCGGTTTCTTTCCTTGGGCTGCATGTTTTGTTTATATGTTGATTTACCACTCGCAAAATGATCTGGCTATCTTCACTGTCCGCGCACTGTGATAAAATTTCAAATCTGTTGTTTATTTTTAAAACATGATCTACTTGTGCAATAAATTAAGTAAGTAGTTACATAATGGACAAATACTTATATTGTTCTGTTCATCAACAATGTGATTCTTCATTCAAATGTGAGAAAGTATACCTGAAGAGCTGATCTTAATGAACAGAATGATTTGAGAAATAATCCATGGTGTAGACATTTCCTTACTATTATTAAATATAGTTAAAAAATATATATGTAATTTCGTTAAAGAATGAAGTACTATAGTATTCATTACTACTTTTCATTTAACTATGCTTGTTTCCTTCAGGTGATAAACAAGACAGTACTCACAACTTATGGATTTCCATCAGCACAATTCCTAGGTCTAGGACAGATGGCTGCAACAGTAATTGTTATATTTACAGCTCGGCAAAGTGGTTTACTAACATTCCAAAAGTTTGATTTCTCTGTCGTCAAGAAAGTATGGCCTCTACCATTAGTCTATTTGGGAAATGTAATCTTTGGTTTATCCAGCACTAAACTATTATCACTCCCGATGCTTACTGTGAGTATGACTTAATTTTTTTAAAACAGGTTATTGCACTCTGCATCTAGCTGAATGCCACATGTTAGAAACAAAGATTCTAATTATGCTGGTGATCTTTGGAGTCTATAGACTCATCATCTAACTGTGTGTTTGTACTATCTTCTATACTAAGATTCCTCACAAAATTATTGTGTATTATGTTCATATTTTTCAACTGTGTGCGTATGTTGTTGCAACCCTCCTGCATTTCAACACTGGTAATTTTCAACTTCGCCTTTCCTTTCTGTTTTGATTTCTTAATGCTTTGAAACATTTTCCTTTTTAATTTTCACATCTTGTAATAACTTTTTATTTTTGTGAATGTCTCTTTCACTCACATATGCAAAACTAAATTAATTTGTAACATGGAGCACCTGTAAATTGATCCAGATTTCTTTATTGTTAGCTTTAATTTATTACCTATTCCTAATACTTAATTTCTGTGAATCTGTTTATATTTGTAGATTCTCTCTTTCAGTCTTTACTTTTCTTTCTGCCTCAGTCCAATCAACAGCACTATTTCAGTTTCTAATCACATTAACAGTTACTCATTAAAGCAATTAACTGGTTCTAATCTTAGCTATCTACAGAATGGATTAATTCAGTTTTTAACCACATTCAGAATGATGGTATTTGGTACTGGGAAGTAAAAGTAATGTAGTAGGAAAGTAAAAATGTGGTGTCTTAGGGCTCAGATTAGCTATGGGATAGTGAGATAGTAAGTGTAGGTGAAAAGATCACAGTGTAGAGCACACCTAAGTACGTGGAGCATGGAGAACTGATACAAATGGAAGAATGTGTATCAGTAAGATTACATTAAACAAATGGAAAGATAATTATCAAAAACTGCTTACTGAAAATTGACTGAATTTCTCAATGGGTAATGACAGTAAGAATTTATACTGAGATATATCTTTTACTATTGCACAGGAAGAAATCAAAATAATTATAGAACCTGTACAAAAAAAAATGAGTGGGTTAAAAATCTAAATAGGATCCCTAAATAACTTTAAAAAGTGACCTTCCATTAAATGTTTTCAAACATTATCTTACAAGCGAGAACTACCCCCTTTATGAAAACTCAATATATTCCAAACATCCATAAAAGGGGTCAAAAACATTTACAAACTACTGAGGTGTGGGAGTAACTAATTATGGAAAAGTGATTAAATAATATGGAATGTCTTATTAAAGACAAAGAGAAACAAAATGGATTTTTTGCTACAACATCATGTATTAGTAATCTCTACTGCCTGAAATAGTTACTGGAGAAAAATATAGTTAGAAATTGAGAGATTCACTTGGTTTTAATAAATTTTATGAAGCCATAAGGTAATATTCCAATCAGCAAACCGTGACCTACATTTTGTGAAATACTTAAATATACAGGCATTTAGAGACCTACAAGTGTGGCTGTGTGTGTTAAGGCACTACCACACTGGATCAGGAAGGTACAACAGCTTTGTATCTCCATGATGCCTTCGCGTAACAGCCTTCCTGATTGTCGATTTTAGACTTTTATACGAACAACAAGGTGAATCCCGTTTCACCGATATATACCTGGCCACAGCTGCAGGGTATTTGGTATACACCTGGTGTCTGTAACTTCTCCCTTCTGTCTTTAATTTTTACAAGTACATCCGAAATCTTCCTGGATGCCTTGTGTACAGGACGGATATTTTTCTTATTTAGAAGGTGATCAATCTTATCCATAACACCCTGAATTTACGGTAATACAGCCACTGGCGTGTCAGTCAATCTCTTCTGTCGGTGCTGAGGGTGTAGGTGGTACTTGAGTGCCCAGTGCTGCAATGTACTTGCTGGTAATATCTGGGCAGTAGACATTAGCAAGAGAGGTCTCCTTTAAAATATGTTTCTCAGCAGCTACGGAAAGACTGAACAAACACATGAGGCATTTAAAAAATAACAATGTCAGCAAATCAGCTGTAGCTCAACATTCAGCTGACAGTGGACATTCTATTTTATTTGACCAGGCCAGCATAGTGGCAATAGAGTGCAGATGGTGGCCCAGGCGAGTGAGAGAGGCACTGGAAATACAAAAGACACCTAACAACATGAATTCTGACAGTGGCCTACAACTTGACCATATTTGGTCATACCTACTGAGGAAAATGCACTACGAACGCCCCCATCTGACTGCCTTCGCTAGGCACGGTAATGCCTCAGATGTCATCGCGGATGATTAGCAAGTGCGCGCTCCCACTGCTATATATAAGTGACAGCGGCAACAAACGCAGTAGTCCTCTGATGAAGGCCACAGCACAATGGCCAAAATTTTAGGTTTTAACAAATCGATGCGGCTCCACCGGGAGAACCAAGATAATAAAAAATGATTTTGTTGACACATGTGAAAAGGTATCTAATTTAATGCACTTTTGAGATGATCATGCATTTCTTTGTTGCTCAAAGATGAGACCAAAAAGAATGTAGCAGTACTGTATACAAATAGATGATGCCTACTCAAAACGAAGAATTTATGATAAAAATATATTGATGTTAAGTTTATTTTTAATAATATATTCAAGTCTAGATAATTGTAAATTTATTTTTCCACCTCTGCTTCCACTAAAAGAAGTAGTATTAAGATTTTTTTTCTCCAGGGTTGATTTGTCAAGATTTGATAATGCAATTAGTATTAATATCAAGAATTTTATCTAATGAGTGGAGGTGAACAAGAGTTCTATAAAATTGAATGACTATGGCCAAGCGGTAAGTTTCTGAGTTAGTGGAAGGTTGCATTCACCAGTTAGACTAAGTACTACTACAGTGGTTAAGTCATACAGTATGAGTGATGGTGTTGGCTAGCTGTATTGGAACACTGAGGACAGTGTTATTATATAGGACAATTGAACTCTGAAGTTAAACTTTCAAATTTCTTTAGACTTGCTATAAAAACAAGGGCATTTCATCAGTTTATTCATCTGTAGAGCTTTTATGCCAAAACAAACGATTATCATGCAGTATTGAATTTTCTTCTTAAGATCAAACTGCTGTCTCAAAATAGAATTGAAGTTCGATTTGGACAAACAGTATTATAATGGTAGTTGTTTCAGAGTGTGGCATAAGGAAGTGAAAAAAAAAAAAGACACATTATACAGGATGATTAACCAAAATTTTACCAGTCTGGTAGGTCAGTGGTTAAGGCACTTGCTTTCAATAGTTTGCTGCTCCGGTCCCCTGTTCAAATCCCAGTGGGAGCAGGCATTTTTAAGAGTTGTATTGGATCATGAGAGCTATGCCAGATCAGTCTGTGGTTTGGATCCCAAGTTAAAATGTATGTCCTAGAAGAAAGGAATAGGTCTTCCTACCTCTGACAAAGAGGCAAAATATGCTTCCTTTGGGAGGATCCAATCAATCTTTAGTTTTTTTTACATTTTTTTTTAAACCAAAATTTATGTATCTGTTATTTCAATGCCAAGCAAGTGCCTTATTTGCAAGTGAACATTATATTCAATAATATTCTCACAGATTGTTTGAGTGGTGGCTGTTTTCAGTTGAACCGAATCTTCAGTCTTTCAACATAATTCTTTCCTTTATTTATTCTGTAGTTCTGTAGCCATCGAAATATCCAGAACGCAATGGCATTTTCCATGTATCTTATTTCCTGATATAAGAACTGCAGCAGTGTTGTGACAAACCCTCTTCTGTTATTATCCTCTGATCATCCTCTTCAATGGATGCAGTTGTTAAAAATCTCCATAAGGTGCCCAGCCTGTATTTATTATCAAATAACATGCCATGCTATATACATTTTACATCTTCAATAAGCAACAAAATTAAATCAATTTTTAGTTAACATAGTTTTCTCGGGTGACTAACCAAGTGAGCAGGGTGTTTTAACACGATATTTCAGTGATCAGAATCTCTGTCGCCATCTTCTGATGAAGTACAATAAGACTGCATTAGTTCGTAACGCCAAGAAAAACTTTGGTGTTATGTAGTTTTCAGTTGTTGTTTGTGGTTTAAGCCTGTATTCAATTAACCACTAAGTTCTTAGCATATATATTCTGGATGATTATTCTAGTATGCTGTGGGGTAACTCATTGATAATAACACTATAACTTGAAGGTCACCCATTAGAAGTATACTGTTTACAAGGGAAAAAGAGTCAATTTCTTTGTAACTTATCTCAATTTAGTTTTAAGTACATTTCAAAGTGGCCTTGTAACTTCCAAATTCCGTGAAGTTGTGGATACACTACTGTTAATGTGATGTGTAGTCTGTTGTAACCTGTAATACATTTTTCACTTTTAAAAAATGGTTTATTTGCTACAAAATCAAATAATTAATATTGCCATTAATCAAATTTGATTCAAATTGTATTGAGTAAAATCTTCTTGCAAATATAAATAGTATCTTATACAGTAAAAGTCCTGTTATCCGAGTTCCAATTATCCGAGCCGCCGGGTTAACCGAGGCAAATGATGAAATTGTTAATATGGTTGTCCGCGGACAAGGAGAAAAAGACAAAGAAGATTAAAAATGAAACTGTTCCAAAAATTTCTCATGCTGAAGGTTTAAAAAGAATATAAGCAGCACTTGAGTATATTGAGCAACAGGAAGAAAGCACAGCAGCCTACATAATGATGCTACAGCATTGGCGCTATATTTCTGCTAAAAAGAGAAATAAAATTATGACACAGAAGACAATGAAAGACTTTTTTGCAAGTGATCGTAATTAAAGTACAAAAGACAACTTTATTGCTTCACAAATTAGTTTTACACTATAAATAAATTGTATTATTTCAGTTTCAATACGTTTTTTGATTCATTGTAACCTCTTTCCTTAACCTCCGGTTATCCAAGTTTTTCATTATCCGAGGTGGTCCCGGTCCTGTTTACCTCGGATAATCAGACTTCTACTGTACTTGCAATACCATTTTTTTTTTGTTTTTACTTGTCCATCAGAACCTTCAAAGGGGAAAAAAATTGAGGTTTCAAACAATTCTTGTTGCCCACAAAGTTAATTACTAATTTGCTTACTAACTGTGTTTGATTCCTTGGGTTTCATTCTGTGAAATTTGAAGAATCTATGTTGTTTTTGAACGTATTTGAAATGCACGAACAGACGTAGCCTATAACTACAGTAAAAGCATCAAAGGCAATGATCCCTTAGCCAGATCTGTCTGAAATAAAAAATTAACCTATATTTTACCCTACGAGTTTGCTTTGCAAAATTTGAAGAATATCTGTTTAATTTGAAGGAAGTTGGAATGCATAAAGACAGATTTCCGCATATAAACATGAGCTTGCTATATAAGAGATAATCAAAATTTTGAAAAAAAACTCAAAATCTAATTCTTTTTGTCTCCTTTTGCTGTACCAAATCATATAGCCTTGATTTTAATATCCAAGTTAACAATTCTTTGAAACAGTAAAATTTTGGATAAAGTAGAAACTCAATTTTTGTATTTAGTAATCAAATCAATTTACTATAACTTTTTATGCTTTGTGAATAGACATTACTATTGATAATTGCATAAAAATTTATTCCTGCTACTATTGTCAACAGTGGTGTGATGTATTCTAAATGTCTTCTACCAGAGTACTATATTACTGCATTTTTAACATGAGGTTGAAAGTAGGAACTTATTAATATACATTTTTGAAGTTATTTGTGGGTTGTTCTGCTGCATCAACTCTTTTCTTACATCACTGATGTTTTTATCGCCACCTGGAATCTTCTTCAAAGAAATTATCAACCTGCTGAATTATAAAGAGGCTGATGATACATTCAGAAAAACTTCTTAGTTTAAAGAAAAATTTGGTTTTATTCTATTATTAATTAGTAATTAGACATGTTTTCTTTATGTATAAAGAACACAGAAGTGTTGTTTTGAATCATATTTCAGCAAGATAGGTTTATGTCTACTGCTATTATTAATTAAAAACATAAATCAGTTTTTATTCTTTATCATGAAATGATTTATTTAAAACCATTGATTTATTGAGAGTATCTATCACAGGTACTGCGGCGCTTCGCAATCCTAATGACGATGCTGGGAGAATTATTAGTACTCAGAGTATACCCAAGGTTGACAGTACAAATCTCTGTCTACAGTATGATCATAGGAGCTATTGTAGCAGCCAGTAATGACTTGTCATTCAGTTTAAATGGATATGTGATGGTACTGCTGAATGACTTTTTCACTGCTGCATACGGTGTCATCATGAAGCAGAAGTTGGACATCAGTGATGTGGGAAAGTATGGACTGCTCTTCTACAATTCACTGTTTATGCTTCCAATTGCTGGAGTTCTGAGCTGGTTAACTGGTGACTTTGAAGTTGTATTTCACTTCATAGGATGGAATGATCCATTTTTCCTTCTGCAGTTTGCTCTATCCTGTGTAATGGGATTCATACTTAACTACTCTGTGGTTCTGTGTACAGAATATAATTCTGCTCTTACTACTATGGTAATTGGATGCATAAAGAACATAAGCGTCACCTATCTAGGTATGCTAATAGGTGGTGACTACATTTTTTCATGGGTTAATTTTGTTGGCATTAATATAAGTGTGATCAGCAGCTTAGTGTATTCATGGATTACATTCACAGAAAAGCCAAGACCCAAAGTTACAGCACCCTCAACCACTATTGTGTAATTCTCTTTTACTAACTGTGGACGTACAGCTAATAAACCAAATAATAATGTCTAAAAAATCTTAACCCCACAGTGGTCCCAATGGAAATCCAATCAATAAAGGCAGGAAGTGAAAATGCAGTAATTGAATTACTGCATCATGGTAGAAAGAGATTTGAGATTCTTGCAAGAGGGCAATGATGGGATGGTGCCAGAGAAGAGAGGAAACTGTGTTACAGGCATTATGTCAGAAAATTATGTGAGTATGGTGGGGTTGTATGCGTTTCAAATATGGAGGGGTGCAAAGAGGGGCAGCTAGGCTTGTTTATTGAAATTGCTGCAAAATGCAATCAGTAACAAATGATAAAGAACTTGATTGGGTAGTCACTGGTAAGACAGGACAAATAGAATACTAAGAGCAAATAAGGCCTATATTGGTAATGAGGTTTGTAGGGGCAGTTGATAGAAAAATTAAGTAATGAGAGAAGATGAGGTGTCCCCAAATTAGCACTTGATTTCAGTCATAAGGTAATTGGGAACTGGGGAAAATTGCTGAACAATATGAAATGATAAAAGAATTAAAAATAAAATTTTATGAAATGCAAGACAGATGAGTAGGGAAATTCCCTATACAATTAAATGAAATTATTAATTAATTAAATGAGAATTACTAAAGTTTCTGGCTAAATTTGGTACTTGAATAATGTGATTAATTTTAATTTTTTAGTTTATAACAGTTTGCAAGATTTTCATGAGTTAGTGGTTTCAGGTGCTTTGAGACACCTGAAGCAACTGAAGAATGTGTGGAATCTACAGAGTCCACCAGAAACAGAGGCAAATTCAGACTGTATGGTACATTGGTGAATATTAGCTTATTGATAAATCTAACTAATGAATGACATAATTTCATACCAACATGTTCTTTAAAATGAACACTAGAATCCTACAGATTATTGCCAGTGAGTACTGAGAAATGTTAGTCAAAGCATTTGACATTATTATACCACCAATACTTGAGGTTTGTTCTTGAATGTGTGTATTTCACTTTTCTTCCTTGTTCATCAGAAACCCAAAATCATTAGTAACTATAACAGGTACCACCAAACAGCTGAACATATATACATCCTTTTTGAAATGGAGAGGTGGTACTGGTATTTAGGTTTTAGACATAATTAGAATATTTAGATTGCACTAGATGGAAATGAAAGAAAATCCTGTGTGGCTTTCTTCAATTACTATCCACATTTGCATATACAGTGTTGACAATGTGGTTTTAGGCTGAACAGAGGTACAGTTGACATGATCTTCAGTGCTAGACAACTACAAGAAAAATCCAGAGAACAATATCAACCTTTGTAAATGTGCCTCATAGATCTTGCTGAAGTCTTTGATTCTGTTAATTGAGAAGCACAGATATTGTAAAAGCCTTTGATTTTGTTAACAAAAAAGCTGTTTCGAGTGTCTTAGCCTTAGTTGAAGGCTCTGTTAAATATAAACAAATAATTCAAATACTACATGACAGCAAATATGCCAGTGTTCTTAGCATGAACGGACAAGGGTATCCCTTCCAGATCACTGCACATTTTAAACAATGATGTGTTTTCACTTCTTCCATATATTCAATATTTGTGAGAACTCTTACTTATCTTATTAATAACTAATTACAATTGGCTGTATATATCAAGTATAGAACTGATGGGAAGCTATTGGATCTTAACAGACTACAAGTCAGTACCAAAGTAACCTTGACTTCAAACATTGAATTTCAAAGCACAGATGACACTGTTATCATGGCTACTTCTGAGGAGGATTTTCAAATTATTTTAAATATATTTACAAAATTATACAAAACCATTGGCCTAGAGCTTAACACTTCCTAGATGCAAATCCTTCACCAGCCTGCACCATAATTCCAACATAGTGACTCTATCTATCACAGTCAAGGGCAAACTCTACAGGAAGTAGAACATTTTCCTTACCTCAGTAGCCATAATTCAACACATACAGGCACTGATATAGAGATTCAGTGTTGATTAAGATGTGCTAGTTCAGCTTATGGATGTCTCCTAAAAAGAATGTTTGACAATCATGACATCTGTGCTTGAACAAAGCTCTGTGTTTACAATACCACTGTAACACCAACTCTGTGGTGTAAAGGACATTTTTGGGATGTATAATTTAATGGTAAACAGTTAGTAATTTTTGTTAAAGGCAATGTCTCAGACCCACACATTGGATACACGTGTGTGAATTATGTTCCGCATACCCTAGCTGTCAGCAGTATTGTCAGGATGAAAGACATTGACTGACCAATGCCTGGTCAAACCTACCACAATATCCAATAAGGTTGCAGTAAATTACTTGAAGCAGAATGTACTCTCTATCATTTGGCTCTCTTCTGTGGCATTTATATATATGCGAATAGTTAACATAACTGGATCTTGGTGTCATGGCCACAATAGCATTACAACTTAGTTGAACCTTATTACTAGGCCAATCATCAATAGCTTCAATCAATCCACCTATGCCATTTCATCATAATTAGGAGTATTCAGTACCATCAGAGTTTGCCTAGAAGATGGCATTTACCAGATCTAATGTTATAGCCAATAGTATATAATAAATGCCTTGTACAACAGTTAGGCATGTTATAAATCATAGGAGTAAGAGAACTTGTAACTATCCATTCCCCATAAAACCATTAGCACTTGGTACTTTTAATAATAAGGGTCGTGACCTCCCACGTGGTGTCAGATATCGTGATTATTATTTAGAGCATTTAGCAGCAGCAGTATGGAATGGGGCAGAAGTTCACAAGAGGCCAGCAGCAGAGGAAGTAAATAGCCCAGGCAAGTACAGTCATTCTGTATTCGACTACGCTGACCCAACAAAATGCTCACAAGTGTAGGCCTTAACCACACGGCCCTTTGCAGTGGTTGCAAGACTACCTACTGAAGGCACTTAAAATGTCTGTAAAAGTGCCACTAATATTGACTGAGGAGAAAGTATAAAATGGAAAGACCGTTGTAGAAGAAGCGGACTACAAGCATTGGGACACTGACAATTGACCACTAATTTCAATGTGTTCAACATGTCATCCAGATGCCAAACACTTGGCTCCCAAAACAAATAAGGTATTCACAACTAAAGAAGGGCCAATGAAATCAGGGAAGGCAAATGAAATGATACAGTACTGGGCTTAAATTCAATATTAATAAATATCTAACAAACTCAAACAACTGGGAAGATTGACGGTCTTTGATTGATCTGAATGGTGGTGAATGGTTCACAAGAGCTAAAAGCATTTTGAACACAATGTCAATGACAACAATCCAACAAAATGAAGTAAGAAGATGAGAAGAGCTGTTTCACCACAATTCCTTGTTGGTGTGTTTGGAATGTGTCATCACTGTGGAAGATCCAGCGATTCTATAATTAGACTTTTTAATCACTTAAGGATGCACAAATAATAAACCTAAAGGCATATTCATACTCTCAAACCAGTAAATGCCTTAAATGAATGAATCATTACAGTGTTGAAATCTTAGGCAGTCAAGTGAAAATGGAATCTGTCTACTGCAGTTCCAATGACAGAGTTGTAAAATCAACTTACCCAGAAAAAAAATAAACCACTGTTATTATCATTATTATTGGAATTATTTTTGCTTGATCTGGAGCTTATGTCTCAGTAACATTTCCCCTAAACCTACGTGCTACACAATAGTACTAATAATTCTTTCAATAGTTGTAGTATATTGTTTAATACCATCTTCTTACCACAGATGAAGGCAGGAGGGCGAGACACGTAAAAACACAGAAACACACGAATTGCACAATATTTCGACCTTAGTCTTACTCATGTGGGAGGCGAGACATATGGCAGGGGGAAAGATGTGGTCACATCCCAACCCGCCACAAGTGACGGGTAACTGTTTATTTTCCCTATCCTATCTTATTTTCAGTGCCTCGCGGCAGTTTCTTTGTTTCCTTTATCCAATTAATACCATCTTCAATCACTTATGGATAAAATGATAACATTTCAAATAAATTACACTGCAAAGTAGCACTGATCAAAACTAGATTTCCACTTGATTACAATTGAGTAGCAGGATTCAACTGTATTGTATAAGCTACTATTAAAGATTGTTCCCAGACCCCAGTAACAGTTCTTTGTTTGTGTTAGCATTATTTATAAACTGCAGTAATATGTAAAAATTAAGAATATTGTGCCCCCAGAAAATATTGCCCATTTTTAATAGGACTTGGTGTTACTCCCTTATTTTTTGTTGTTTTAATAACTAGTAATAAACAAACTATTCTGCAGTGGTTATGTTACTGTAGTTTGTCACCTGTGAGTTTATATAATACTAGCTGTTACCTGTGACTTCATATGTGTGGACTTAGAATTTTATTGCTAGAATTGTATACAGAAAAAATACAAAGTTACATAAAAGCTATTCCAAAAACCATGGAGTCAGGATACTGTGACATGAGAAGCCATCACCATTCCATTCTACCATTGAACATCTTTCATGAAGGAAATCAGTTTGCAACATGGTCAAAAATAGCAAAAAAAAACTAAGGTGGGTGAGAGGAGAGTTGACTGAGGGCATCTTGTCTTTCAGCTTGGTATTTTCTTCTTTCTTCAGTATGAGCATCAGATTCTCGGTTTCTAATAACTTAAGCTGCTCATGCAAGAGCTACACCTTAGGTTTAATTTATGCCTGAAGACAAAATATACAGATGCCAGAAACTTTTAGGTAAACACAAAGTATTAGTCTGATGCAGTGAATATCAACATTCTATGCTATTAAATATGTTTTGTCTGTAAACAAACTTAATGAACACTAACAGACTGAGAATGACTGATATAATATTATAGACTTACACATTATCCATCTGTTAGGCACCATTCAGTTTGTTTTCAGAATTTACTAATAAAAAATGTAATTTATCCAGAAAAAAATATCCTGCGTTTTTCTTAATGATACAAAGTATTTTCTTATAAATTTCATCAATATCGATTTAGCCGTTAGTCATCAGAATGTAACAAGAGTCAGAGTTACTTTCACATTTATAACATTATTAGCTGTAAATAATACACAAACTGGCTTGAGCTACCTGTATCGCATAAATAATTAAACACATCTTTCATTGCTGGGTCTCGAAGGATTGTTTGACCACCTATGTGACAGAGTTTCGATTTGCCACATATTCTGTCCTCTGTTGTGGCTGGAACTACAGTTTAAGATGGAATCTGATTAACTGAACATTCTAGGCATGGCTGATAATGATCAAAAATAACTCCTTAAAATTCTTGTGTCCTTCTGGGATTTGAAGCCAGAACTAGGCTCAGAATTTTTGAAAACAAATGCCTTAACCACTATACCACCAGAGCATTACATAGACTTACTCATGCTATGCGTCTTTTTATCACAGTTCGGTTAGTTTTCAAAATTCTGTGACAAAATATATCATTTATTACAGAAAAAGTACCCTATGTCCTTTCTAATGGCAAATAGTATCTCCATACCAAATATCACGAAGACTGGATCAGCCATTTAGCCCTGAAAATGTAACAGGTAGAGAGAGATACTTTCACATTTATAACATTAGTATAGATGCTGAGCATCATTGTGTGCACAAATAATTACATCACCATGCATTTTCTTTACTCGCATAAATAATATTTACTACCGTAATATTAAAATGTGTATTTATCTTTTTGTTTTCTTTGCTGTCCTGTATTCATATACCGGTATGGTAAATTTTCAGTTTACTTTTTCCTATACTTCCTTATTTTCATTGAGAATATAAAAAAAGATGAATACAAATTTGTTCTTCACAAAGTGTTTGTGGAAGTAAGATTTAGTAAAATGAACTTTTGTGTAACTATACAGTATTATTTGTTGTAAGTCAGAATGTATTTGAAGTAAAATTTTTTGTGAATGAGTTTGTTCTTATGTTTTTGTAATAGCAAAATTGATATTCTGCTAGCTTATTTGTTAATTGTAGCATAATAAAAATTTTTAATTGAATTTAATATGCGTGAAGAAGCTTTACACCACCATCAAATCACCACAAAAGCAAAGCGTTGCTTTCTTTGAGAACTTTAGACCATGACATTAAACTTTCACCCACAAGTCTCAGTTTTTTAGACTTTATTTACTTTAGTTCAAACAGATGTGACGCTGTACACCTATAGAATAAGATGAATATATATACGAGCTGCTTGTAATACTTTACAAACATTTTGGTCATTCAGGTTATAGAAGGAATAGGTGAGCATGAAGCAATTTTGGTAGATACAAGAAGTTTCAATAAACCAATAGCCAAAATTGAACGTGATTATAGGAACAATAGGACAAAAGCATGTATTTCAAAACTGAAGTGACATCATATCGATACTAACTAAGGGGCTCAATTTGCTCCAGTACTGATGTCCATACCACATAGGGAAATTATCTCTGGCATTGTCAGGCCGCTCGTAGTTTGGCTACGGAAGCTGCAGAAGAAATGAGGCTTGAAACCTGCCGTATCTTTTGAAAAGCTAAGTTGTCACAGCCGAACTCCATAGCCGCTAAGTGAAGAGCAGTTTGGATGTTATGGGACAACATAGATATTGTTGTCTTAGGGTATGGTTCGACTGGAACATACTTCGGCCAAATTTTCACTCTGCCGAATATGGTCAAAATCAGTCAAACAAACAAAAATATGCAAAAATATATATTCTGGTGGAAATGGTTAAGTTATGACCAACCTACTCTGCCAAAATCCGCTAAACTCTGCAATCTTCTTTCACCAACCATATAATTTTGTTTCTTTCACCTGAAAGAACTTGTCTCTCATCATTTGTTCATTCATAATCAGCCTTTAAAGGCAGATGAAACACAAATGATCAACGGCGTGAGGATGTAGAAGGCAACGGAAAATCATTGCATTAAAGAACTAAGGCTATCTTGAGGACATGTAATCCGTTCAAATTATAGATGGTATGATGACTTCTTTGTGTGTAAAATATTCCGGAAGTAAAATAGTCCCCCAATCCAATTTCTGGATAGGTACTGCTCAGGGAGGAGTAATCAGAATGGATAGAAACATTCTACAAGTCAGAGCTTGGAATGTTAGAAATCTGCGTAGGACAGGTAGGTTAGAGAACTTAAAAAGGAGATTGATCGACTTTAGTTATATGTTGCTGGGATTAGTGAAATTAAGTTCAGCACAAGATTTCTGGTCTGGGGAACACAGAATAATTAACATAAAAGCTGTTAGTGGAGTTAGTGGTGTACGATTTTTAATGAACAAGAGAGTAGGAAAAGGTGTGAGTTATTGTGAACAGTTTAGTGACAGGATTATTTTGGTGAGGTTGAAACTAAGCCCACTCCAACCTTAGTACAAGTGTATACGCCAACATCTCAGGAAGATGATGAAGAAATAGAGATAATATACACTGAAATTAAAGTACGTGAAGGGGGAGGAAAATCTAATAATCATAGGTAGTGGGAGAAGGAAAACAGGGAAATACTGCGGGATGTTTTAGTCTAGAGGAAAGAAATTAGCAAGGAAGAAGGTTATTAGAATTTTGTGAAAAATATAAACTCGTCATGGCGAACACGCTATTTAAGAAGCATGCAGGAAGTATATACACCTGGAAACGCCCCGAGGATACAGGTATATACAGGGCGTTCGCCGGGAAACGCAACCCACTGTTAGCGCTCTTGTGTAATGCACATTTCACATCTTCTGAACATATTTCGAGACACACGCTGCCCTAACTGACTTAATGATTTTTTGGGTGACTGTTCTAGTCGAAAAGCGATATCGTCAATTTTCTCCTCTGTGAGAATACGGTTGACCGACAGTCTCTTTTTGTTAAAAATTGAATCCGTTTCTCTTACTTTTTTAACCAGACGCAGAATTGTTGATTTAGCTGGCAGTAAAGCGCCAGGAAATTCGCGACGAAATTTACTGCGACACTTTTTAAACGACTTCTTCTTCACATATGTATCGTAGAGAAATATTCTTTGTTGCAAACTGTAGCGTACCATAATTTTACTCACACTCAAACACGGTACAGATTAGTAAGAGTATGAAGCCCCAAACCAGCCAAACCGCAAAGAAACGTTTATTCACAACACTGATTAATAAGAGACTGAAGTCACAAACTAGCTACAATGCAAAGAAACCGTTCTTAACAATGTAAGGGTCCAATTATACTGCGTCACTGCACTGTTGGGGCAGCGGAGGTGTTAAACAGTGCGGTGATTCACGGCGCCGTGTGGCCGGAGCTGCTGGCTAGACTGCCCGAGCAAGTTGCCGACGGCAACAGACTGGGAGGGTAGCGTTTTCCGGCGAACGCCCTGTATCAGCTGGATTGTATCATGGTCAAACAGAAATTCAGGAATTAAGGTCTAGACTGTAAAGCATATCCAGGAGCGGATATAGTTATGAAGTGCTAGGATTCTGGGCCCTGGGTAAGGGTTCTTAGCAGTGACGTAACCGGTTGGCCCGTTGCAAATTCATCGGGTGGGGTCCTCCCTCAGACCAGATGGATGATCTCTGAGTGCAGACTGAAATTAGAAAGAATAAAGAAGCAATACAAGCGGAACAAACTGGAAGTGAATGAATTGAAACAATCTAACACGAAAGAAAAATTTGCAGAGATAGTAGAATTGGGTCTAAAGGGTACGGCTACACTGCATCGGTCGATTGTTCACTTTGCCGATATCGGCCAAACAATCAAAAGTACACAATAATATGGATTCCGGTTACACTCGGCCAAACTCCGCCGCACTCTGCCGATTTCTTTCACCAACCAAACAATTTTATTCGGCCGAACGCGCTTGTTCGCGTCATTTGTGCATTCATATTTAGCCATATCGCCGCTTCTAAATGAAAGAGAAGAAATATATTTTCACCTATAAACGCGTATTATTACTTGTTTTGGTATTTCAGTAAATTACATAAATTATCTGCAAAAACATTTTTTTTTCATCTCACACCTCATAAATTTTCGATTTCAGTTGATAGCAGACCAGACTTATTGATGATTTATATACACAGATAAAAATTTATAAATACATAATCATGAAATTAAAATTAAATATGTATATAAATCGAATGAACTGTATCCATGAGGGTCACAGCTAGGGTGGCCACCCGTACTATAGTGTAGAATATTGTTCTTTATTGTCCGTAGTCATACTTTATAATCTATGAAAGTAATAAAGTATGTTAAAACAGTTTTTTTTTTTTTTAAATAAAGCACGTTAAGACAAATTTTTTCACACACTTTATATTAGCTTGACCTGTATGTATGAATGCAACGGAATTTTTCAATTCCATTTTCACCCTCTTCCAGATGTCCGAGCTGTTTGAGATCTCGTACAAGTTTAAAGAACCGGTGACAATACATCAATTTTATAGCAATGTTATTCTATTATCATTACTTCGACAGTACAATAGAAAAAATGATTGAATGTGATGGAATTTTGCAATTGATTTTTAACTCTATTCCAGATGTCCGAATTGTTTGAAATTTTGCTCATGTATTGAGAATCGGTTATACGAGGCGTATTCCAAAAGAAGGTCCGGGGTACAAGATGTCACAGATGATAGGCCTGAATGACGTTTCCCACCTGCAGCGCCATCTACCAACTCCTGGTAAATATGCAGTATTGTTGGCGTGCCGCAGTAGCCGTATATCTATTGTTGAGAGCAGTTCGAAATGGCCGCGACAATCGTAGCTCCCGCCAGTTGTGAAGTGCGCGGTGTGATTAGATTTTTGTTGGCAAAAGGATCGTCAGCTGCGGACATCCATCGCGAATTGTGTGTAGTGTATGGACCAAACATAATGAGTGAGAAACAAGTTCGACACTGGTGTTGAGAATTTCAAAGTGGTCGCACAGATGTGCACGATCAACAGCGGAGTGGCAGGCCCAGTATTCGGACCGACGAC
The DNA here is from genome assembly GCA_031002005.1 of Vandiemenella viatica. Classification (NCBI taxonomy): domain Eukaryota; kingdom Metazoa; phylum Arthropoda; class Insecta; order Orthoptera; family Morabidae; genus Vandiemenella; species Vandiemenella viatica. The sequence continues at coordinate 65,912,191 of JARYHS010008074.1, forward strand.
ATCGTCGAGCAAGTTAACCAAAAACTGCGAAGTGATCGGCGTTTGACGATTAGTGGTCTGGCTATGGAATTCCCAAATGTTGCAGAACCTCAATTTACAGGATTGTCACTGAAGAGCTTGGATATCGGAAGCTTTGTGCGCGGTGGGTGCCAAAACTGCTCACCGCTCAGCACAAAGAGCAACGAATGCATAGCGCACGACAATTTTTGGAGCGCTATAGACAAGATGGAGACAGTTTGTTTTCCCAAATTGTTACGGGAGACGAGACGTGGATAGCGTACACCAACGCAGAATCAAAACAACAATCAACGCAGTGGCGCCATTCCGGTTCACCCAAACCAAAAAATGTAAGCAATCGCCGTACACGAATCGCAAAGTGATGGCTTCCGTGTTTTGGGACGAAAAGGGCGTCCTTTTGATCGAATTCATGGACCGTGGGACAACCATTACAGCTGACGTGTACTGTGCAACGCTCACCAAACTGAGACGTGCCATCCAAAATCGACGCCGCGGGAAACTGTCGTCTGGCATCATCCTCCTGCACAACAACGCACGCCCGCATACCGCTTCCAAAACCAAAGAGAAGATTCAAGAGTTTCGTTGGGAAATCCTAGACCACCCTGCTTACAGTCCAGATCTTGCACCAAGCGACTATTTTCTCTTCCTGCATTTGAAACGGTGGCTTGGTGGACAACGATTTCAAACCGATGAAGAACTCAAGACGAGCGTTACCAATTGGTTCAGGTCCCAGGTGGCAGACTTTTATGCCGAGGGGTTAAAGAAACTGGTACAGCGTTACAGAAAGTGTATAGATATGAACGGCGATTATGTGGCAAAGTGAACTAGATATGTAGTTACATACTGACGTTAATAAAAACCTTGTATCCTGAACGATGTTTTTATTATGATCAAACGGACCTTACTTTTGGAATACGCCTCGTAATACAATAATTTCAAAGCTGTGTCCTGATATTCTCATTATTTTGACAGTAACGACGGAAAAATTTTGCACACGTATTAAGAACCGATGACAATACAATCATCTCATAGCAACGTCCTTCTATTCTCGTTACTTTGACAGTAACGAAAAATGGCTGCATGCAATGGAATATTTCATTTAAATGTTCACCCACTTCCTGACGTCCGAATAGTTTGAAATTTTGCACACTTATTAAGAGTCAATGACAATCCAGTAATTTCATATCTATGTCTTGCTATTCTCATTAGTGTGACAGTAAGAAGAGAAAAGTAGTTTAACCGTCTTCTGACACTGTCACCCACTTTCCGCTTCCTCTTGGTGACTCAGTTGGTCCTTCCTCCATCGACTGGCTAGCAGACGTTCCCGCTCGAATCTCAGTTTCGGTTGGAATTTTTATCGACTTAAGAAGCGACTTTCACCTCTGGCAAAGATTAAGTACGTTAGATGACCCATGGATCGGATTTCACTTTAAACTGCAGGTACCTGCCACGACATTAGTGCACATGCGCGGCAATTCGAGAAACCTTCGACATTTGGCGGCGGATCCTTCGTAGATTTTCCGGCCAATTTCAGAATATCAATTTAATTACCCACTTCCAGGCGTCTTAGTTTTTTTTTAAATTTTTCACACATATTAAAAATTTTAACAATACAATAACTTCACAGCTATAACCTGGTTTTCTCATTACTTTGACAGCTACAACAGAAAAGTGATTTTGTTGCGCAACCTTTTGCACATGTGCAATTGACGATAATTTGATACAATCTACAAGCGATAATGTCTGCAGTCGCTTAATGTAATGTTAAACAGCGAGTATTCGAAACATCGTTTTAATTAATTCGGACCACTATAGAAAAGTAGTCTTCCACTTCTACTATTGGTCCTCTGATAGGGATGACCATTTGTCCGTTGCTCGTGGAAATAATACGAGGGGGGATCAAATATAAAAGGGATTTTATTTTTTATTTAAATCAATTTATTGAAAAACAGAAGTTAATTACAATTTATTTTTCCACATAGTTTCCTGCTTTGGAAATACATTTTTCCCAGCGTATACGCAGCTTTTTGATGCCCTCATCATAAAAAGAACAGGGTCGTGTCACCAGCCAGTTGCGCACGAGGTCTTCCACACTCTCGTCATCTTCGAATCGTTGCCCTCCTAGAGCTTCTTTAAGAGGTCCGATCAAATGGAAATCGCAGGGCGATAAGTCCGGACTGTAAGGACCGTGATCAAGTGTAGTCAGTGCATTTCCTGTAGCTTAGAGACATTTAGAGATGCACTATGGGGTCGCACATTGTCGTGGAGGAGAATGACCTGTCGAATCGGTTGGTCTCTTCTTTTGCGGCGATATGCAACTCTCGCCTCGTTCAACAGCTCGCAGTAGTAAACAGCATTAATTGTGCGTCGCTCATGCAAAAAATCAATCAGCAAAATGCCTCGCCGATCGAAAAAAAAAAAACAGTTGAAAGAACCTTGCCAGCTGACAGTCGAGTCTTGGCTTTCACTGGTGCTGCCTCCCCTTTCCTCCGCCACACCTTACTGGCTTCTTTGGATTCTGGAGTGTAGTGGTGAACCCACGTTTCATCGCAGCTGACGATCCGACTCAAAAATGCATCACCTTCTTCCGCAAACCTTGCTGTAAGCCTCTGACAGACTTCCAAACGTCTCAACTTCAGATTTTCGGTCAAAAGGTGAGGGACCCATCTGGAACACACTTTACGGAACTGTAGGTGTTTTCTGATGGTTGCTTGACAGTTCCCATAACTAATTCCGACTTGTTCTGCAATTTCTGATACTCTCGCCCGTCGATCGACGTTAATAATGTCTTTAACCGCACGAATGTTTTCGTCTGTAACGCTGGTCCGGGGACGGCGACCATGTTGCTGATTTCCCACACTTTCTCGTCCTTCCTTGAACTTTGTAAGCCAGAAAAACACACGCGTCCTTGACAATGTTTGATCACCGAACTGTGCAATCAATCTCGGGAAAATTTCCGCCGCTGTAACTCCTTCAAGAGCAAGAAATTTTATAATAATGCGTTGCGCAGTGGAGGGGTGCACCTGTTGCTCCAACACTGTGAGCGTTACTGACTAAATGGCGGGAAATATCTAACAGCACGCTCTCCCCACTCATAATGGTCCCGCCTAAGCATAGCAGAAGCGCGGGCCCAGTACTGCCAATTGTTGATGTTCAGGAACAACAATCCCGTTTATATTTGATCCCCCCTCGTAATTAAAGATGAAACAACAACATAAAGAAAAATAGAGATTGGTGAAGAAAAACCTAACAGTAAGGAACATACTTTTTCAACAATCTGAACTAAAAAGTTAAAAATAAAACACGCTTCTTAAGAAATGTGAACTAAAAGGCTAAAAAGAATCTTTAGATATAAAGATTTTGTTTAACAGCGATAGGACCTCAGCATAAATTATTTTTTGAATAAGCTTAAAGTAAGAATAAAGTCACTGATTAAAAAATTAACTTTAATGTAAAAAAAAGCATGGCACGCTTTCTACTGTGGTGCCTCCCCAAGGTTTGGGTGGGTTAGAATAAGTTTTGATTTCATACAACGAAGCCAGGAGGAGGTCAGTTGTAACAGAGAGAATAAACACTTGCATACATCGGAATGTGACTATGTAGGAGCGAGCGCACAGTAGAGTAGGTCAGGAGACAGCAAGAATACGCTGAACAACGACGTCATTTGGCAAAGGATGGGAGAGTCATGGAGGCAGCTATTGGTTGAAAAGCCTCCCTACACAGGAAAATAGTGGGAACAGAGGATCAAAACCGGAGTGCACGGAGCAGAGAGGATCGACTGTCGCTCTTGACTCTTGTCCTTTAGGTCGATGTTGGAGATCGGCCGTAGCAGGTTCGAGGCGGCAGAAGCTAAGGGGATACTTTCTCAGGCACTGGAAGCAAGGAATAATTGTCTTGACCATATAGAGGACTCAGGGAGTCAATGGAAGGTTTAACTGTGTATAAAGGAATGATGTAAATAAATTTAAATGTGTATATACCTTGCTGGAGTATCATTTATGCAATCTACCACTCACGTGACTTAACCACTTGGAAAGTGGCAGTGTGAAGAAAAAAAAAAATAATAATAAAAAACATGAATCGACTGACCACCACACTACATACTTTTTACGATGACTCTATCTTTACTAACAGCTAGAGACAAAAAATATAAGACAACTGATACCTACGCTTTTTTTTACGTTAAAGCTAATTTTATAATCAGTGACTTTATTCTTTCATTAAGCTTATTCAAAAATTAATTTATGCTGAATTGTGGGACGTCCTATCGCTGTTAAACAAAATATTTATATTTAAAGATTATTTTTAGCCTTTTAATTTAATTTAATTTAATTGCAATGGAGCACAGGCTCCGGTGGCAATTTCCCTACACACCCATCTTCCCCCTATCCTGCACCTACCTACATTTGCCCTCTACAAATTTTATCTTTAAATTCCTTCAAAGTTTTCGGTAAATTATTCATCATTTCTCTTGGTAACTCATTCCAATCCCTGGCACCCTTACCTAAAAAAGAGAATCTTCCCACACCCTTGTGCCTGAAATCGAGTGCCAGCTTGTGGTCATGATCATCTTTTCCCTTCCATGCACTACTTTTCATACCTATTGCAATATCTTTCCATGCCTCATCGCCAGTATATGCCCTGTACACTCCCATGACCCTCCTCATCCTCCTCCTGTCTTGCAATGAATCCCATTCTAGCTCCTTTATCATATCCGTCCCTGATTGCATTCTGCGATAATTTCCAGAAACAAATCTAGCAGCCCTTCTTTGCACCCTCTCCAACTGCTGTATTTGATACGTAAAATGAGGGTCCCATACTACACTACCATATTCGAGCAATGGTCTGACCAAAGTTTTGTAACCCAATTCATTGACTTCTCTCATACATCCCTCATCACTCTCTCCAACAAGTGCAGAACTTTGAAACCTTTTCCTACCACCTGTCCTATGTGTCGTGCCCAGTTATGTTTGTTATCAAAAGTAATTCCAAGATATTTACATTTCAAGTCTTCAGCAATCAATTCTTTCCCCACCTTATATTCATAATTAACCTTTTGTTTTTTATTTGTGTATCTAATAAGCTGACTCTTCTTTGCATTTGTCTTCATTCCATGTTTACCAACCCAATTAGATATCCTGTCCAGATCACCCTGCAACTGTTTACAATCCTCTATCGTTTTGATTCTTTTATAAAGCATTATGTCATCTGAAAACAATCTAATTTCAGATAGTAAACAATCAAGACAATTATTCATTAGAATAAGAATAGCAATGGTCCCAATACGCTACCCTGTGGCACACCCATTTTTACTTCCACTTCTTTTGATACTACATTTCCTACCCTAACTTTCTGTTTTCTACCTTTTAAAAATTCTTCTACCCAGCAAATGACTTTCTTATCCACTCCAATGGTTTTTACCTTATTCACTACCATTTTATGGCTTACTCTGTCAAACGCCTTAGACAGATCTAGTGCTACACTATCAATTTGGCCTCCCTTGTCCAATTCATCTGAAATATCTTGCATATATCCCACCAACTGAGATTCGCATGAATATCCTTGCCTGAAACCATGTTGCCTGCTTGAAAACCATTTTCGTTCCTCACATATATTTCTGATGTGGTTGCATATCAATCTTTCCATTAATTTACCTACCACTGATGTCAAACTGATTGGCCTGTAATTCTCAACTCTATTTCTCACCCCTCCCTTATGTACCGGTACTACTATTGCACTTTTCCAGTCCTGTGGTAAGCAGCAAGTGTCTAGACTCAATTAAAATAGTAGTTACTAAAAAAGTGTGTTTTTAGTTATGAAATCTGGTCCGTGAGAACCCCCTTGAAATCGCCCCTTTTTTATTTTATTTTTAGGCCCCTTATCAGTCACTATTTGATCTCTTACGTACAAAAATAGTATCCACATTTATTCTTAACAAACCATAATTAAGTCTTTGGTACACCATGCTGGATATTCTCGCATTTCAGAATGCAATCACAATGAAATGTCATAGCTCATTCACACTTGATGTGTTTGCTTTATTTGAGGTTACTTTCAATTCATTTGATATTTTTCGTTAATAAAGAATGAGATCATTATATATTTTAGTTTAAATACAGAACGCTTTAACTAATCAAAGCTATGCCAGAGGTGAAGGTCAATTTTAAGGCACATAAAAGTAGCAACCGAGACCGGGATTTGAACCGGGGACCTTCTGTACCCCATTCACATGCCGTAACCATCTGAGACATTAGACCAAATTTAGAAGTAATGCAGGATATGCATTCAAACATAACAAAATAAATGTACTCTTTTTTTCTGTACAATATGCTTTATTTTTTGCTATCAAAACACAAACGTACTTTTATTTTTCCATAAAAAAAAGGGGGGTTGTACTTTTGTCACAGCATTTGACGAGCGATGAAACGAAATTTTATGAATGGTTTAGAATGGCACAATATATCTTTTGCGATCATTTGATGAACCTGGAACTAAAGTTGTTGGAAAAGGACACTTTTTTTTTTTTTTAAGGGAATCGATAACAGAAAAACAACATTTGGTCGTAAAGGACTGAAAATTTGCTTCTCAAAATCGATCAACCGGACATCAGACCACACCGTCAAAACGGCTTGGTGTTACTTGGCTTGTGATGTCGTTTGCAGTTACTTCAATCTAGTGAGCGCCAAAACACCCGATGTCTGGGCCATTGTAACCACTTGAGTCGGCAGACTGCGGTTTGATATTCAGCAGAGTGAAAATTCGGCCGAAGTCAGTTCCAGTGAAAATGTTACCTAAGAAATATCTCTCAAAGGAGCTTAACTGAGGATGAATGGAATGTGTTGAAGAGAGCAATAATGAACGCTTGTAAAGAAACATTAAGGTTTAGGGAACAAGCTGCCTTAAAATCTTGGATCACAGAAAAAAATTGTGGTGTTGATGGAGGAGGAGAAGGCACAAAAATGCTCATCTTGAAGCGGAAGAGAGCATTACACACAATTTACAAATCAAATAAACACGAAATGCAAAAAAGGAAAAGAAAAATGGCTACAAGAAAGGGCGAAGAGGTAGAAACCAAATGGTCATAGGTAAAGTAGATGTGACATACAGGAAAATCAAACAAAATTTTGGAGAAATCAATAGAAGATGTATAAACATTAAAGCTTGTGGTGTTACATGTTATCAAGATAATTATAGTGGTTTGCGAATAATTCATAAGGCAAATCTGCTTGTTAGTCTCACTTGCAGAGATGCCATGCCAGAACACTGACCTCAAGTACGGGAGCCTAGCTACCTGGGAGTTAGGGAAATAACTATACCCAGATGTTCCTAGGAGGATTAGCCTGGAAAGACCGAAGCTTCTTTGAGTTGCGAGGATCCTGGAGGTTTTGAATGAAAGGAATGATAACCAGAGACAATATATCGCTACTTACTGACAGCATGTTTATTTCGAAGATGTACGGCAAGTTACCAGGTGACGTAGGACAGAATATGGTGGGGATAACAACAACGAATGAGTTAATGTGGTTGCTATACGTGGAGAAGTAAAAGTGGAATAGCGAATAAGATGACGGAATTGATGGAAAATACGCAAAAAGCGTCCCTATCGGCCTCCGAGTATGGTCTCAGGAAAAACGATTGGATAGCTCCTGTCGCGAATGTGGTAATCTGAGGTTTCTTGCGGAGAGGCGGACGTCGCGGAGAGGCAATCCATTTTTTGATCTTCCACTGGTATCTGCTAGCTGGTTTTGCAGTCCGTCAACGCCTGATGACGAATGCCTGACTGCGGCCGTTCAACACGACTCCCCAAAACAACACATACGATATCAGAGGGCAGTTCGCCGCCTCCACGCCATCTGTCGCATCCATCTTAGTGTAGGTCCGAGGTAATACAATGGCCATTAGTTGTTGAACCAAATCACTGCTCATTGCTCCTACCTGCGAACGATAACAAAACACGGTTTGCACCAAAACATTGTTTCACCAGAACTCAGCTTTTCAAACTTTCAGTAAAAGCTGAGATGTTTCATACCCTCCACTGATCTAGACCAAAGATGAATTGCTAGGATCTTTCTCTGTAATTAAGAGTAATCTCAATCACGGTATGTCACTTGTATTATTGGAAGAAATAAATTTCATTTTGCTTTGATTTGTTAATAGGAAATAAAGAAAACAGTGTTTGTTTTTGTAAACTGATTGGTTTTTCAATCTCTAAATGATAAAATTAACCACCCTTTCCTTATTAAAATAATTTATATATAAAAAGAAGTTTATATTCACATGTTGATATTGTACCTTTTGACGTCGGAGATACCGATATTTTTTTAACGTTTCCACTTCGTTTGATGGCTCTACACTGACTGAGCATTGTAACACTGTCTGGTGAAAGCGATAACTCATGAAAAATACGCTTATTCCCTCCATGATAGACGAAATCTGCATAAATTGTCGCTTTCAGCTAAAGCATTAAATCAGAAAAAAAACCTCCAGAAACAATGTTATTAGACTCCGCACCTACACAGACACATTCAGAACTCAGTAATTTAGAAAGAGAAACAGAAAACAAGGACAATGCTCGAAATCAAGGAGAGCCTGAATATGCTTGAAGGAGATATATGGTTACAATGAAATTTATTTCATAGATTTGAGACTTAACAAATACACAAATGATAAGAACTACCAAACTGTATGTGCACTGAGAATTCAGTATTGTGTTAAGCCACCATGTGCTGCAATTCGAGGATCTACAAAGAATGACAGACAGCCTCGATATGATGCAGGGGAACACAATGCCTAAGGGCAAAGCATTGACAGTGGTTGCTGGAGGACAAGTTGCCTACCGACCTGTTAAACGTCCCTGATGTAATCATTGTCCTAAATACATAGTATATGGGATATCATATTATAGCCAATGCCACCTCCAAACCATCACACTTGGCGTTTGTCCGTTATGCCGCCAAACAACGTAGTCAGCCTGATGGCGTTCAATGGACAATATATACCGAAGTGTTGAGGATCATGAAAAAATACTCAGTCTCACAACTTTCAATGGCCATGAAGGAAGAAAAATAATGCTTATCTTTATTCTGCGCATTCAGATTTTGAATGGCTTGATGGAAGAAACAATAGATACAAACGTCATTACGGCACCTTATTTCTCTAATCCTATCTCTCTTTCCCTGGTTGAAGTTATCACAGTCGTAAATGAAAGTTGGTGTTTACATATTTTATCCATCCATCATCAATGTACGAGTATGCCTTATACTTGAAATTAAGTGCCAGCTTGTGGCGATGGTAAACTTTTCCCTTCCATGTACTCCTACGAATTTTTCCACCAATATCCATTCTAACATCATCATACGCTATGTATAGTCCCAGCATTCTCTTTACCCCTTCCTATCTTCCAATTAAATCTAATCCAACTCCTTTATTATGTCAGTTGCAGTTGCTGAATGTGTTGTGAAGTAATTTCCGACTATAAATCTAGCTACCATCCCTTCCACCACCTTTCTAATCTGCATTTGATATCCAAAAATGTTGAGTCCATGTAACACCACTATATGCAAGCAATGGTTACACCATGGATTTGTAACCCAACTGCTTCACTTCTCTGGTACACCCTCTCATCACCCTCTCGAGTAAATGATTTTTGTCCTGAAGGGCATATAGTGAACAACGTGAGTTAGACAATTATTATCCCAAAACAAAAGGCAACAGAAGGTAAAAGTTGGTGCGAAATAGGAGTGTGCCTACTCTCTGTAGTGGTTAGATGTACATATGTATGGTGAAATCTCGAGTCCGAGAAGGCTGCTATCACCATTTAGACAATCATCCCACCATTTCACCTCTCCGACACCACAATCCTCTCTGTTATTTAGAAACATGTGTCTCAAGTACCAAACTGTCCAAATCAGTAACTTCTCATCTCTGCTACTCTATTACTTGTGTCCTTAACTGTTCACACCAGCACCATAACGGGTATCCCACAACACAACCCTCTCTGCCATTCAGATTCTAACTTCATTTTACGGCATGTACAATCCCAATACTCTATGTAACCTCTCCCTAACCTACGTTCCAGTAACATACAGCTCAGCTTCTTTATTATGTCAGTTGTTGAATGTGTTCTGAGGTAATTTCCACCAAAAAATCTAGCTATCCTCCCTTGTACACTGCATTTGATATCCAAAAAATGTAGACTCCATATTACACCATCCTATGCAAACAATGGTCTGACTGTGGGTTTTTAACCGAAGTCCTTCTCTTCTGTTGCACACGCCTCATCACCCTCTCCAATAAATGATTTTTAATTCTGAAGATCATATAGTGAACAACGTGAGTGAACAGTTCGTATCCCAGCATAAACAGCAGCAAACTGCAATGAGCAGTGATTACAAGTACATATTGATATTGAAATCTCGACGTCGAATAAGCATCTATCACCATATTTAAGCGCATATCCATAGAGGAAGAAAACACACACACACACACGTCTTCAGACCGACGAGTTAGAGGAAAGTCGAGCAGGCTCCGATCACCATATTCACGCAAAAATGCACAGGGGCGCCCGGCTGATGATGATGATGATGAGAGATATGCATACACACACACACACACACACACACGCATATCCATGCATACGACGAGTTCGATACAACTACCAGCACCATTCATGGTAACGAAAAAGTGGGACAGAACTGTCCCGGGTCCTGATTGGCCGACAAAACTGCAGTAGAACCCCTTTACAGACAGACGAGTTAGAGGGTTTGCAATTGATGTCATGTTTTCACCATACATCTCAGTATTTATCCATACGAAGTATTTACGACACCCAATTGATTACAATACAAGGAACCGTTCCCACACGGACAAAAATATCGTAGTACGCCGTGTGCGGTGACGCAAGTGGCCGGCCACAGTGCGCGGCGCCGCGCGATTTTGGTGAAGGATATATAGAAAAATATTAAATTTCAGAGTCTAAAAAGTGTATCGTTAAAAGAATATGATAACAAGAAATAATTCAAGTAAAATATCATTAGTTAAAATTGTATTTTCATTATACATTGATTGTATCTAACATGTTTTACATTTGAACACTAAAGTGTAATGATAGAAAAAGGGGATAAAGTCTACATTTTTTGTTCATTTTCTTCAATTGGACGTGTCACCACGGCGCCTCTTCGCCGCGAGTGTAAAACGGCCGAAGCGGAGCCATGTTTACACATTCAGCGGTAGAACGTCCGCCCCTATTTCAGCGGTAAAACTTCGGCTGCTATGAAGAGCTAGCAAAAGGTGACGTGGTCGGGCGTCAGTATCTTGCTTTTGATGACTCGAGTATGATTTTGTGAAATTAGAATTAAATTTAGTTAATTTAGCGTTTATTACTTCGTAGTTAGGTTTTGAAATTGTTATTTTGACGGTTTCGTCGCCATAGAAATAGGAAAAGATAAAACCAAAGGAGAACAAAATATTTGAGGAACGACGACACCAAGTTTTTCAGTTATTTTGGGATGTTTATTTCGACAATTGCTTGTGAAACTAAATTACGGCATTAAAAATAGAAATACCCAGTTGATGAAAGGTATTTAACGTGTGGAAATGCTGGCAATCACGTTGAAGTAAGCAGATTTCTCATGGACCTTCTATAGATAAACATTTAATTTTATATAATTCCAATCCGCTTTATTAGAGTGAAAACTCCTTTAGGTGAATACGAATGGGTGTACAAGAAAAGTTTGAAAAATACAATATGCCATATAATGGCTAATACTTACATTTATTTGTAACTGTGTAATCGGCTCATCACTGTTGAGTTTACTCTATATTGCTTTTATACTTACAAGTACATTCGACGACTTAAACTTTTTTTGCTTAAGTTGTAATATGTTGAGTGTTTTAATAACTATTATTACTTTAGAAAGAAAAATCGAAAGTAAATGGCGAAGATGATGCCGAATTTACTAAACAGCTTGTCTCACAGTATTCGTCACTGCTGTGTTAAAAAAAAAGGTCTCAAAATGTCGAGCGACATAATTTCGAATGTTGAAAGTGTTCCTTGGCAAATCTCTAAGATATAAGAAAACAGTTAAATAGTATTAAACATCAAAATCATTCTATAAAATGTGGTTCAACATTTTTCAAGTTCTAGTTGAAACTGTAAATTTTTATGTAAATACATGGAAAAAAGTTTACTATCCAAAGGTATTTTCCCTCGTTTTCCATTTCGTCAAAATCATTCCTAATTTCAAGGCATACTTCTTTCCAAAAGTTCCTGGTAGCGTCCCGATCTTTAAAAGAATCTAATGTTTTGTCTCTTAAAACTGGTCTCGCTTCTACTAACGAAATGAGAAGATCATTATCTATCAGCACTTAACTCACATTACGATTTTTAAATTAATAAAATGTTAACTTTACACAGACTGAAAATGCTCAAGAGGTTGAAAATCCGCCGAGTATGCATGCGCCTATTTGGCCACATGGGACACTGTGTGGACTGGGGCGGCCAAACTACCGTCGAATGTAGTGGCAGCGTGCGGCTGCATACCTGCCGTCGACGGCAGAGCTGCCGCGGGTTTTCCCCTCCGCCCAGTGTGTAAGCTCCAATTTAATCCATGGTGCCACTACCTGAACTACGGCGACGGAAAAATTTTCGGCGCGGCCGAAACCGCCCAGTGTGCACCTAAGGCCAATTCTCCTTTTATGCGATACTTGTAAATTTGCGATTTTCTTCCCACATCTTCAGTAGTTCTCTTAGAGTATCGAAAAATCAAACCAAATTTGAATTGTTGGTACATTTGCTGTATTGAATAAATTATAATTGACCTCAAATAATAATACAAATAACAACTGATTAAACTAAAATATACAGTAACAGAACAGCTTTAAATTATTAACTGATGCCGACTCATTGTTGCTAATTACTCCATACGAAAAAGGTCGCCAACATCTAGCTCAGCCCATCAAATATACAAAGTTTTGTTATCTCATTTCCAACCACGCCTCAACATGAAATGTTATCCCTTTCCTCCCTGACGGTACTTATAAGTACCACTGTATTTACCACCATGAAATGTTATCTTGGTTGTTTGGAATGAGTCGTGTCAATTTATGAAAACCTAACGTTTCGGCCATCATTTTGCGGCCTTCTTCAGAGGACTGTCAAGGCTGAGATCACTTTCGCCTATATATAGTTCCCGAAGAGCGCGATAACCGTTTGGAATGACATCACTCAAGTTACCGCCGCCAGCGTGGCCGGTCCGATGGGAGCTTGCGTCCCGCGCTTTCCTAATCAAGCATGAGCATATTTGGTCAAGTTGTAGCCCGCCGTCCCCGTTCGTTTTATCTAGTCCCATTTTAAATTCCAGCGCTTCTCTGATACGCCTGGGTCACCATCTGCTTTCATGAACCAGCATACTAATGTCAGTAAATAAAATTGCATGCCCACTGTCAGCCGAATGTTGTGCTACAGCTGATTTGCTGTCGTCGTTATTTTTAAGATGTCTTATGTGTTCACACAGCCTTTCCTTGACCTCACGACAAAATTAAGTTCACCATGGAAGTTGAGGTGGACAAGAAACTTCCCTTTATGGACGTTGTTGTGAGGCGGAAGGAAGATGGCTCCCTGGACCACAGAGTTTATCCCAAGCCCACGCACACGAATCGTTATTTGCATGCAGCCTCTCACCACTATCCAGCAGTGAAACGCGGAATTTTAAAAACTAACCGCTCGTGCTTCCGAAGTCAGTGACGAAGCGAGCATAGCAGCTGAAAAAGAAATTTTGAAGGAGATGTTTCTGGCCAACGGCTACAGCCTTAACGTTATCAATAAGGCCACAGCAAGGCTTGAACCTCAAGCACTACCTTGTGCTCCAGCACCGGACATTGAAGCCAGAAGACAAACAGACGGACCCATTCCCCCATCGCACCGGCCACGCTGGCGGGGTAGCTTGAGTGACGTCACTCCAAACGGTTAGCGCGCTCTTCGGGAGCTCTATATTGGCGACAGCGATCCCAGCCTTGACAGTCCTCTGAAGAAGGCCACAAAAATGAATTTTGAATTAGGTTTTCATAAATAGACGCGGTTCATCCCGGACAGTCAAGATAACATCGACAACGACTGCGGAAGTCTGCGCACCCACTCAAGATGAAATGTCAACTATCAACCTGCCCACGTTCAGCATAGTCTTCAACACGGCACATTTGCAACCAAGTTGATCGTCTGCAGGTCCTTTAAGAGACGATAGTGTTCATATTTAATTTGGCACAGAAAATGTAAAAGTGACGATAGTTCATTTTAACGTCAGTCATATTACTTATTTACGAAAAAGTATTCGACAGAATGTGCCCATATTCACAGTTTAATTTAATTTAAGTTAATCGCGCACGCTCCGGTGGCAATTTTCTTACATACCCTTTTCCCCCTTTCCTGTACCCACCTACTTTTGCCCTCTACATATTTCAGTTTTAAATTGGTTCACCGTTTCTGGTAAATTATTAATCTATTCTCTTGGTAACTTATTCCACTCTCTGACTCCCTTACCTAGAAAACACCCTTGTGCCTGAAATCGAATACCAGCTTGTGGTCATGGTCATCTTTTCCCTTCCACGCATTACTTTTAATTCTTACACAACTATCTTTATACCTCAACATCAATTTACGCCTTGTTCATCGTCATGACTCTCTTCGCCCTCCTCCTGTCTTCCATTGAACGTCCATTATCTATTTACTTAATTATTCCAACGGAAAAACCATTTTATACTAATATATCTTATGACAGCTATTTGTGAACAATTAGTTACAGCGAAAACAAGAAGATGACAGAAAATAGCAAGTATAGGATATTACTGAAACTAGAAAAATAATTGCACAAGAGAAAATTATTAAATATTCAAAAACTAATAATAAGACTCAACATACAACTACAGAAATATAAAAATTATTACAGGGAGTAAGAGACAGTGACTATACTAAGCAGGGCCGGTTTAAGGCTACCGCAGGAACCGCAGTTGCGGGGGGCCCCAAGCTTGAGGGGGCCCCGCCACGATCCGCTTCAAAATTTGTCCTTACTTAACAAACAATTTTCCTGCTACAATAAATAATCTACAAATTCATAATGTTAACAAGCTGCGTTCACAGTAGACGTTTCCGAAGCGTGGAGTTCCAGGAGAAGTCCTTCATCAGATTCAATTTTGAGAAAGTCGTATCTGATGTAATTACAATAGGCATATTTACTTAATGGCGTGTATTGCTCTGAAGCTGTTTCAGAAATTTGTGTAATTTCGTTCGAATAAATTCATCTTGTGACGTTTCATATAAAAAGTTATTGAATTAAAATGTGTATGCCTGCTCACGTGTCTCCAGCCCCAAAAACCTGTATGTACTAGCAAAAAGAGGCAAGAAAAGAAATGTCGTATACAAAAAGTGTATATAAATATAATAGCTATAAAATTGAATACAAAAACAATTTCATTTGACACAATGGGCAGCAGGGCTTAGCTAGAAATGAAAGTGACAGTAGTTGGGAAATGAATATGAGATGCATTCTTAAAACACCTAAGAATCGGCGAAGTTGGTTCCGTTCAGCCATGGGCGCCGGGAGGGGGGGTGCAAGGGGGTGCACTTGCACCCCCCTGACATTCCACATCACATTCCGCGCCACAAAAAATGGGGTTCGCACCACTTCCCGAGTCGCCGTCTGGTCAGTAGTAGAGCTAAAAAAAAAAAAAAGGTCGCCCAGCCCGGACGATAGAGGGGGGGGGGGCACCAATGCAGCCCTGGTGCACCCCCCTAGAAGCAATCCTGCCGGCGCCCATGCGTTCAGCTAATACTCAATAAACTGCTGACCCGTTTGTGCACATATACAGATTTAGAGAAACCTCAGTCCGTCTCTTTAATCGTTGTTTGAGCTCTACACACAGATTATATATATATATATATATATCTCGTATATATATATATATATAGTCACGAAAATTATCAAAAGTGTAGGTAAAAGTACATCTAGAAAATAAGTAGGGGGCCCCGAAATCAAACTTCGCAGGGGGCCCCGAAATTCCTTAAGCCGGTCCTGATACTAAGTCCATCATTGCTGACTTCACTCACCTATGAATACTCACTTGAAAACAGCAACACTGTCAATGAAAAAATAAAGCTCAGGAGGTATTCTGTTACCTAGTCTCTGTATCAGTTCTAAGGCGCTGCTAGCCTCATTGTTTGTGCGCAGATGTCGACGAGCAAATAGCTCTCCCAACCGTGTACCAGACGGACAACGAAAATACACATGTTTGAGAATTTCAGGGCAGTCTATAACACCTGAGATTACGTTATATAGAAATAGGACACCATGAACATTCCGTCTCAACTCCAAAGGATGGAGGCCAAGGTAAGTTCCAACAGCAACCGACGGAACGTCTTTGTAGTGAAAGCACATGCGACAACCTATAAGCCTTATGATCTTATTTTGAAGATTCTGAATCTGTTGAATTAGTGTGATCTGAAGAGGCGACCATACAACGCTGCAATACTCAAATATAGGTCTGGCGTGGGCACAGTACAAAAGCCTGAGTGTGTGAATATTATTGATAAATCTGGAAGTGCGTGCTAATAAGCCCAGGCACTTGGAGGCCTTGGCACATATGTTGTGGACATGTTCTTCCGGATTGAGATTGTACGTCAGAAGAAAACCTAGGTCTCTTACAGTTGTGCGCCGACTCAGTAGCTGATTTTCCATTTCATATTCAAAATGTAGTACAGATTTAGTGCGGTGGAAAGTTATGCAGGAACATTTATTAGTACAGTGCAACCTCGATATAACAAATCGGAGGGGAACAAGAAAATATTCGTTATATCAAGTAATTCGTTGAACTAAGGTTTGTTATGTTGAGGTTAGGTTGGTCTAAAATTCGTTATAAAGAGGTAAAACAATAGTTATATTCATCTCAACATTACGTACTTATCTTGTTATAGCGAACAACTTCTACTAATAAATGATAACACATTTTTATCAAATTACTGTATGTATTTTCTATTTAAAAACAATTAGGTAGGTAACAAATTTTTTTTCTTACATTAATAATCAAAATTGAATGCAGTAAAATCCGTAAAAGTAGGTACATATCTTGGTGGGTACATGCATTATGTAGGTAATTTAATGTTAATTTCAAAGATTCGCACAACAAAAATCACGAATTAAAGGTAAAGAATCAACAATGTGGTTATAGTATCTTAATCTCAATTTTTTCATCTTGATTAGAAAAAAAGTCATAAATAGTTGCCTGTTTACCACCGGTAAGAGTTATCACATCCAAAGCGCAATCTAATTTCGTGATGGAATTGACTACATCGTCACTCAAACCTCCCTTTTTGAGAAACACAGATTTTATTATATTTAAAGCATTATAAGCATCTTTTATTGTGAAGTTATGCTCATCAATTTCACCCCCTTCTTCCTCGTCTTCATCCGCTTCTGCATTAGTAACCGGCAACACAGATGTGACGATGTCAGCATCAGTTAGTTCTCCACAGACGGCTAAATCATTATCAAAGGTAACGAAGTCTTCGAACTCAGTCTCTTGAAGGTGCAATTCTTTTTGAACTCTTTGCCAGGTCTTAGCAAGTTCTGCGACTGGTAAATCGTCCTCCTCTTCTTCGCATGTTACTTTAAACCCACTTTTCTTGAAGCAGTTTGCAATGGTCTTTTCAGTGACTAGATTCCAAGCTTTGGCGATCATCCACATGGCTTGTAAAACGTCAATTGTAGTTGGTGTTTGACGTTCAACATCAGCAAGAAATCGTCTGACAACTTCCTTCCTATAATGCATTTTGAAGCTTTGGATGATGCCTTGGTCCAGTGGTTGTAGTTTTGAAGTGGTATTTGGAGGCAAGTACTTTATTTTTATATTTTCCAGGTTAGAAATTTCTCCGTGTGCAGTACAATTATCGATGAACATTAGAATTTTCTTGTTTTTTTTCTTCATCTCTTTATCCAGACTTTTAAGCCAATTGCAAAAAGCATCACTAGTCATCCAAGCCTTATGGTTGGACGTGTAATCTGTTGGTAGATTATTGACATTTTTAATATTTTCCGATTATGAGTGGCTTAAGTTTGTAAGTCCCAGTACAATTTGTTCCCAGCAGTACTGTTAAGCGAAGTTTGCTGTTTTTTCCGCCATTACATTCATCGCCTTTGAATGATAAGGTTTTGTCAGGTAAACATTTATAGAATAGTCCAGTTTCATCGGCGTTAAAGATGTCTTCGGGATCGTATCCGGTGGTCAGCTCTGCCAGTTTGTTTTTCCAATCATCACATACTTTTCCATCAACACTACCACTTTCACCGCATATTTTTCGAAAAACGATCTCGTTTCGTTTTTTGAAATTTTGAAGCCACGGAATTTTTCATGTCCCAATTCTACTGCAAACTGCTGAGCCTTTTCCTGAAGAATAGGGCCTCCGATTGTGATTTTTTTGTCTCGGCACTGTTTTAACCACTTCAACACACATTCCTCTACGTCTTTGAACTCGCATGATTTTAATCTTTTACTGTTTACAGGCAATCCACTTTCTTCTGAAAACTTATCTTTAAATTTTAAAATTGTAGCCAATGTACTTGCGGGAATCCCGAACTTATTAGCTATGTCTAATTTTTTCGTCATAGGATTTTTGTCAACATAATTAATGATGTTTCGCTTTTCTGCAACCGATAAGGAACACCTTTTACGTTTCTGAGCCATTTTAACTTAAATCTTTAACAATACTGACGAGCAGAAGTGTTTACATTACTTTCAATCAAACAACAATGATTGTTTTACGAAACATGTCGCGATTGGTGGGAACTTTATATAAAGGTTTTGGGTTGACAAAATTCGTTAATTACAGGTATGTATACTTTTTCTTGATAGTTGAAAATTCGTTATAAAGAGGTTGTTCGCAAAAAATGTTCGCAATGTAAAGGTATATTTTATATTGACTCTTATGGACAATTCAAGGGGATTCCGAAGAATTTGTTAAATCGAGGAATTCGTTATATTGAGGTTCGTTATATTAAGGTTGCACTGTATTAAGTTTCATATTGTATTATTGACACCATTTCACAAAAGCTTTTAAGTAATTCTGAAGTCACGATTTTCTTGAAAAGAAAAGGCAACCGGAAAAAATTCTAACTAAATCATTTACGAAAATATTGAACAGAAATGGTCACAGGTGAGAACCCTGAGGCACTCCAGAAGTTGCTGCGAAAGCAGATGAGAATGAGCCAAAATCCTTTACAGTCAACCTTCTGTTGCTGAGGTAGCTACAAAACCTCTCCAATAATTTACCAACTATTCCATATTCCTTTAATTTAGTAAGAAGGTGGAGATGGCTAACTTTATCAAATGCCTTTGAAAAGTCAAGACATATGACATAAAGAATTTTTCGCTTACTAAATGCTCTAATTATTTCATTTTAAAGAATCACGTGGTTAGTTGCTATTGATTTTCCAGGAGAGAAACCATGTTGCTTTGGAGTAATTATGTTACGAAACATGCGATAGATTTTTTTTTTTTTATTTATTTATTTATGTTGGCTTTTGGCCTGGTCGGCCATACTGCCAGGTTCTTTACATTTAATTTTACAATGGTTTATGTTTATTGTTTAGTTAAATTACAATTTCTTATCTTTTATTTTACAATAGTTCTTAAGTCCTATGACAATTTCTTTATAAAATATATTACGTTGTTACCTTTACAATTGCACAGTGTGAGTCGACGCCAACAGCACAGGGGCAGCTTTTGTACATATATTTCCACCACAATTCAAAGTTCGTGAAATATTTCCTGTGGTTGCCTGATCTATTTGGATCCTTTGGTGGGAATAATGTTGCGTACTTATATTTGTATCTATTGTCATTGGGTGTTGCTTTAGTGTGTATGTTCTAGATAGAGTGTAGTATTTGTGAAGGGTTAGTGTATCTACTTAGTTTATGGTCTAGGATTGGCTTATCAGCTTTTTCTTATATTTGAATATTTCCTTCTTTAAAAAACAACATTATGGTTCTGTATATTGAGTGGTTGTTGGAAGAGAGTAGGATGGCTAAATTAGTTGGGAAGGGGATCTTGCACCTTGTGAGTTCCTTCAGCATTTTGTTTTGGATGTAGGTGTATTTTTTGCAGGAGAATAACAGGTGGTTGATGTCCCCTATTGCTCGGTCGGCACAGTCACATCTGGGGCTATCTCTTAGTCCTATCCGGTTCAAGTGGCTGGGAAAGTTGCCGTGGTGGAATCTGCTTCTGATTATATTAATTAAGTGGCGTCTGTTGATTTTCCAGCTGTAGAACCAGGGTTTGGAAGGAATATATGGTTGGATGTGTCCGTAGAAGGATCCTTTGTGGTGCATCGTATTGTTCCAATCGGTTTGCCATCTATTTCTTGCTCGCTGTTTAATATCGTGTGCATATGCTGATGGGGGTAGTAATAGTTCTTTTCTTTGTCCATCTGAGATGGCTTTCTTGGCTAGTGTGTCCGCGATTTCATTGAACTTAATCCCGTTATGAGAGGGAACCCATACTAAACTTGTTGTGATGCCTATGTTGTTGCTTATGTGTATTTCATTTAGTATTTCTATTAGTAGTGGCGCCATCCTATAATTCCACTTTGGTTCTGCTATGCTTCTGATGACGCTCAAGGAGTCGGCTATTATGACCACCTTCTTAGGTCTTCTGGTCCGGCCGTATCTTATAGCTTCTAATATCGCTTCCGCTTCTGCCAAATATATTGTAGTTTGCGGTGGTAAGGAGTATAGGGCTTTGTACTGCGTTTTGGGGCAATATAGTGCGCTGCCGACTCGTTCTCCTGTATTATTTTTTGATCCATCTGTGTATATATGGATTGAATTTAGGTCTTGGCTGGCGAGCAGGGCGTTCAGGGCATAGTTGGCGTTGGTGCCCGGCGTGTGTTCCAAATACTTTACTTGTATGTCTAGACTTCGGAGCTGGTAAGGAGCTTGGAATATCGGGTGTGTCGAAAACTTCGTTATGTTAACGCTCTTTTCCTCCCACGTATTATACATGTTAAGTAGAAGAATGTTGCTTGGAGCGCCAGACTGTTTATTTCGTTTACAGTGTTGGAGGTTATCTAACCGTTCCTTTAGTGGGTGTGTGGTGTTGCTAAGTTTTTCGATTATAAACTTCTCTGTAAGTAGTTGTCTTCTTATGTTGAGAGGCATTTCGCCTGCCTCCACAAGTAAGGCGTTTGGTTGGTGTAGATTTGAATGCTCCTAAACATGTTCTGAGGCAGCGATGCTGCAGGGAATCTAATTTCCGCAATGCGTCTTTTGTGGCGTTGGCGTAAAAGACGCTGCCATAGTCTATGATAGATCTAATCATTGATTTGTATAGGAGCAGAAGTGCGTTGGGATCCCCATCTCGCTCCGGCCACTGCTCTTAGGATGTTAAGTCGTTGGTCTGATTTGGCTATTATATGTTGAATATGGTCTCTCCAAGTTAGTCGGGAATCCAATATCATTCCTAGGAATCGGCTCTGTTTATGTACTGGGAATGAAAAGGGACCTAGATGTATTCGAGCCATATCGGGAATGTTGCGTTTTGAGAATATGACTATGGATGATTTCTCAGAAGATATGTCTAGTCCGTTACGGTGGGCCCACGTGATGAATGCATGTATTGCTTCAAACAACTGTTCGAAGACGTCTTCTATTAATGAACTCATGGTGTATATAACGATGTCGTCCGCAAATTGAAGGATTAGAATACTTGGGGAGAAGATTTTTTCTAAGTCGTGAGTGTATATCAGATAAAGGAGAGGACTTAATATCGCTCCTTGTGGGAGTCCATTGTAGACCAACTTCTCGAATATTTTTGCTAACACCGATTGTATAAAAATAGGTATGTAGTTCTTAACATCTTCCTTCGATCCGCATTTATGGACAGGCACAACATGACCAATCTTAAATACATATGGAAAAATTCCTGTCTTTAGAGACCTGTTAAACAAGTTTTTTAAAGGATGGCAAAGCAAGACTCTACAGTATTTCAAAATGTTGGGTGGTATTTGATCTAGGCCACAACTCTTCGAACAGTCTAGCTCGCCCAATGCTTTATAAACATCTTCATCAGTGACTCAGAGTATTATTTGTACTGAGATGGATATGGGAAGTAGGCGAAGTTGTAAATACTGAAGAGAAGTATTGTGCAAACAGATCACACATTTGCTGTGGATGGAAGGTGAAGCGATTATTAAATATTAACGTGTTTGGTGCTCTTTCAGCCTTGCTAATGTTATGGATGAAATTCCAGAATAATTTAGAATTGTCAGGTATAGCACATTGTACATGTTCAACATAGTCATTAAAGCATTTTTTTTTAGATAAGAGACGAGATTGGTCTCTTAATTTTGAGAACAGGACATATTACTCATAATCAAAAGTGTGCTTATAAGCTTTGTGGAGTCTTTTCTTTTCTATGATCAATTGTATAAGCTCTGTAGAGAACCAACATGGGAATTTTGTCATTCCGGTTTTTTTCAGTGGTGTATACTTGAGCACAATTGATTTCAATATGACAGTGAATTTTTTTAACTGAGTGTCAGTATCAATGGAAAGTCAAGGGATTCAAATGCGGGAAGTTCATCAAAAACTTCTCCTGGATTACACCTTGCTAAATCAGGAACAAAAGTGCACTGGCGATCAGGCAAGGTAGATTCTACAGGGTGAATAATATTCAATGCCGGATGCTGGATATCAATAGGCAACAAAGGGCAGGTGTCTTTCTTGATAGTGACATTGAACGAGGCAAATACTAAGTCCAATAACACGACCCTAGAGTTCAGGACTTGGTAACACTGTTCAACATCCAATAAACAAGCTAGCACACAAAACATTCGAGGAGAGGAGAGGAGAAATGTGGTTCTTTTTTTATCCAGTCAACATGTGGGATGTTAAAATCACCAACCAGAATCACATGTGATGGTTCTACCTGTTGGTCGGCTATCACTTCTTCCACCACCTGACAGTAGTTGGCATATAAGTCGAGAGGCTTACTGGGCGGGATATTTAATTTAATTTAATTTAATTGCAATGGAGCACAGGCTCCGGTGGCAATTTCCCTACACACCCATCTTCCCCCTATCCTGCACCTACCTACATTTGCCCTCTTCAAATTTTATCTTTAAATTCCTTCAAAGTTTTCGGTAAATTATTCATCATTTCTCTTGGTAACTCATTCCAATCACTGACACCCTTACCTAAAAAAGAGAATCTTTCCACACCCTTGTGCCTGAAATCGAGTGCCAGCTTGTGGGCATGGTCATCTTTTCCCTTCCATGCACTACTTTTCATACATATTGCAATATCTTTCCATGCCTCATCACCAGTATATGCCCTGTACACTCCCATGACCCTCCTCATCCTCCTCCTGTCTTGCAATGAATCCCATTCCAGCTCATTTATCATATCCGTCACTGATTGCATTCTGCGATAATTTCCAGAAACAAATCTAGCAGCCCTTCTTTGCACCCTCTCCAACTCCTGTATTTGATACGTAAAATGAGGGTCCCATACTACACTACCATATTCGAGATATATACACAGCTCTGCAAAATGTGTGTATCATGCAACAGATCAATTGATAAAAATATAGACTCCATTGATAATAGAGACATAGCTTCTGTTATCCACTGCCACAAGCACACCACTAAAACCACCACTCTCTTTAGAACTCGTTTGAGAAGACCTGTCACACCTGTACACAGAGTGATTTGTGAATCCAAGTTCAGCATCAGAAATATCTGGAGAAAGATTGGTTTCAGCAAGTATAATGACATCACAAGTACATGTAGCAAGGTCTAATCTTAATTCTTTTAGTTTTGTTCGAATTCCATTAACAGTTTCATAGTACATATTGAAGTGTCACCCTAATTGCGACATCAAAAATATGTAATTAATTTTATTTATTATAAATATATCAATTAATACTTAGCATGAGGGATGTGAATTGATCATCAAGGCACAATTTAAAATTATTATTTATTAGATCACGTATATGGATTGCATTAATTAGTTTGATGTGATTAAGAGATGTGATTTGGATAGCATGAATTTACAGGTATACATTATTGTTCATCAGGGTCGTTTGCTGGGCTAGTGGGCGCCAATGGTGAACGCACTCAGCACTCACAAGTTCGTTAGTTTCACAATACCGTGACGTTGGCTTCTGCGACGGCAGCTGTAGGCAGGTCCGTGGTGGCGCTTCTTCCTGCGGGACTGCTAGAAGTCAGTCAGCTCCACTAGAGGTCGGCGTTGTGTTCGACGCCCGGTCGACGCTGTCCGGAGTAGCTGCACCAAGTAACTTGGACGTGAAATGGTCGACACGGTCTGGCGGCGAACCTGGTCCTTGGAGATTTGGACTCGAGAGTTCTTCTCGCGGGTCATAAACGGAAGCGCGAACTCACACACCCACACTCGCGTATTATATTCGCACGTCCGTCCGTGCTGCCACGAGGCTTACACTTTTCTCGCCTCCCAGCGAGTGAGTGCCGCCACCCCACCGGTTAGCGGTCCAGCAAATTAGGGGGAAAACGAGGTGTAGCCACATTCCTTGGCCGACAGCTACCTGTCTGACACTTGGTTCCAGCCTCACAAAACCGTTAGTAAACTTATGTGGTGTGACTTACTGTATCTGCACATGGCTGTAATGTGTGACATCACAATATTTATGTTAGTTTTTCCATTGGATTTAATTAGTTTTTTTGCACTTTGGACTATTTTGGGCACTGTATTGATATATTTTATAGTGAGGCCAGTTTCGCCTTCTTTGGTGCGCTTCTGGAGTTCAGCACGAAGATTAACTAAGAACAATCGGTCCTTAGGAGTTCTGTCACTTCCAAGTAAGATTTCAGAAGGAGATGGGTCCTTACATGAATTTTCATTTCGCTTAAAACCCTTTAGAAATGTTACAGCAACTTGTTTGGAACTTAGTACTAATTTGAGTGGTCTTTGGCCAGACGTAGATTTCTTCCCCAACGGAAAGAATTTGACAAGATCACTTATATTGACACCAGAAGCTATCATGATACACTCGATCTTGGACTTGTCGAATGCTTTTCTTGTTTTGTTGTTATTACTTCTAGCTTCTGGAAACTTGAAGATAAGGACATTTTTGGCCCTGTTTGACCTGTCATTGAACTCGGCTATTATACCCTCAGAATCACTAGTTGTTTTTGACAGATGTTTACTGAGAAGTTTAACACTTTTATGAAACCTTTGCTTCGACACTGCTAAGACGTTTTTCTAGGTCAGCAAGCTGATTGGAGAGTTTTTTTTTAATGTTTTTCGTGACACTGTCCATTTCCTCCTTGAATTCATTTTCGGTAGAAAGCGAAGACACTTTATCCAGCAGCAGAGCGATATTCTCTGACATTGAGGCCGATTTGTCTTGATTTGATAATAAACAATCATCTCTGTCGCAAGTCCAAGTTGTATTTTCGCCTTTTACAAAAGAAGAATATTCTTTTCGGCTCATTCTGACGCATTCAGGATGAAACCATCGCGAACAGTTACTACGGCATTTTATCATATCGGTTACTAGTTGTGTTCGGCGGTAATTTCCAGAAACAAATCTAGCAGCCCTTCTTTTAATCTTCTCCAGCTCCTGTATTTGATACCCAAATTGTTGGTGCCATGATACATTACCATATTCAAGGAATGTAAGTTTTGTAATCCAGTTCCTTCTCTCGTACATCTCCTCATCACTCTCTTCATCTCTTTTCACATAAAAAGGTTATCATGTGACGCTATTGTGTACATCTATTTTGTAATAATATTTTTTTCTCTTTATTATGTTATTACTACGATTTAATTAACTACATTTATAGAGTAAATTGTCTTTGCATCATTTCTGTAGGTTTTTAGGAAGCAGTTTGTCTTTGGGAAATAGTATTATTTGTCTTATGCACTGTTGCCAACCCTACTGTTATAACAGTAGATTTGCTGTTTTTTCAATGACACCCCTGTTTTCTGTTTCGTTCCGAATTTTTACTTTTTTTATATTTTAGCGCCATTTGCAAATATTATTTGATAACAACGTAGCGATAAGTCACAGATATTAAACAAATAGATGAAATGGCTGAAACAACAAAAGTGGAAAAGAGGAGATAAATTCTGAAAATGTAAAGCCAGTAGTAAGGGTGTTAATGGTAAACTGTAGAAGTATAATGAACAAAGTAATTGAATTTGCAAACTTAATAGAGATGCACGAACCACAAGTAATAATTGGGGTAGAGAGTTGTTTAAAAGAAGAAGTACTAGACAGTGAGGTTTTTCCTGATGGTTACAGAGTGTACCGCAGAGATAGAGGAGCAATTGGTGGAGGAGTCTTCATACTAGTTAGCAAAAACTACCACAGTTCTATGGCGTTCATGGATCAAGACCATGAGTTACTTGGGGTAGATTTCTGGGGTAATAAAAAAGAAAAAATCAGAGTGTTGGCTGTTTACCGCAGTGGAAGAATGACAGAAGAGGATGAGGCTCTTGGGGAGAAATTAAATTCATACTCAGATTTCAGAGGTGAGAATAGAATGATCATCATCGGCGGGGATTTAAATTTACCAGGTGTAAACTGGGAAGGGAATAAGATAAATAACACAAGGGAACAAAGATTTGCAAATATCTTAATAAGGGAAGGAGGATTTACACAAGTGATTGAGCAAAACACTAGGGGACAAAATATTTTGGATATATTTCTAATTAAGCCCGATGAAAACCTTTTGAGGTATGAAGTAACTGAAGGAATAAGTGATCATGAAGCAGTTCTGATGGATATTAGAGGATTCAGTAAACCAGCAGTCAAAATTGAAGGGGGAAATAGGTACAATTATAAAAAGGCACAGGTTTCAAATTTGAGGAGATATTTCAGAGAACAATTCAGCAAATGGAAGGAAGGCTCAGGTACAGTAGAGTCAAAGTGGGAAGAGTTCAAGGAGATAATAAGAAAGGGGGAAGAAAAATTTATTCCAAAGCAAAAATAAAGAGAAGTAGAGAACCTATGTACTATAATAGGGAAGTGAGGAGGTTAAAGAGGTTGGTAAGAAAAGAACATAACAGAGTTAAGAGACAGCAGGGTAGTAGGGAATATTTAAAACAACAAAACAAGGACTTAATAACAGCAAAGAAAATGGCTAAAGATGGGTTTATGAAGAGTATTGTCAGTGCAGGGGGAACATTGACTGATGCATCTAAAAATTTCTATGGCTATATCAGGAAACTGAGGGGAAGGGAGGATGTAGAGACACTTATAGATAAGGATGGAGAAGAAATTACTGACGATTTGAAAAAGGCAGAGATTTTAAGTAACTGGTTCAGTGAAAGCATTAGGGAGAATGAATCAGAAACAGGAGGGTCTAATTCTGAGAACGAGCTTAACAACACAATTAGAAATGACGATAGTAAAAAATTTGATATCCATCCTGAGGAAATCATGAAGGAAATAAGAAAGCTGAAAAAACATAAAGGGGCTGTTGAAGATAATATTACTATAGATATCTTAAAGATAGCCGGATGTGACATTGTACCTTATCTTGAAATATTATTTAAATTGAGTCTAGACACTTGCTGCTTACCACAGGACTGGAAAAGTGCAATAGTAGTACCGGTACATAAGGGAGGGGTGAGAAATAGAGTTGAGAATTACAGGCCAATCAGTTTGACATCAGTGGTAGGTAAATTAATGGAAAGATTGATATGCAACCACATCAGAAATATATGTGAGGAACGTAATTGGTTTTCAAGCAGGCAACATGGTTTCAGGCAAGGATATTCATGCGAATCTCAGTTGGTGGGATATATGCAAGATATTTCAGATGAAATGGACAAGGGAGGCCAAATTGATAGTGTAGCACTAGATTTGTCTAAGGCGTTTGACAGAGTAAGCCATAAAATGGTAGTAAATAAGGTAAAAACCATTGGAGTGGATAAGAAAGTCATTTGCTGGGTAGAAGAATTTTTAAAAGGTAGAAAACAGAAAGCTAGGGTAGGATTTGTAGTATCAAAAGAAGTGGAAGTAAAAATGGGAGTGCCACAGGGTAGCGTATTGGGACCATTGCTATTCATTATTCTAATGAATAATTGTGTTGATTGTTTACTATCTGAAATTAGATTGTTTGCAGATGACATAATGCTGTATAAAAGAATCAAAACGATAGAGGATTGTAAACAGTTGCAGGGTGATCTGGACACGATATCTAATTGGGTTGGTAAACATGGAATGAAGATAAATGCAAAGAAGAGTCAGCTTATTAGATACACAAATAAAAAACAAAAGGTTAATTATGAATATAAGGTGGGGAAAGAATTGCTTGCTGAAGATTTGAAATGCAAATATCTTGGAATTGCTTTTGATAACAAACTTAACTGTGCAGGACACATAGGACAGGTGGTAGGAAAAGGTTTCAAAGTTCTGCACTTGTTGGAGAGAGTGATGAGGGGATGTACGAGAGAAGTAAAGGAATTGGGTTACAAAACTTTGGTCAGACAATTGCTCGAATATGGTAGTGTAGTATGGGACCCTCATTTTACGTATCAAATACAGGAGTTGGAGAGGGTGCAAAAAAGGGCTGCTAGATTTTTTTCTGGAAATTATCGCAGAATGCAATCAGTGACGGATATAATAAAGGAGCTAGAATGGGATTCATTGCAAGACAGGATGAGGATTAGGAGGGTCATGGGAGTGTACAGGGCATATACTGGTGATGAGGCATGGAAGATATTGCAATAGGTATGAAAAGTAGTGCATGGAAGGGAAAAGATGACCATGACCACAAGCTGGCACTCGATTTCAGACACAAGGGTGTGGGAAGATTCTCTTTTTAGGTAAGGGTGTCAGCGATTGGAATGAATTACCAAGAGAAATGATGAATAATTTACCGAAAACTTTGAAGGAATTTAAAGATAAAATTTGTATAGGGCAAATATAGGTGAGTGCAGGATAGGGGGAAGATGGGTGTGTAGGGATATTGCCACCGGAGCCTGTGCTCCATTGCAATTAAATTAAATTAAATACTGAAAATATCAGTAGCATGGAGGCTTTTGATGGCAGCGGCAGATGGCAGTACCTGAGGTTGCAGCAAATCGAGGGAGGAAATTGTTTCATCTTTCAGTCACTTCTTTGTCTCAAGCGAGTGAAGTAATGTGTAATCGTGACGACGTTTAAATTATAATATCGCAACAGTATCTCGGTACAATGAGCAGTGATTCATCTTCTGAAAAAACTCCACCTAGGAAGAGAAGTGTAAAATACGAGCAAAAGTTTATAAATTCGTGGTTAAAAGATGACGGATTCAGTGACTGGATAAAGAAAAGCGCCAAAGGTGAGACCTATTTTTTCTGTTCCGTGTGTCAATGTGACCGAAAATATGGCATACATGAATTGCTACGCCATAAATCCTCTATAAAACACCTCAACAATTGTACAAAGTTAAAAATACAACCAAAACTAACATCGATGCTAGACTACCAAGACACAGGACCCAAAAGTAATGGCCAAAACTGGTGAAGTAAAAATAGCCTGCTTTATTGCTGAACATAACCTGTCTTTTAATATCGCATCTCATTTGACTCAATTAATTTGTGCAGTGTGTCCAGATTCCAAAATTTCGGAAGAATTATCAATGAGTCGGATGAAAGCTAGAGCGATTGTTGTAAATGTTACAGGACAAACAGCAGAAGAAAATCTAGTAGAGCTGCTACAAATAGGTCAGGTGTGCACTACACACGTGAATCGGGTACACGGGTGGCAGGTGCCATGTGGAATGCACTGGGTGGTTTTTTATGCTGAGGGAGGAAGACCCGAAACAGGAAATTCAGTTACGGGCAACACAATCAGATGCAACACCGGAATGTAGGAGCAACGTAAAAGAATCTCGTCAGTTAAAAGTTCTCGTAATTAACTGTAGAAGCGTTTGTAACAAACAACCGGAACTTGAAAGCGTTATTTGTAGTACAGAAGCGGATATCGTTATCGGTACAGAAAGTTGGTTGAAACTGGAAATAAGTTCCACCGAAACTTTAAAGATAGCATGAACGTTTTTCGTAAAGACAGATTACATTCTCATGGAGGTGGGGTATTTAGAGCTGCGAGTAAATTTCTCCCATGTAATGAAATAGACGTCGATACAATCTGTGAAATCATATGGATTAAACTCAACGTTGCAGGGTCAAAACTCATCATAGGCGCCTTCTACCATCCACCCGATTCCGACATAGCTATCGTCGAGGAGTTAAGAAATAATGTAAATAGTATAGCTAGCTGTTTTAAGGATCATGCTATGATTCTAGGAGGCGACTTCAATCTGCCTTATATTGACTGGCGTAATTACGTTCACATCACAGGTAGCAGGGATAAGGCAGCTTCTGAAGTAATTCTCGAGTTGTTGTCAGATAATCATCTCGAGCAGCTAGTTAATGAACCTACGCGGTGTCATAACGGTACCGAAAACATTTTAGACTTGCTGGTTACCAACAGGCCAGAATTATTCACCGACATTTCAACGACCACAGGAATAAGCGATCACAAAGCGGTAATTGCGACTATCAAATTAATGACCAAGCGAAAAAGGAAAAAAGGGCGGGTTGTATACAGATTCAGTAAGGCCTCAAAGGAGTGTTTTAGAACCTACCTGAGGAATAATTACCATAACTTCAAGTCAACAAAGGACACCGTTGAAGAGATGTGGCATCGTTTTATACATATAGTCAGGGAAGGTATGGAAATACATATACCAAAGCGGACAATAAAGGGGGGAGAATGATCCACCGTGGTACACATGCGAAGTCAAAGATTACTCAAAAAACAAAGGAAAATACACGCACGCTCAAGAAGGAAGGGGTGTCGCAGCGATTTAGAAACCTTAGCTGATTTAAGAGGACGTATTAAGAATGTAATGCGCGAGGCCTTTAACGATTTTCACTCCAACTCTCTCTCTAAGAGTCTCACAGAAAACCCAAAGAAATTTTGGTCGTATGTACGAAAAGTTAATTGTACCAACAGCAATATTCCAGCACTAATTCGTGAAGGCTCCGAGGTTAATGAAAGCCGCGATAAAGGTAACGTACTAAATACTGTATTCAAAAATTCATTTACAAATGAACATAAGGATAGTATTCCCGTTTTCCCCACGCCGTGGCGAGTCGGTGATGGAATCATTGCGAATAGATACTGCAGGTATCGTTAAACAATTAGAGCTCCTGAAGTGGGGGAAAGCACCGGGCCCGGATGGAATTCCAGTAAGAGTATTTTCAGAGTATGCGGCGGAAATCGGGCCATTTCTGTCTGATATATTCAGTAAATCATTAGAAGAGCGAAAAGTACCTTCAGACTGGAAAATCGCGCAAGTAACTCTGATTTTCAAAAAAGGTGATCGAAGTGATCCTGCGAACTATCGTCCCATACCTATAACATCTGTTTGTAGTAGAGTTATGGAGCATATTATATGCTCGAACATTATGAATTTTCTAGATGATAATAATTTGCTTACAACAAATCAACACGGATTTCGGAAGAAAAGATCACGTGAAATAAAGCTGGCCCTATTTACACACGACGTAATGAAAGTTGTCGATGCAGGTTCACAAGTAGATGCAATTTTTTTAGATTTCCAGAAAGCCTTTGACTCTGTGCCACACAACCGCCTTTTAGCGAAGCTTCGAGCGTACGGTATATCGGATCAGCTTTGTGAATGGATAAAGGATTTTCTAACTGGTCGGTCGCAGTATGTTGTCGTTGAAGGAGAAAGTTCTTCTAATCTAGATGTTACATCGGGTGTACCTCAAGGAAGTGTAATAGGACCACTTCTTTTCTTAATTTTTATAAACGATCTTGGAGACAAAGTGAAAAGCCTTTTTAGATTGTTTGCTGATGATGCGGTTATTTATAGGGAAGTAAGAAATTTGGCCGATTGCTTAGAAATTCAGCGCGATCTGGATGTTATTTTGGCTTGGTGCGCTGAGTGGCAACTTACTCTAAATTGTAAAAAAGTGCAAGACAATGAGCATAACTAACAAAAGAATCCGATTGTTCAGAAATACGAGGTAAACAGTTCAGTTATTGATATTGTCGATTCTATGAAATATTTGGGAGTAACAGTACAAAGGAATATGAAATGGGACATACACATTAATTCGTTAGTAGGTAGAGCAAATTCTAGGCTGCGATTCGTAGGTCGAATCTAGAAAAATTGTAATGAACAAACAAAGGAGATAGCGTACATATCTCTTGTGCGTCCACATTTGGATTATTGTTGTGCCATTTGGGACCCGTTTCGTAAGGGATTGATCGAAAGTATAGAGAAAGTACAGAGAAGAGCCGCTCGATTCGTGACCGCTTGCTACAGTCCTTATGAAAGCGTCACAGAACTGATTAGTAGATTATGTTGGGAGTCTCTGGTAGATAGACGACGCATGTTTCGTTTAAAACATGCGTACTCCCACTTTCACTTTTGAGTGTAATGAAATACTTCTTCCACCAACCGATTTGAGTCGGAAGGACAAGAAAGATAAAATTAGAGAAATAATGTGCCGGACTGATTCTTATATGAATTCTTTTTTCCCTCGTACCATTAGGGATTGGAATGCACAGCAAAGAGATTAGCTTTGGTGCTGAGCACCCTCTGCCACCCTCAATTTTGTGAATTGCAGTGTATATATGTAGATGCAGATGAAAACAATTACTTTTCATTAATTGTTGACGAAAGCACCGACAAGTCTACAATCAAACATTTGGCGCTTGTCGTAAGAATGGTACATTCAAATTTCATTGTTGAAGATAGATTTCTGACTTTAATTCCAATCTTAGATGGAACAGCAACAGCACTGTACAACAAAATCATCGAATTATTTCTCAACAAAGGCATACCATACAAATTAAACATGCTTGGTTTTGCCTCTGACGGTGCCAATGTTATGTTTGGAGGTAATCATTCACTGATCACTTTTTAAAAAATATGACGTACCGCACCTTTTTGCTGTTAAATGCATTTGTCATTATTTTAGTTTATGCCCTTCATACGCATGCGAAAAACTGCCGACAGGCGTTGAGGTCTTTTGTAGAGAAATATTTAACTACATACAAAATTCTCCCAAAGGTATTGGAGATTTTAAAACATTTCAAGCTTTTACAAATGTCAATCCTAGTGTTGTAAAAAAACGATTTATTTTCTGGCTTAAAAAAAACATGAAAAAAAAACTTAAAAAAAACTTTTTTTTTCTGGAACACGTTTTTTTTCACAACTACTAAATCTCAAATTTGTAAGGCAGTTATCGTTTAAAATGTCTATTTTAGAGTTTATTCTAAGTACTTATCTTAGTTTAAAATCTACTACATTTTTCTGGTTCAGTAGGAAAACAAATTACGAAAATATTGGCAAAATTGACTGAAATTTTCTTTATGAACGGGGATTTCCCGAAGAGACTAGGTTGCACGAGAAGGAATCCCTATTCCCCATTGTTTGGATTGATACTTGCTATTTGAAATAGTGCTGCCAACCCTACAAAATTACCTAAAGATCTTTTTAAAACATTAGAAATATAAAATTTATCCACGGTTTTTTTGCCTCTTTTTATAACTTATTAGGCTTTCCTTATATTGGTATACTTGTTAACTCTCAGAGTATAGTGGTACTGACTCATTAAATTGTCAGTAAGGGAGCGTGCATAAACCACATAGCTCCATTTTGACCTCCTGTGAACACCCCCCCCCCCCGCTCACGTAGCATAACGTAGCTTTCTTCCGTTTTTATTCCAGAAGACATTTTGAACTGTTTTCTCTTGTCAGACTAGTTAATTACATACGGATATAATTAACTGAGGGAAATAAATACTCACATGCTGTTGTGAGTTTAGTTCCTCATTTTAACTGTGAAAAATGTTACGAAAGGAAATTTACATGGCCTGGCTCGGAACCCCCCCTCCGCCTCCTCCCCGCTCTCCCCACGTAGCCCAGCGTAACCTTCCAGCTAACCCCTCCTCCCTCTGGACTGAGCCACGTAGTTTGTGCACGGTCCCTAATTATGTATCGTTTCTTTGCAACTGTTCGTGTAAACAAACGATTGAAAAGAAGTAAAGCTCCTATTTTGTATGATAATAGATTTTAATTCAAACTTTAAAGACCGTAATACAGAACTATCGGCGCAGTCTTTAGGGAATCTCAAAATCTTTTGCGTACAATACAAGAACAACCAGTAAAAGAAAATTTAACTATTTCGGAAGTTATGGATCTAGAGGAGACAGAAGAAGAGACAGAAAATTCCGACACCGATCGAACTAGTGTTGGTAGTGCTGATAGTAGTGAATGTGGTACTGACATAGAGGATTAATAAAATTATGTTACCTATATATATACACTTATGAATCATTATGTGAGACATTATATGATTCAGTAAGACTTAAAACACACTTGTAAAATGGAAGTTCCTTAAATAAAACTATAATTTATCAAATATATTGTTTTCTAAAAAAAAATTAGAAAAAACACGGGTGCTAGGTTTTTTTTCATGTTTTTCTTCACAAACCTGAAAAAAAAACATGAAACAAAAAAACGTGAAACAAGAAATATTTCAGAAAGAAAAGAAACAAAAATATTGAACCTTGATTTCACAGATGAACAGAAACATTTACCACTATACGAGATATATGTCGGTGGAATGGTATCAAACCTGATCAGAAGAAAGCAAGAAATCGGAGAAATGGATGAAAAAAAGCTTAAATATTTCTACATGAAATGCAAGAAGTTTTATTTAGAGGCCGCAAAACAAATACTAAAAAGGTTTCCTTTTAAATTGACAGACATTGCCGTGCTTTAAAATGTCTGAAGGTGCTAAATCCCAAAGCAATTTTGGATACCGAGATGTAGAAGAATTTCCCTTCGATTGCGGATTTACTTTATTTCTTCCCAAAGATTTGTCCAGGTGATATAACTGAGCTGGACAGAGAATGGAGAGTTTTAAGAAATGTCAACTTTCCTTTTGACCAAAACGAAATAAATTTAAATCTGGTAGTTCATGAACAACCCAAGCCAAAAATGTACATCCGTAGATTTCGAAAAGCCAAGGTTTATGAATTCTTAGATGACCTATCAGGCCAGCCATGGGAAGAGATTTACACCAAACCAAATGTAAATGAAAAATACAAAAAAATTTGTATCTTTTTTTAAATTAAATTTTGAAGAAAAGTTCCCCAAAGTACTCTCAACTTCTGATTAAAATAAAAAAAAGTGGATTACAAATGGGATAAAAATTTCATCCCAAAATCTCAGGAAAATGTATATGAAAAATAATGAACACACCAGCCAGTCTTTCCTAGCTTATCGTAGAACTTACAAAAAAGTGTATCGAAAAGTCCTAGCAGAGGCCAAGAAAAACTACAATAACAGGAAAATTATAAATTCAAGCAATAAATCAAAAGCTGTTTGGGATGTAGTAAGAAGGGAAACAGGGAAAACCAAAAAGAAACTAAACTCCTGCCCAATAAAAATCTGTGACACTACGCAAGATAGCGACCCAACAGAAATAGCAAACTATGTAAACAATTACTTCTCTAGCATAGCTGCAAAACTTCAGACTAAATTTTCAAATAATCAAACATATAAAAATTGTTATATCTCAGTAAATTCTATGATCCTAAACCCAGTAACAGAGGAGGAGGTGGAAAAAACAGTCCTCAGACTAAAAAATAAAAAATCAACAGGATTGGATGAGGTGCCCATATTTCTAATAAATCAATGTATACATATCCTCCGAGCCCCATTAGCGCACATAATAAATGAGTCTTTCACAACTGGTGTATTTCCTGACTACCTAAAATTTGCAAAGGTCCTACCTATTTTAAAAAATGGAAGTAATGAACATGTAGAAAATTACCGCCCAATTTCTATACTGTCATCTTTCTCCAAAATTTTTGAATCACTTATGAAAGATAGGTTAACCAGCTTCCTGAGCAAATATAATATCCTTAGCAAATCTCAGTTTGGTTTTCAGGCAGGAAAAGGAACAACATCAGCAATAGCACAGTTCACAAAAAAATGTATTTGAAGCTCTTGACAGAGGTGATCATGCAGCAAGTCTATTCCTAGACTTCTCAAAAGCCTTTGAAACTGTCGACCACAACATCCTCATGCAAAAACTAGAAGCAATAGGTGTA
This sequence comes from Vandiemenella viatica, assembly GCA_031002005.1. Lineage (NCBI taxonomy): Eukaryota > Metazoa > Arthropoda > Insecta > Orthoptera > Morabidae > Vandiemenella > Vandiemenella viatica. The sequence continues at coordinate 65,948,385 of JARYHS010008074.1, forward strand.
AGGGGTAGTGCAAAATCCTGGTTCCAGTCATATTTAACCAACAGAATACAAAAAGTTGAAATCTCTGCTATCCCGGAAAACTCAAATATTTTATGTAAGTTCCTGTCTGAACCAAGATCTGTAAATATAGGTGTCCCACAGGGAAGCATTCTAGGCCCCATATTATTTCTAATTTATGTAAATCATTTTATATCCATTATCAGTCATGGGCAGGGCCGTAGACAGGTTTAATGGGCCTCGGGAAATTTCACCCGACCGGGCCCCTCTTACCCGCGGGGGGGGGGGGTCGAGGGGGGTCACTTTTTTGACAACGATAAAACAAAACAAAAGTATTCAGATCCTTACAGTCAGCTGATAAAAAACAAAAACAAAGAATGTAAACAAACTAATTTGGCATTTAAACTTTCTTTCCGTTATAAAATTATAAGCCTGTATGATTGTTAACAATTTTTAATTTTTGTTGTTGAAGGTAAAATTTACATAACCTAGATTTTTCCGGGCCCCTGTCAACAATTTATGGGCCCGGGCCCCGGGCAAATGACCCGAAAAAACCGTCTGTATACGGCCCTGGTCATGGGGATAAAATTTTATTTGCGGATGACAGCAACATCATCATCAGTGATCCCTCAGTCGATGAACTCCAGGCTAAAGGAAATGCAGCTCTTATAGAAGTCTTAAACTGGTCCCAAAATAATAAATTGACCCTCAATATAAATAAGACAAGCAGCATCAAATTCAGTTCACTTAGCAGTGTTCAACAGATAGACCTAAAACTGAACACATTGTGTGTGTTGCAAATACAAAGTTTTTGGGAATGACCATTGATCACAAATTAAAGTGGAGTGAACATGTACAAATTTTGGGAAAGAAAATATCCACAACCTGTTTTGCACTTAGAATTCTAGCTCCTGTATGCAATGATGATTGCCTCAAAATAATATACTTTGCAAACATTCATTCCATAATATCCTATGGAATCATTTTCTGGGCTTCAAGCAAACAAAATATAAATACTATTTTCAAATTACAAAAATGGTCTGTCAGGATAGTAGCAAAAACTTCAAGGAGAACCCATTGTAAGGACATATTTAGAAAATTAGGCATCCTGACTGTTCCATCCTGTTATATCCTCAATTCTATAATGTATATAAAAAATAACTTACAAGACTTCACCACAAACAGTTCCGTCCATACATATTCCAGAAGGTCAAAAAATGATCAACACATAGAGAGGAAATTAAAAAGTAAAACTCTAAATAGTTTTTTCCACAAGGGAGTGAAATTGTATAACAAACTGCCAGTAGAAATTAAGGGAGAAAAAAACCCAGATCTTTTTAAGAAAAGGCTAAAAATGTATCTAGTAAAAAATGCTTATTTCTCCGTAGAAGACTATTTAAAGTAGTCAAATTATGTAAAACACCTGTGTCTATTAAGTTAGTAGTTACAGATAAATTGTACAAATCTTATGTATATTTCTATATGCCTTACATTTATAGTTGAATATCCAAATTGTTCACATTATGTATAAAAATTTAAAATGACGAAACCAATATACATGAAAATGTATCATATGGTGAATAAATGAAATGAAAAATGAAATGAAATGTTAACAACTTTTGGACATGTGTAAAAGAACTGAAAAATGGAGATGGGTCTCAATCATTTCCTGTCCTGTGTGAATTTGTGAAGAAACTTTTATGCCTACCTCACAGGAGCGCAACTGTGGAAAGATTGTTTTCAGCTATAAATATCATGAAAACCAAAATACGCAATAAATTATCAACAACAAGTATAAATGGAACATTACATACAAAATCTGAAGTAACTGAATGTTACTCATTTAATACCACAGAAAAGCACATGAAGAAATTTAATAAAAATATGTACGATTTCCACTTGAAAAATGAATCAGAAAACTTTCAAGATGAAATAATTGATGATGAAGACAAAATATAATTTCACTTTGATTTTTTAAATGTTTGTTATTCATTGTACATAATTTCTTAAATAAAACTTATGACTGTAAAAATACCTAATATATTGTATTTTTGAAAACAGTATATCTATATTTTCTTCACTTATTTTATTTCCATAAAAAATGTGCAAACAGTAAATTTCATGTTTTCAAATAATCATAATACTGTTTTCTACTGTTTTTTTTTCGGGGAAACTACTGTTTTTCTGTCTCGTAGGGTTGGTAACCCAGGTCTTATGTTTGTGCGTTGTAGCATCTTTGGTTAAAAATTCGTTTATATGAATTGTAGCGCGAATTTGTAAGTTTGAAACCTTGTTTGTCTCTGTTTGAAACAGTGTTGTATGTATATGTTTATGATTAGACAAGTGATCGGCTAAGAATGAACGTTACGTTCGATGTTTCAGCTAACGAACAAGCTGTGGTATGTAATTTTTCTCAGATTTTTTTTTTTATTGGTCCTGTAATGGAAAATGAATGTATTGTATTGTATTGTAATTGGTTATTTTGAAATTGTAAGGGATGTAGCCTACATTAAGTATACGACTTGCGGATGAGCAGTATAGTTCTACTGTAAAGGAATGTAAAATCCATGAATTCTAACTAGCATTAGCTCCATCGCAAATAATGTTAATAACTAAACATGGTATTGATAGGTATTTATTGATATTGATGCAGTTAGCCGTCTGGTTGTGAAATTTACGTTATGTTCTTGTCTGTAACAAGATTATTGTACAGTTGGAGCTATTTAGAGGCTGCTGAAATCGGGATTACTGGATATCGCGATTCCACCAGGAGTTGTCATCATAATACTGCAGTGGTCAAACGCAAGACTACTAGAAATTATTTTCGAAGTACATTTAACAGTTTAATGCTGGTCCAGGCTGTATTATAACAATTACTGCTTGAAAATACGTCTTGCGACTGATTACAGCAGTATTCACACGATATTACTGAATGTTGTTGGGCTCGAGCGCAACGCCAGGGTCCCAAGAAGTAAATGTGCTATCGGTCTGAAATTTACTACACACGTTCCTAAGTGCATATTATTTCATAAAACGGTGCATATGAAGCCGCCCTGACGTTGTGCTCGAACCTGTTGTAGCGGAATCGCGATCTCCAGCAGACCCCTGAAATCTTACCTTGGAGTAATAACTTCCATGAAACAAAAATAAATTCTCTAAGCGCAAAAACTGCTTTAGGTTTATTTTGAATATGTTTGTTTCATTGGCTTTGATTGTAACATGTTTATTGATGCACTGTATAGGCCTACTACAATATGTTGGGATATCCCTTGCTAAACAATATTCATTCCATAATTAGCTAAATTAATAGAACGTCTTTTTGTCTATGGGGTGGGATTGTCTGCCATATATTATTACAGTATTGCTTGTGCATATGACAAGTAGCGCAATAGTTAAATATTGTATAACTCAAAATTATCAATTATTTTACTGAAAATTAATTCTGACTTCTACATGACCACTTGGACTCAAGGAGGAATTTTATTTTTGATCTGAAAATTTTTACATATGTTCCTTGGATGATATCGACAACACCATCGTAACCTTGGAGCCGCAATTTGATGATGAATTTTTACATAACTCCAAGAGACAAATTGAAAGTAAGGAATATATTTTTTCGATTTATTTCTCGCCCAGTTCTCGAGATGTCAAAAATCAGTTATGAATATAGTTGCTTGTACTTATGGTAATCTTAGTCTTTTGGTCCAGGCTTTTTTTCAATCTAACCACAACTTGAGGGAAGAAAACAAAACACATATTGTGCATGTCCAGTGTGTCCTTGTAGCTTCGGCAAAAAAAAAAAAAAAAAAAACTGTTCCACCCTGCTTCTCAACCTAACCACCTCAATTTTTCGAGAACTAACCGAACTACAAAAAAACTTCATTCTTTATTTTTGATGGTATTGCATCATCCAATCTTAATAGTATTGCTTGTGTTCGGGTTAAAATGCAACATGTTTCAGAATGGCAATTAACTTCAAATTTAAGCCAGCCCGAACCTTAAGTGTAAAACCAATATAGTGATTATCCAAATAGCAAAAGATTGTTGCCATTTTGAAATGTTGGTAATGCAGTGTCTATGAAGTTGGATTTACTGTCTGAAATATAGGTCTACTAGTTTACAATAACTTGAAGTATTTTAAAATATATCTTTTATCTCTAGCTGTGTTAATAATTGGAAATATCTACAAATTTCACTCTTTGATTTGAAAGATGATGTAGTGTGAGATTTATCAGTATTAGCAGTTCAGTGCAAATAACCATTGAAACTTTGTACTGGCTGTATGGATCTGTAACTTAGTGCCAATAAACATAACAAAACAAACAACTTTGTATGTTCTAATAAGTCTTAAAACAATTGTATTTGTTCTGCGTAACGTTTGTCATATTGCTGGTCATGAATGCATTTCATTGTACATAATAATGATATTGTTGGAGGTCGCATATGTGTAAATATGATGTGCATTGATCAAATACTCTTTAACGTTGTGACGGGTTTTCTGTGAAAATTATGTGGTATATCCATATTGATGGTTATTGTAGAAACATATTCTTAAATAATAATAATAATAAATTTAGGTGTAGGAAGAACTAGGGGGTAATATCTAGATTGCGTTACTGCTGCAATCTCTAAATGCCTCGCAAAGTAAACACAAATATCACATGGTATCCATGAAGTTATGATGAACAACCACAGTTTGATCCTACCGTGAGGTAGGTAAATGTGAGGATGGAAATGTTTCTTGAGATAGGCACAACACAATGTCTGTCATTGAAATTATGATCTCGACACCATTGATTGATGTGGTTCCACTAGGAATGGCCTGCACCAAAGTAGCAGGTGATAGGGGATAATTTCAGTGTTGCTAGCTAAAGCTTTAAGGGAGCATATTTAAATTTATAACGAGACTAGGACTGTGGTCTTTTTAGTATAGAGATTACAGCGAGGGGATGAAAATAAGTGACCAAGGGAATACTGAGTAGACTACAGATTCATGATGGGGAAAACCATAAAAAAACATGGTTAAAGCTGATGATTCAAAGAAATATTTGTTGGTGGGGCGAAGAGTGATGCTGAGTATATGACAAAACAAATTGTTATACTGTAATAGCATAATAAAGTAATTGAGTTTGTAGTTTCATAAAATTTAATTTAATTGAAATGGAGCACAGGCTCTGGTGGCAATTTCCCTAAACCCCCATCTTCCCTCTATCCTGCACCCACCTACATTTGTTTTCTCTTGGTAACTCATTCCAATGCCTGACACCCTTACCTAAAAAAGAGAATCTTCCCACACTCTTGTGCCTGAAATCGAGTGCCAGCTTGTGGTCATGGTCATCTTTTCCCTTCCATGCATTGGGGATTCTATCATTACCGTGGCGCCACAATATGATGATTGATTCTTATAGAACTCGACAAAACAAATCGAAAATAAAGAATAAATTTTTTTGATATCTCGCTTGGTTCTCGAGATATCGTATCTCAAAATTGACGTAGTTAGGTTGAAATACGGCCTGGACCAGAAGAAAAATTTCGCTATAGCCAAATTTGATGATGAATTCTTACGTAACTCGATGAGACAAATGAAAAATAAAGAAAAAAGTTTTTTGATATCTCGCTTAGTTCTCGAGATATCGTATCTCAAAAGTGATGAGGTTAGGGTGAGATCCGGCCTGGACCAAAAATTTTTTTTCACCAAAACCACCATATCAACATGGTGGAAATGCACTATGGGTGTTTTCTTTTCTTCCTAGTGATTGTTGTTAGGTTGAAATACAGCCTGGACCAGAAGAAAAAACATCAAAAGCAGAAGGAACTATACCTATGGCTGATTTTTAACATGCTATATCTCGAAAACCAAGCGAGATATCAAAAAAATTTATTCTTTATTTTCGATTAATTGCGTCGAGTTCTGTAAGAATTCACCATCAGATTTTGGCGCCACGGTAATGATAGAACTGCCGCAATTTCCCTAAACCCCCATCTCCCATCTATCCTGCACCCACCTACATTTGTTTTCTCTTGGTAACTCATTCCAATGCCTGACACCCTTACCTAAAAAAGAGAATCTTCCCACACCCTTGTGCCTGAAATCGAGTGCCAGCTTGTGGTCATGGTCATCTTTTCCCTTCCATGCATTACTTTTCATACCTATTCCAATATCTTCCCATGCCTCATCGCCAGTATACGCCCTGTATACTCCCATGACCCTCCTCATCCTGCTCCTGTCTTGCAATAAATCCCATTTCAGCTCCTTTATCATATCCGTCACTGATTGCCTTCTGCGATAATTTCCAGAAACAAATCTAGCAGCTCTTTTTTGCACCTTCTCCAACTCCTGTATTTGATACGTAAAATGAGTGTCCCATACTACACTACCTATTCGAGCAATGGTCTGACCAAAGTTTTGTGACCCAACTCCCTCACTTTTCTCGTACGTCCCCTCATCACTCTCTCCAACAAGTGCAGAACTTTGAAACCTTTTCCTACCACCTGTACTATGTGTCCTGCCCAGTTAAGCTTGTTATCAAATGTAATGCCAAAATATTTACATTTCAAGTCTTCAGCAAGCAATTCTTTCTCCACCTTATATTCATAATTAACCTTTTGTTTTTTATTTGTGTATCTAATAAGCTGACTCTTCTTTCCATTAATCTTCATCCCATGTTTACGAACCCAACTAGATATCCTGTCCAGATCACCCTGCAACTGTTTACAATCCTCTATCGTTTTGATTCTTTTATATAGCATTATGTCATCTGCAAACAATCTAATTTCAGATAGTAAACAATCAACACAAACCACAAATAGTTATGACTATGGTCTTTATTAAAGGAAGGATTGCTAAACCAAAATGTTTTCTTTGTGTGTTGTGGTGTGTGCTGCAGAGAGAGAAAGGAATTGATAGGAATTTATACAGTTTAACAAAGCCTGCTAAAATTCACCAGTGTTCGTAGATGAAAGGCATTAGTTATTGGAGAGCTACAAATGAAATGAAGGTCCTGGCTGATTGTTGCAGTGGAAGAATGAATGATCAAGATGAGGTCCTCGAGGAGTAATTAAGTTCATTTTCAGAGTTGAACATAGATTTATTATTAATATTGGTAGAGACTTTAATTTACCAGGTGTGGACTGGGACTGACACGAGAGCAGAGCGCACAAGAGGACTATACAAGTTTAATACCTTTCTAATAAAATCATTCTGATGAAGGTAACAGGGATCTGCTTATGAATGGTCAAAATTAAAGTTAAAGGTGCAGTTATTGAAAGGCATGTTTTCCATGCTCCTTCAATTTTTGGCATTCTTCCTTCGACCATTCTAGTTAGGTAACCGAACCATAATAATTGTTTCCTTTCAATGTTCTGGTCTATGGTATCTTTGATGCCAGTTTTCTCCCCGATTTGTTCATTCCGCACATGCTCTAATTTTGAAACTCGGGAAGCTCTTCAAAGGAAATCCATCTCCACTACTTCTAATCTCTTTAAATTTCTTTCTCCAACTGTCAACATTGTGCACCTTAGGTGGTAATTGGTTCCATTATGGCTCTGTACAGGTTGAGCTTTATTTTCAAGCCAATCTTAGTAGACCACAGAACTGGATTTAGTTTTTTTTGGCAGACCTCTCTTGGTTATGTCTTTGCCTGATATCTTCTTCACATATTGTCTTATTACTAATAATGCTCCCTAAATACTTATAATTTTCACATTTATCTACTTCTACAAATATACTTTGCAATTCACAAAATTGTGGGTGGCATAGGGTGCTGAGCACCAAAGCTAATCTCTTTGTTGTGCATTCCAATCCCTAATAGTATGAGGAAAAAAATAATTCATATAAGAATCATTGTGGCACCTTATTTATCTAATCTTATGTTTCCTGTCATTCCGGCTCAAATAGATTGGTGGACGAAGTATTTCACTACACTCATAAGTGAAAATGGGAGTACGCATGTTTACCATTAAGTTTAAACAAAACGTGCATCATCTATCTACCATAGACTCCCAGCCTAGTCTACTAATCAGTTCTGTGATACTTTCATAAGGACTGTAGCAAGCGGTCACAAATCGAGTGGCTCTTCTCTATACTTTCGATCAACCCTTATGAAATGGATCCCAAATGGCACAACAATAGTCCAAATGTGGACGCACAAGAGATTTGAACGCTATCTTGTTTGTTTGTTCATTACAATTTTTAGAGATTCGGCCCATAAATCGCAGCCTAGAATTAGCTCTACCTACTAACGAATTAAAATGTATGTCCCATTTCATGTTCCTTTGTACTATTACTCCCAAATATTTCGTAGAATCAACCATATCAATAACTGAATTGTTTATGTTGTATTTCTGAACAACTGTATTCTTTTTGTAAGACTGGAGATTTTCTCGGCGTTGTAAATGAATAAAATTTTCTCGGGTAGCTAGCCGAGTTAGTCCATCGTTTGACCACGACGTTTCGGCGGTCACAATCTCTGCCGCCATTGTCAAGTGACTGCTGCCGGTAGGTTATTGAGGTGCTTATATATCACGCGAAGTCCGCGCTACGTCATCCTTTTTCCGGTCGACCAATGGCTAGTGACGGGAAACGTTGGCCACTAGCGGGAAGCGTTCCTATTGGCGGAAGCCATTAGCTGCTGGTGGGTTCCGCTGATTGCTGGCGCGCAAGAGAGGTGCGTGTTTCCCAGTTGTCCTGCTGCACTCTCATTTTGTGGATTGCTGGGCTCCAGGCTTTACTTAACTGAAATCCAGTATCTCTGTTAACGAGGTCCTTCGGGATACGAATTTCGATAGCTTCCGAGAAAACACTGTCCCAATAACCTCTCGTACGCGCAAGAATTCTTGTTGCGTTGAAATTAAAGCCATGTCCCGTGTCAATACTGTGTTCAGCAACCGCTGACTTGTCGATCTGGCCCAGGCGGACGTTGCGCGCATGTTCGGCGCACCTTTGGTCAATACATCGTGTTGTTTGTCCGATGTAAGCCTTTCCGCATTCGCAAGGAATGCGATATACGCCAGGTGTTCGTAAGGCTATATCGTCCTTGGGTGACCGCAGTATATTCCTAATTTTGGCCGTTGGTCGGAAAATGGTTTTAATGCCACATTTACTTAAAATTCTGCCAATCTTAGCGGTAGTCGTTCCGACATAAGGAAGGAAGGCGAAGCGGCTCGGGTCTTCCTGCTGTCGTATTTTCCTCCTTCCTGCTCGTGTGCAAACCGAGTTTATTAACGCCTCGTTGAAACCGTTCTTGCGGAAAGTTTCCCGTAAATGACACATTTCCGCCTGCAAACTATCCTTGTCACATAGAGTTCGCGCCCTGTGCACCAAGGTTTCCAGTACTGATCTGCGTTGGGCCGGGTGGTGGTGGCTGCGCGTGTTGAGATATAGATCAGTATGTGTTGGTTTCCTGTACACAGAATGTATTCTTTTTGTTAGTTATGCTCATTGTCTTGCACTTTTTACAATTTAGCGTAAGTTGCCACTCAGCGCACCATGCCAAAATAACATCCAGATCACGCTGAATTTCTAAGCAATCGACCAAATTCCTTACTTCCCTATAAATAACCACATCATCAGCAAACAATCTAAAAATGCTTTTCACTTTGTCTCCGAGATCGTTTATAAAAATTAAGAAAAGAAGTGGTCCTATTACACTTCCTTGAGGTACACCCGATGTAACATCTAGATTAGAAGAACTTTCTCCTTCAATGACGAAATACTGCGACCCGACCAGTTAGAAAATCCTATATTTTCTTTGTCTTCTTCAATCCGCCACTACAAATCAAATAACAAAGACAAATCAGCCATTGCCTGGCATTCATTTGCGGCCAATCATGTCGTTAACTTTTGAAAGAACATTGGTGGTGGTTATAGTGGATTAAAACGGATTGAGAGAATGTCAGTTTTGCGTAGTAGTCTGTGTAAAACACACTTAAGCGCAGTTCGTCCAAGAATAAGGCCAAAGAAGTCAGCAGTTAATAGTAGGACGCAGCGCCATATTAGGAGCTTGGAAACTGTTTATTCCAACCATGGAAGCCTTCGAGTGCATATGAAAGCATTTTTCAGATTTGAAAAGACATATCGATCTAAGGATCAGTATGTGAAAGGTGAATACTAATACGGTAGAGAGGAAATGGAGATAGTTCAAAGGGATAATAATAACGGGGAAATGTTTATGCAAGACAAAAGATCAAGAAAAGCTTGGAACATGCATTCTATAAAAGAAAATTGGGAATGTTAGTGATTGGTAAGAAGAGAACACGAGAGAAAACTGCAAGATCCTAAGCAACATTAGGAACAACAAACAAACAATTAATATCGGTAAAGATTAATGCTAAAGATGAGCTTATGATAGTAATGGAGGTCTACTGGTTAATTCACCCCAAAATTTCTACGGCTAGAAAACTAAGGGGAGTAGAAGCTGCACAGTAGATGGTTGGGGATATGATAGACAAATATTGAATTGCTACTTTAATGAGATTATTATGAACTTTCATTCAGGGATGGAAGTGGAAAAATTAGAAGAGGACTTTTTCTCATAAGCTGGAATGAGCAGATTTAAAAATTATTATTAGATTGGAGGTTTTTATTAGTTGGTCAGGTAAGTTCAAGAAGTGTCAAGAGCTTGTATGGATAATATTGTGACAGATGCATTATAGATAGTAGAGTATGTAAGTATTCCATGCCTTAATATGGGTTTAGATTGATTCTGAAGACTTGCTGCATACCAGAATACAAGAAAAGTGCTACACTAGGGAAGATAAATATAGTTGGAAATTACAAACATGTTAGTTTGACTTTAGTAGTAGGTAAGTTGATGGTGAGATTGGTATGCAATAACATCAGAAATATTTTTTAGGAATCAGCAATATGGATTTAGGAAAAGACGTTCAGTTGAACAGTAAGTGGGCTAAATGCAAGATATTTCAGGTAAAACGACAAGGGAGGACATGTCAATAGAACTGGAATTTGACATAGTGAGCTATAAAATGGTGGGGTGGACTCACAATGAGTATGATCTAAGAAATAGTGATGCTTTGGAAGTGATCTTGCATACGGACATTTTTCAGACAAATAATTCCACACTTAAGCTACCAAAATTTGAAACTGTATTAGATCTTGTATATGTTATTCAACATTGATAGATATTATGTACAATGAAATACACCAGTGACGTCCAACGATCTGGTCCTGACTGTATATCAAGCTAACCACAACCTCCCCTAATATTGCTGCTTGAAAATGAATGCTGCTTTGAAATGCACATTAAATACATTCATTACATTATGCTCTAAAGTTGACTTATTAATATTTGTACAGTAACTACCTTACACTGCCGAAGATCATCTTTCATCATAACAGGTTGGCTGCCATGTAAATTGCATTTGAATACTAACAGTTTTGGTAGTATATGTTTACTTCTTGCACTATGACTTGTATGGAACTACCAATATGTTTAAGTCTGTTAATATCATGTTTGATGGCTAAAATGTACAAATATTTGTAAATAATGTTGTCCAAGCAACATGAACATAAATTTTCAACAAAAAGGAAAATTCCTTCTAGGGTCATTTTCAATGTGGAGGTGACAATGGTAAAAACCTTCAATATGAATTCATGAGTGAATTTTTAAAATGCAGGAAGCCATAATGGTGGAAATACAGTATCAAAAAAGGTATCTAGATGAAAATGGTAGTGTCACATGGTAATATATACAGAGGTCAATGCTTTTCATTATTTTAATCAATGGTTGTTTTGATGGTCCAGTTAGAAATTAGTTTTTTTTTGCAGATGACGTAACTTATAGTATAAAATATGGAAGAATATGTATAATAACCCATCACCTATCCGAGATGGATTAATGCTATGGCCTTGCATTCGGGAGGACAGCGGTATAAATCCCCGTCCAGATATTCAGATTTGGGTTTTCCATGATTTCCTCAAATCTCTCCAGCCAAATGTCAGGTTGCTTCCTTCAGAAGACCTTGCATGAATTCCTTCCCGTTCCTTGTTCGCAGTCCTTTCCTGTCAATGAGGCATAAAGCCATAACAAAAAAACAATAAAACGAGATGATGATAGGAAGACCAGTCGAACACACAAATATGAACAGATTTTGCAATATTTGTAATATGTGAAGGGAAAAGATGTGTACACATACAGATTTTCCATGTGAATGAGCCAAAGATTAACCTAGAGGGAAGGGTGGGAATTGCAGTGGTGGTTGGAAGATGACATTGACCAATAATAATTTTGGTGAATGTAATCTTGACAGCCAGTCAAGGTAAAACAAATATATTTGCAATATGTTAAAGAAAGGAGGAAAATATGTAAATGTATTGTATATTTGTATTAATGTTACAGGTTTATTGGAGGAGGGAGTCTTAGCATAGGTTGAGGCCAGGGTGATGTAGTGTCTTCGATGTGTTGTTAGGCTAGTTACCATCTACGAATTTCTGTAAAAGAGGTGTTCAGATTGTTGGGGCTGTGCGAGCTGGCGTATACTGCCACCAGATGGTATCAGTTGACAGTATAAACTCATTACCTGTGGCAGTACATCCTGATGGACAACTCTTTGGTTGTGAGACTGATGTAAGAAACAGTGCAGTGAAGTCAGATAAGTTGATAAATGAGGCAAGCAGTACTGTGGTTGGCGTGTCCAGCAATAGGGACAGGCACCCCTGCAATAGGATTGGAATACTTACCCTCTTACTTTCCTACACTTCCACAAGGACCTTTCCCAAATAACACACCTTCCTGCAAAACTTACAGCATGCATCCTGCATCCAGTCACAACATATCACAGTGGAATCTTTTCCTATTATTGGACATGCTACCTGCTCTGCCACACACCTCATTTACCAACTTATCAGCCTTGACTGCGCTGCTTCTTACATTGGTCTCACCGGAGAATTGTCCATCAAGATGAATGGCCACAGGCTAAATGTTTATACTGCCATCCGGTGGAAGTTCACGCCAGCTCACACGACTTTAATATGCTATCTGTTTTATGGTTAGAGCTGTCGTTTTTTTCCAGACAATGTCACCTTTCTAGAACTACATAGATGGAAACTGGCCTATCAACACATCCTAGACATCAAACTGCCTTAATGCCTCCAGTAAACCTGGTGCTTACATTATTACATGTATACAATTAATTTACATATTTGTTACCCTTCCTCTATCAGATATGAAAATGTATCTTTGAAAAAATTATTTATTTTCTTTAACTGGTCATCACAGAGTTCAATTATATTTTCTCTCAATTATCATTGGTAAATTTTCTTCCCCCACCACTGTTACAATCCCCACCCTACCCTCTACATTCATCTTTGATTCATACATGTGACCGGTCTGGATGTGTACATATCTTTCCTCTTGCCATATGTGTTACCTCAAACATTAATAATGTTATTCACTGAAATATTGCAGTGCGTTTGTGTATAGTAACAATTTCTTTTCCCTATCATTCCCAATTTTCATTGTCTAACTGCTGTTTCATTGTCACAATTAACCGATAATAGGATTAAAGTGGAGAGGACATTTTGCTGGGGCATATGCACAGTATATGAAACTGGGTAGATGAACATGGAGTGATGAAAAATGTTAATAAAGGCTGCTTTAGATGGGTAGGCAAGAATTGTTTGATGAAGGCACAAAGTGTAAATAACTTGGCATTATGTTTAATAGCAAAATCAGATGGTGAGGTGGTAGGAAGAGGTTCTGCCATTTACTATGGGAAACTGGGCCTGGTGGATTAGCAGTAATTTTCTGTTCTGGCTTTTATGAGGACGTGGGCTCAAATCAGCACCCGGTCATTCAGCTTTTTGGGTTTTGCAAAATCATGGAATACAATTGGATGGTTCCTTGGACAAATTTGTTCCCAATCCTATCCTGCTGATAATGACTGTCAACATCGAGTGAAAAAATTGCTTGTTTAGTATCAGGTCAATGTTATGGGTATCAAATGCAGAAATTGAAGGGTGTTCAAAGGAGGTAATCTAGATTTGTTTGTGAACATTGATTTTAAGTATGTTTTCTTTGTTTAGTTGCCTAGGCTGGAGTTTGACAACGTCCCTCCTGCACTACTACCTGCTGCTGAGAAATATTACAGGAAGGTGTACGAACAGATTGAACTTTACAAAGGACAAGAGTAAGTTATTAGTGTACAGAATTAAAAAAGTATGTCTCAAAATTAGCCTTAGGCATTGTACCAAATTTTTACCTTGAAAGCTAGTTACCCGTGGTACTACTGTTTAAAATCTTTTTGTCTCTTAAAGAAAGAACAAGAATTTGAAAAGGCACTATAAATACAGTCGGTAGCAGATCCAGGATTTTGATTTGGGAGGGGCTTGAGTGGATTTTGTTTGGGAGGCTTGAGTTGGGTAAGGGTAGGCTTTATAGAACAGTAGAGTTAAAAAAAAGAGGTCTTCACAATTTGCGATGTCAGGGGTGGACCTAGAAACTTTTGGGAGGGGGGGGGGGCTTGAACACCTTACCCCCCATCCCCCTCTGGATTCGCCACTTTTTTGATGTCTCATAACCAGCCTTGAAAATAATGAAATGTATAGTGTTGAGTCAGACCATATCCACAATTTTATAATAGTGTTGTTAAAGCCGCATAAAAAAATGTTTTGATCAGCACCTCTATGATCGATATTGTTTTGCAATAGTATGGTGCATATAATTGATTTTCCCCTCAAAATCTCAATTAAATATGAAATTGCACAGTACTTAATTTTTCAGGACAAATAAGACACTGAAGCAATTGCTTTCGATCTACTTTGTGGTAGTAAGAAAAATTGATATAGTAAACTACAAAGCGTTTATGCTAAATGAGTCTAATTATTGCCACAACCTTTTATGGGTTGTTCCAATTTTAGGTACATTGCTTCACTGTAAAACAACCATAAGAGAAGCACTTCTATGATTCTGTTCACTTCTTTCATTTACATCTACATATATACTCTGCAATTCACAAAATTGTGGGTGGCAGAGGGTGCTCAGCACCAAAGCTAATCTCTTTGTTGTGCATTCCAATCCCCAATGGTACGAGGGAAAAAAGAATTCATATAAGAATCAGTGTGGCACCTTATTTCTCTAATTTTATCTTTCCTGTCATTCCGACTCTAATAGGTTGGTGGACGAAGTATTTCACTACACTCGCAAGTGAAAGTGGGAGTACGCATGTTTACCAATAAGTTTAAATGAAATGTGCGTCGTCTATCTACCAGAGACTCCCAGCCTAGTCTACTAATCAGTTCTGTGACGCTTTCATAAGGACTGTAGCAATAAGTCACAAATCTAGGACTCTTCTCTATACTTTTGATCAATCCCTTATGAAACGGATCCCAAATGGCACAAAAATAGTCCAAATGTGGACACACAAGAGATTTGAACGCTATCTTCTTTGTTTGTTCATTACAATTTTTAGAGATTCGACCCATGAATCGCAGCGTAGAATTAGCTCTACCTACTAACGAATTAAAATGTATGTCCCATTTCATGTTCCTTTTTACTATTACTCCCAAATATTTCATAGAATCGACCATATTAATAACTGAACTGTTTACATCGTACTTCTGAGCAATCTGATTCTTTTTGTTAGTTATGCTCATTATTGTGAGTTGCCACTCAATGCACCATGCCAAAATATCATCCAGATCACGCTGAATTTCTAAGCAATCGTTCAAATTCCTTACTTCCCTATAAATAACCGCTTCATCAGCAAACAATCTGAAAATGCTTTTCATTTTGTCTCCGAGATTGTTTATAAAAATTAAGAAAAGAAGTGGTCCTATTACATTTCCTTGAGGTACACCCGATGTAACATCTAGATTAAAAGAACTTTCTCCTTCAACGACAACATACTGCAACCGACAAGTTAGAAAATCCTTTATCCATTCACAAAGCTGTTCCGATAATACCGTACCCTCGAAGCTTCGCTAAAAGGCGGTTGTATGGCACAGAGTCAAATGATTTCTGAAAATCTAAAAAAATTGCATCTGTTTGTGAACCTGCATCAATAACTTTCATTACGTCGTGTGTAAATAGGGCCACCTGTGTTTCACATAATCTTTTCTTCCGAAATCCGTGTTTATTTTTTGTAAAAAATTATTTTCATCTAGAAAATTCATAATGTTCGAGCATATAATATGCTCCATAACTCTACTACGAACAGATGTTATAGATATGGGACAATAGTTTCCTGGATCACTTTGATCCCCTTTCTTGAAAAGGTACAGTCTGTAGGTACTTTTCACTCTTCTAAGGATTTACTGAAAATATCAGACAGAGATGGCCCAATTTCTGCCGCATACTCTGAAAATACTCTTACTTGAATTCCATCTGAGCCCGTTGCTTTCCTCCACGTCAGGAGCTCTAATTGCTTTATGATACCTGCAGTGTCTATTTGTAATGATTCCATCACCAACTCAACACGGCGTAAATGAATTTTTGAATACAGTATTTAGTACGGAATCTTTATTGCGGCCTTCGTTAATCTTGGAACCTTCACGAATTAGTGCAGGAATATTGCTGTTGGTGCAATTTACTTTTCGTACATGTGACCAAAATTTCTTTGGGTTTTCTGTGTTACTCTTAGTGAGAGAGTTGGAATGAAAATCGTTGAAGGCCTCATGCATCACATTCTTAACACGTCCTCTTAACTCAGCTTATGTTTCTAAATTGCTGCGACACTGCTTCCTTCTTAAGTGTGCGTGTATCCTCCTTTGCTTTTTGAGTAATCTTTTGACTTCGCATGTTTACCTTCCCTGACTATATGCATAAATTGATGCCACATCTCTTCAGTGGTGTCCTTTGTTAACTTGAAGTTATGGTAATTATTCCTTGGGTAGGTTCTAAAACACTCCTTTACTGTAGATTGGTCTCAAAGAATTGGAACTTTCATTATATCTTCCTTTGTAGCAGTTGGATATCTCTATATATATTTGTTCAACATTTCATTAGCCTTATTTTTCTTGTCTCTTTTTGTACTCATTTGCCTTGATGTTACATAAAGCTGCTAAAGTCATGTAAAGTTTGATGCATTGAATAATAAATTTTCTTTCATCAAACTTTGTCATATTTCAACACATGGTAACTGAACATCAACAAAAAGGTTATGAAAATAAAATGAGGAACTAGAAGGCAATTTATCAATGTCTCATCATCAACTGAGGGACACTTTACCATATTACCAACAGACAGCACAGTATTTTTCAGATTGCAATATAGTGCAGTTTAATTATTTAAAACTATTTTCATTCACTGAATAATATTACACAATCTCTCAATCTAACGTACAATGTTGTTGCACAACCACAAATAGTTTACAATAACATTGATAGTCTATGGAGTGCTTTAATAATTTTTTACTTTCCACTCACAGCCCTTTTAAACTTTGGTAAACAATTACTTTTTTGGTATATACTCTACCATAAAAAAAGTTGGCGTTATCAAGGTAGAGGAAGAGTATACTTTAAGTAAGAGAAGCAAAAACATTACTTTTAAAAAATAAAATAAAGAATTTTGCCTAGATCAAATCATTTACTGTGTTACAGTTAGGGATTGAAATTCAGCAAAGCAGAACCCCTGAATCATTTTGGCAAACACATACACAGATCCGCATTTCGTAAATTGATGCAGAAACATGATCCATTCTGCCTGTATCCTTCAAACTGACTCATAAAATTACTATAATTTGAATTTTGTTGTATATTTGTTAAGATTTTTTAACTATTTACTCAAGTTATCTAAAAAAATTAATCAATCGACACCTTAATTTCTTAAAATTATTCAGAACTAGCATTTGCCCGCTGCTTCACGCGCGCGTGCCTTGGCAGGTGTAGAAATTATTTACCGATTTTATTCTCTTATCAGACATTAACGTGGAAAGGCAAGAACTGTTAATGTGTTCTGAATAGTTTCGTTTGTTTCGGTTAATACGTTAGGTTCGGTTTTCATACTGATGTCAGAGAGTTGTTTTATTCATATTTTAACGTGATGCAATCGATTCAATAGTAGAAAAGGTTCCTGAAAAATTAACATTAGTAATTCGTGGTTGTAATTATTGTGCGAAGTATAAACATTTATTGTTTAGAAAGGCTTTTATTTTTGCGTTATAAGTAAATAAAGCAAAATAAAGAGAAATAATATACTATCTTCAGCATACTTCGTAGGTCACTCATTGTAATGCCTCTGTGTAGACCACGTTTCTGGTCTGATTGTTCATTGTACAGGTGTGATCTGCCACTCACCCTGGAGCAAGCAACCTATAGCTGGCTGTGCGAGAAACATGGTGTCCAAAGATCAATGCCTACGGTTCCTAGTGTCTGTCCCTGAGACTTGTTAATTGTCATGGCAAAACATAACGTTACGGGAAATTGTAGGCGCTTAAATTTGAACGGGAAGTTTGAAGGAACCAATGGTATTCGTGGAAGGAATACTTCTTCTCCTCGTCCACATCCTGTTAAAATAACGGCCTCAATGATATTTTTGTGCAATGATTTAGTCCTCTTGGAAGTGTGAAATATAAAAATTCGTTAACAATAATCACAGCATCTCAATTTTTCTGATTTATTTATTTTTTGTTGTTTGGATATTGGTTTTATTTTATGTTGATACACCATCAATTATTCCTGCTTTAAAATAGAAATTTAGGTGAATTGGAGTTAATCTTGGTTTCAAATCGTCGTATCATTATTGTCATTATTTCAGTCAGATATAATTAATTCAAAAATGTCAAAATGGATCACGGTACAGTATATGTACTAATGTGCATGTAACTCAGGCAATTATTTCTGAGTGGCAAAATTACCGCAAGTTGTAAATCGATTGAAATGCAACCTGGACAGTGATGACAGCTGATATGCTTTGTTATAGGCCAAAGGGACAATTCTTTTAGCTTTATAATTTACGCGGTGTAGCATTAGGATATGAAATTTTTTTTATTTGAGTTTCTTTCAATATATCCGTATTTTCTATGTAATTATTTGAGTCGCATGTACCTGAATTTTCGGATGCCTAGTTATATTTGCACGTTATAGCCACGAGAATAAAGTACTTCCAAATAAGTTCAATTCCGCACAAGTCATTATGAAAGAAGTATGTTTTATTCCTTGCTGATATTTATAATAGCTGTCTTTCAGACATTGCTCTTCGAGAAAAAACTTAATTTCGTATTAAGTATTGGCTTATTGTGGCTGTATTGTACAGCGTTCACGTAGCAATTCTGTTCCAGAGACAAACTGCATAACAGTCTACCAGAGACAATACATGTCTTCAATATTAGTAATTCAACAGACCTGTTACGATTCAAGTAAATGCTGATTATACTTGATTCACGTATTCTTTTTATTTTGAAGTACTGCGGTCCAGAAAAATTAATCGCAGAAGTAAAAAATAAAAAAAAAGAAATCCTAAATTTTGTCAGGTCTCTTTATGAAAGGAGTGACCGTCTGAATGTGTATAATTATCTGTGGTCTACAGTTTCACATTTCTGAAGTTTTTTACTGACTTGCTTCTTCCCATGGTACATATTAGTCGTTAGCTACTTCTGCAGATGTTGATCAGCAACATTAGCTTTAAAAATTTGGAAACACCATGCAAATTGATGCGGTAGTTTTTGCGTTATTAGAGATCAAGCCTCACTACAAACGCAGCTTGCTTACAGATTTATAATAGTATAGATTATAAAACAATGAGTTGAATGAAATGAGAAGTAATTTGGAAGACAAATAGTCAGTTATTTGTTTCTTTATATATCTTCCAAAAGCCGAAGAGAGGGTGTGCGATGGACCAAAAGCTCCAGTGGCGATTTTCCTACACACCCAATTTTCTGCTTTCTTATACCCACCTACTTTAGCTTTCTATGAATTTTAATTATTTCAGTGTTTCTGGTAAATTATTGATTAAATCCCTTGGTAATTTATTCCAATCCTTGACTCCCGTAGCTATCAAAGAAAATATCCCCACACACTTATGCTTGAAATCGAGTGGCAGCTAATGATACTGGTCATTTTTTAGCTTCTACCCAACACTCTTAATTCCTCCAACAATATCTTTCGACTCCTCATCACCAATATAATACAACTTATACACTCTCAGCATTCTCTTCGCCCTCCTCCTGTCTTCCAATGAATCCCATTCCTGCTCCTCTACTATATCAGTTACCGATTGTGTTAAATGATAATTTCCACAGATATTATTGCATCCTTTCTATATCCTGTATTTGATATCCAATTCATAGGTTCCATCCTGCACCACTACATCAAACAATTGTCAGACCAAAGTTTTGTAAACCATTTCCCTCACTTCTTTGGTACATCCCCTGTTAATTCTCTCCAGTAAAAGAAGGATTTTGAATTCTGTTTTATGTGCCCTGCCCAGTTGAGTTTATTATTAAATGTTATGTAAAGATATTTACATTCTTCGACAAGCAGTATCTTTTCTACTCTATCATCTTGATCAATCTTTAGTTTTTTATCTGTGCCCCTAATAAACTGATTGTTCTTTATATTTATCTTCTTCACATTTTGATGTACGCAGCTAGATATCGTCACCCTGCAGCTGTTCAGGCTTCTCCTGTTTTGATCATATTATATAGCATTATGTACTTTGCAAACAACTTAATTTCTTATTGTAAACTGTTAATGCAAACATTCATTAGAATAATTAATAGCAATGGTCCCATTATACTACTGTGTGGCATTCCAATTTTTTACTTTCAGTGTTTGATTAACAAACTGTTTCTTTTCTTATGACTCAATGTGCTTAACGTGTACACTATACAATAAAATTATTGAAAAGTTGTTTCTTATTTAGAAAAGTGTAATTTCAATGTATACTACTGATTGTAACTAACCATAACTGTAAATTTTGTAACTGTTATATTTCTGCCAAACTAATGGACATATTTTAATGAAGCTGCACACAGTGATAACTGAAGTCACTACTTTTCATATAGATTTGCAATGCAATTTCCAATGTTACAGGGACCAAAACTGTAAATCTTGAAACCTTTGTGTATGCCTCTTTCAAAAACTTATAAATTTAAGCAAAACTGCACATAGTGATTGCTTATGTTTACAGTTAATATGTCTGATTGTAATGTAGATTGTGCTATGAAAACAAGCATGAGATTGGAAAAAAGTAGATATGGTATCATGTTTAAAAATAGAACCAAGGCCTGCCATTTGCTACCAACTATAACAGATTCCAATGGAGAATAGAAGTATTTTGACATTTCTCTTATTGCTGGGAAATATCCTTAAGAAAAGTTATTAAGAGGAATAAAATTGGAATTTTGACATCAAAGTTGGTGTAAAAACACAAAACAAAATAACAAGGCTATTTTAGTTATACACAAAATAAAAAGTTAATCAGTAATATTTAAGGCAATAAAATAAAGTTAAATGCAAAAGTTCAAGGGAAAAGAACAATTATAAACAAGCATATTTAATCTTCAAATAAATTGCAATTCCAAGGATGAAATAGAAATGTGTGAATATTTTATAAATGAAGGGTTTAAACAAGCAAGAAAAAAATGTGTAAATAAAGACATAAAAAATTAATTTGATATATATATATAATTTATTAGGTTTTTTAAATGTAAAAAATTAAAATAAGCAGAATATGTTAATGAAACCACTAAATTAATATTTCAATAAGCATAACAGAAGTCGATATTTGATTTACGGTATTTAACCTTGTGTCTAATGTTGATATTAAAACCTGCTGGCATGTGTCAAACTGCTGCATCGTTCATTAACACTTCTATAAGTGTAAGTAAATTGTGATTTTTAATTTACTGCTAATGTCTTTTTGCGTATTATTGATATTAAAATATGACAGCAGTTTGCTGTTCTATTCTATATCAGCATTTAAAAATGTGTTTTTTTAGTTAACTGTTACGGAAGTATTTTTTGTTGTGGCCACAGCTGTAACGCTAACCAAAGTTTATGCTCAATGATATAATTCAATACTTCTTCGTGGGTAAGGATGATACTAACGTACAATAATCATCTCTCTGAATTAGAATGGATAATTTGGCAGTAATCCAATAAGGGCATACCGAGAATTAATTGTCCATTTGGTCTGAAATTTGGTGCATGCGTTCCTTAAGACATTTATTTGGAAAAAAGTGCACATTAAAGCAAAAAGAAATTTACTTTAGACATAATGCAACACAAAAGTTACTGTATGCAAAAGCATTGGCAGTTCAGTCGATGACATTTCGAGGCATATCTTTGCCACCAATGATAGCATCTGCAGCAATGAATGTAAAATCATCGGAAAGTTTTCGTAATACCACATGAATATATTCCTATGCCATAGGTAATAAGTTTTATACAACTGCTTACATTTTGAGCTATTTTACTACATTAGTGCATATCTCTTGACACATTTAAAAAAAAGTAATATTGCTGTGGTCTGAAAATTGGCATGGCTGGATAGGGATTCAAACACACATCCCCCCGATTGCCTTCTGTAATGAAGTAAAATAGCCTAACCTTCTATGATAAATGGTGGTTGGCATTTTGGGTATTGTTTCTAAATGCCCACATCAGGATGACACAACCTGTTAGGTTGATTTACAGCCTTGACCAGAATGGAAAAAAATCAATTTCAGCATTAGGCACAAGGAATTTAGCTTGTACTGATAATTTAAGTTCACTTGATTTCTAGGCAGCAATGTAATGGTGGTCAAGTCTGAATGTAACCTGGACCAGAATGAAAAATGCTCTTAGCTATCATTGATTCAAAGTACATGTATTGCTCTCGAATCCCTGAAAACTTGACTGCTGAATTACATTCAATATAATGTACAAACTTGTCATTGATTTTGTATTTGTTGCGACAAAGATATGTTTAGAAATGGCTGTTGATTGTACTGCCAATGATATTGCCTGTGGTAAATTTCTTGTGGATGTCTAATGTAAGTTTCTTTTTGCTTTTAAATGCACTTTTTCTCAAAAGGTAAGTTCTTGGCAAAATATTTGCCAAACTTTGAACTGAAGAAACAATTGGAACGTTATTGACAATTTTTCATATATCTGTACTTTCTTATATTTAATATATTGCTTTAAAATATAAGTTAAAAAAAAAAACTTCCGGACACCTGTATGAAAACCGAATTGAAAGTAATAAATAACTAAAAGACGATATTTACTTTGTTTGCTTCGCCATTTTATTATTTGGTACTATTATAAAAAGAGCAAAGTATTTCTACACACACCAGCGTCATCGTGCACATGCATCATTTGTAAACACTAGTTTTTTTTTTTTTTTTTGCTGTCGTCAGTCTTTAGACTGGTTTGATGCAATCCTCCATCCCTTCCTATCCTGTGCTAACCTTTTCGTTTCTACATACCCCTTACAACCTAAGTCCTCATATATCTGCTTCATATATTCTAATCTCTGTCTACCTCTACAGTTCTTACCTTCGACTGTTCCCTCCACTAACAAATTAACCAATCCAGCATGTCTCAAAATATGACCTAAAAGCCTTTCTCTTCTTCCTGTAAGCTTCTTCCATAAACTTCTTTTCTCCCCCATCATTTCCAAAACTCGTTCATTTCTTACTTTGTCTGTCCACTTAATTTTAAGCATTCTTCTGTAGCACCACATTTCAAATGCTTCAAGTTTCTTTCTTTCCAGTATTCCTAAAGTCCATGTTTCGCTACCGTAAAGTGCTGTGCTCCACACATAGAGTTTTAAAAAGTTCATTCTAATTCCTAGATCAATATTTGAAACTAAAAGGTTTCTCTTTTTCATGAAGGCTCTTTTAGCTAGTGCTATTCTGCTTTTAACATCCTTCCTGCTTCGGCCATGGGTTGTAATTTTGCTTCCCAAGTAACAACACTCGCTCACTTCTCCTATAGCATCCGAACCTATTTTTATATTTAATCTGCTACTATTGGTATCATTTCTGCTACATTTCATCACTTTTGTCTTACTTTGATTTATATTCAGTCCAAAATCTTCCTTCAGTATTTTGTTCATGCCATTCAATAACTTCTCAATATCCTCAGCCCTCTCTGCTAACAAGACAATGTCATCAGCAAATCGTAGCATACTGATTTTTTTCTCCCTGAAAACTTATGCCGCATGGAAATTTTTCTTTGACTTTCTTCATTGCTTCTTCTACATACAAGTTGAATATTAACGGGGATAGACTACAACCTTGTCTCACACCCTTTTTAACCGATGCATGTCTCTCGTGATTCTCTACTTTTATTACAGCCACTTGATTCTTATATAGTTTATAGAGTATTCTTCTATCTCGATACTTTAGACGTGACTTCTTTAAAATTTTGAACATCTTGTCCCACCTAACATTATCAAAAGCATTTTTCTAAATCAACAAATGCCATAAAAGTATCTTTGTTTTTCTTGATCCGCCCTTCAAGTATTAATCTTAAAGACAGAATTGCTTCCCTTGTACCGCGATTTTTCCTAAACCCAAACTGATCTTCACTTACTATCTCTTCTACTACCCTTTCCATCCTTCTGTATATTATTCTGGTTAGTAATTTTGAAGCATGTGATGTTAGACTAATGGTGCGATAATTCTCACATTTGTCGGCTTGTGCTTTCTTTGGAAGTGTGAAGATGATATTTTTGTTAAAATCAGTTGGAATTTCTCCTGTTTCATAACTTTTTGATATCAGCTTGAATAATCTTTCAATTCCTTCCTCTCCTAGAGATTTAAGAAGTTCTGCAGGGATCTCATCAATACCAACTGCCTTATTTGCTTTCAAGTCATTCAGAGCTTTATTAAATTCTGTTCTCAAAACAGGATCTCCTAAGTCATCAATGTCGACATCGCCTTCCTTTCCCAATATACTATTGTTCAAGACGTCCCCATCATACAGTTTCTCAATGTATTCCTTCCATCGGTTAGCTCTATCTTCTGAGCTTAAAAGAGGTTTCCCATCGGCAGCTTTAATGTTCATACCTCTTTTCTTCATTTCTCCAAAATTCTGTTTGATCTTTCTATATGCAACATCTAATTTTCCTACGACCATTTCCTTTTCTACTTCTTCACACTTTTCTTGTAGCCATTTTTCTTTTGCTATTTTGCATTTCCTATTTATTTGATTTCTAAATTGCCTGTACTGCTCTCTTCCTAAATATAATAAAATGTCTCCAAGGACATTTGGGTATCTTATGAACATTTTAAATTCATTTTTATTATTTGCATCAGGTAATTGTCATCAATAACAGTAACTGATGCTGGTGAATGAAACAAGGATGAAAGAATTAAAAATCACTGTTACTGGTTATTTTATTGGATCATTTTTGCATATAATAATTTGTGCATTTTAAATCTTATGACTAAATGTATTATTCCTAGTTCATATTTTACACATATCCTGCTAATATTTAGGATTATTTATAGGAGGAAATGGACTCTGGATGACTTTGAGATTGGCCGTCCACTTGGAGAAGGAAAGTTTGGACATGTTTATATGGCGAGAGAAAAAGTAACAAAGAGTATTGTTGCTTTAAAAGTTATGTTGAAATCTGAAATAGTCAAGTCCAGAGTTGAGCGGCAAATTCTTCGTGAGATAGAAATTCAGACCCATCTGAGGTAAATAGTTTATTGCAAGCTGGTAGTTTACTTTGTTATCTTAAGCTACTGAAAACAAACTTAAGATTACAATGATATATAAACAGTTAAAATTATCCCACATTTAATGATTTTCCTACAATTTTTTTTTTTTTTTACCAGACTGCATACTTGAAAGTAGGTACATTTCTTTGTTTCCTTCTACCATCTAAATGGCTTGATGGATTTTAATGTCTGAAATTGTGTTGGATTCTCCTTTACACTACAAATGCCATAGGCTGTGTGCTTTTACCAAATTCCAAGATGGCAGAAAGTATACAGCAAAATATCTGGATAAAATAAAAAAAACATTGTTTTGGGTATCATTTAAAATAGTTTTCAGAGACGACGTCAATTGCAGTAATTTGATACTTCAAGGTCGCCTGAAACTGAAATTTGTATGCTGATCTCTCATTTGCTGGCCATGGTTTGACATTGCCTTGGGGCCTCATGCTAAGGCGAGCAGAAGTCGCTTGAGCAATTGCTGAGACATGGTGTATGTTTCCTTGAAAATGTGAATTTTTGTTGTTTTTTTAATTGTTTGAAGGACTTTTAGCTATGAGGTCTTGATTTTGTTCTCGGAGGTACTTACAATTCTGTAGTTAATATATTTTTTCAGTGGTTTTGTGTACCTACTACTAAAATTATTTTTGATTTTCCCTTGTAATTCCTGTTTCTTGAAACATTAAAAAGTACCATCTCGGAACTGGTAAATTAAAGACTGAATCATCTCTTACATACAAGTTCCTCGGAAAGATGAAATGAAGCATGTTTTAGTATTTCAGAAATGTTAGTATAATTAACTAGCAGTTTCCCTGCGACTTTGCCCACATCTACCAAGGTACCTGATAGTCATTTTTCCTTCTCCTTGTTAACTATCACAATTAATTTATTAAAATCTGGCATGAATTTTGTGGTAATTCAGCATCAGGAAAAAATATCAATAAAATGGAGTTTCCCCGCACAACAGACCGACCCCATGGATTTGGAAAGGAGTCAGATTACAGCAGAATCAAAAAAAAAAAAAAAAAAACAGTTGTACACATCAAAAGATACACTATTGCGAAATAATATTTACTTGAACTATAACAACTGCATTTATTCAAGTTACTCACAATGATATTGTTATTACCTTTAAATAAAATCTCTGGAGTATGAGTTGTAAAGCAAAAATTCTTTTAATTTTTTCATGAACTTAATCTTTCCCCAGCTAAACATTTAAGATGTATGTGTACTTGTTGAAGATACATTTTGACTCCTTTCTTAATGAATTACAATGACTTATTATCCTTTGTGAAGATCGTTTTTATTTCTAGTGCCATAATAGGGTAGTTGACACTAAAAAGGAAACTATGAAACTTTAATTTACAATGATAGAGTAAGTTGTAAGGATACCAAAAATCAACTTTGTTTGATAAGAGTTTAAAACATATTATGTTTAATAAAATAAAATTACAAAACGACAGATGATAGTCGTGTGACGCCAGTTTTTAGCTCCAACAATCTGTCATATACAGATAGGGAAAAAATCCCAATATCGAGAAATAATTAATGTAGAGTAATGAAATACCGGCAATACATTTGTCTAGGTAACATATTCAATTGATTAAAGTTGCAAGACAACAGGTTAATAATGTATGTGCATGGAGAGCCGTCACAAACGTGTAATGCTGATACATTAATAACCGGAGTAACCACCAGAATGTTGAACATAGTGCTTGCATTGTGTCGTACAGGTGTTGGATGTCAGCTTGCGGGATGGCATTCCAAGCCTGTTGCACTTGATTGAGCAATACAGGGATGACCACGTGAGTTGTCCTGCTGTTATAGATTGCTTTCTAGACCATAACTCCAGGTGTAGGTCCAGTGTGTCTAGGCCGCAGACAGGTGGAATGCAGACACTCGTCTGGCTTTGTTCCAACCACCACATGGCCATCACTGGCACCAAGGCAGAACGGACTTTTATCAGAAAAAACAAGACCTCCATTCCATCCTCCAATGAGTTCCCACTTGACACCACTCAAGTCACAGTGTTATATTTCTGACAGCACCATTCTGAATGTAAAGATTTTCATTTCTGTACTAGTGGTTTTACACGTTATTTATTCTTTTTATAGAAAATTATTTTGTTCATATTTTAAAAAAAATCACAAATTATCATTCAACTGCAGTTGTCGAGGTGTTTTTTGATATTCGTTGTAGCTTGTGTATAAAAACATAAAATTGGCATCATGTAGTCTTCGTATGCTATTTGTAAAGTGTTCTTGTTCTATTAAAGATTCATCAGTTGTCATAATTCTTTGTGTTTTTAGCATACATGGCCTCTAGGTACTGCTAAATGTTCTTTTTGCTATCTAGTTGACACTCAAACTGTGTTTGAGTGCAGACTGGTTTCAGACATACTTGTGACACTGACCATATTATATGATGTTCCGTGTAATTCATGCAATTTACCATATAGTTCAACAACTGTACCAATACAAAATTTGTTAGCATTTACAAAGTATGATGTTTTGATTTTCAAAGTCATGTCGGGATACATAACTTAATATACATAGTAAAATATTGAGTAAAAACTTACATCAAAGTGGTCTTAACAAAAATATATATAAGTCTTTATCGACAAACAAGCTTTATCCTCGTTTCCCACTTATTTTATTTGTGCTGAACATAAATAAAGCATTTATTTGATATTTTAAATGATTTGTTTACACACTGAGCCCTACACACAACTTGTTAACTGCAGAACTCATTGAACAAAAAAATAAGTGAACTGCTACATTGTTTATAGCTGCGTGAACTAACATGGGATCACAATAGATGAAATGACAGATGTGCGGTAATTCAAATCAATATTAAAAAATGCAAACTTTTACATTTTCCCCATTTGCTTTTTCAAGAAATTTTGTAAATAGTAACCAATGGCACATTTTGCGACTTTGATGCAAAATGTGTAGTCATCATGAAAACATCTCTTTTTGGGAGCTTATCTGACAAAAT
Organism: Vandiemenella viatica; assembly: GCA_031002005.1. Classification (NCBI taxonomy): domain Eukaryota; kingdom Metazoa; phylum Arthropoda; class Insecta; order Orthoptera; family Morabidae; genus Vandiemenella; species Vandiemenella viatica. The sequence continues at coordinate 65,976,987 of JARYHS010008074.1, forward strand.
GGCTTCCATTCATTGTTTCTTGTATGAGTATTCTCATAAGAATGCAATATTTCACCTATAATGCTGATAAATTATAATAAAACTTAAATTATAAAAACACCCATGTCTTCGTTTACAAAATGAACGTTTACTTCGATGTCACAGTTCGATTTGACCAATAGTGTTGTGTTTTGCGAAGTTAAATTTATCTTGTATTTTTAACACTTTTGATTAATTAAAATCCATAATTAAAAAGTGAATAAATAGGAAAAAATGTTGTATCTCTAATTTTGCAGTAATAAAGTCTTCACGTAAAAATACTAGATGTATATTTTAATTGCATACGTATTGCCTATTTAAGATAATACCCGGTCATTACTTTTCTTTCCCTCTATTCTCTCCTTGCCATCATACAAAGTATCTAAATTGAACCACCACTAATCAGAGGTGATGTTTAACTGCATAGAAATCGGTTTAAATATATTTATTTATTTTACACCAATCAGCATTGTACAGAAATATTTTACAAAGAAAAAACCAAGGATAATTGTTTAGGTTAAATACAAAAGTTATTACACTATGATAGGCACAAGAAAATGATTTTATAAATTAAATCAGTTAGTAGTTATCTTTTAATGTTTGCAGAAAAAGATGATAGTGAACCTCAAAAAAAAAAAATTAATGTCTCCCGAGTACAGGTTCACAAACCAGCAATTCTGTTTTTGGGTGCATGGTAGACGTAGTTTTTGTTTGTGTTTTCAACTGCAAGCACCCTTCTGGTTCTTAGCACATAGTTTGACCGTATAAAGCCAAAGTCAGCTAAGATTTCTGGCTAGTCAATCAGTCCATTGACAACTTTGAAAAATAAAGACATGTGAGCCACTTGTCTGCGACTTACTAGGCTACTCGGCTTATACTGGTGATAAACAGCACTGATATTTATTGCATTCTCAGAATGCTTATAATGGTATAAACATTTACAAAATTTTTGATGTAAGTGGTAGTTCATTTTGCTATCCTAATTTGTAATTCCTTTTCACTACTTATTAGCACCTATTATTTCCCCATCTTTATATATAAAGATGAATGTTTGTTTGTTGGTTGGTTTGTTTGTTCTTCATACAAATCCAGTTTTCATTCGATCTCGATGAAACTTTGCACACTTATCCTTTGAAACAAGGAGAAAAATACTGTCTACATTTGGTTGAAAAATTATCTGTATAAATAACACATGCTGTCTCATAACTTCGAAATACGGCGATAGACAGACACGTTGGATATGGACGTCTCCATACTGTGTTTCCATGTAGTGGACTGGCAGCTCAGTGGTTAAAGCGCTTGCTTACGAACGTCGTGGTCTCCAGTTCAAATCTCCGTAGAGGCTAAGATTTTTTAAAATTGTTTTTCATCGTAAGAGTCAGGCCTGGGCCGTAGGATTTCGGATTGAATGTTAAACTGTAGATGTTAGAAAGTTAGGGGTGTAATCAGAGGCAAATTGTAGATAGTCTTGCAATGTTGTAGGTGTACACTTTTTTAGGTTACAATGATCCCTCAGGTGTTGTTTGCAGTCAGTGTGTGAGTGTGAACCACAGTAATATTATTATAAATACGGAAGTAAGTCTCTGTCTTTTTGTTACGTTTTGACAACTAAATGGCTATATCGTTGTGATGGAATTTTATAAGAAAATCTGTATGAAGGCCACAGGATATTTTTTCCAGTATGATTAACAGTTGTCACGAAATTTTGAGATCTTATCGAATGGTGACAGAAATATGTGGGAAATTGATTCTCTTCAAGAGACCGGGTCGATGTTACAATGATATAGTGTTAGCTTTTCTGTCATATTATTCAGACTCGAAATTGTTTGGGACCAATCCTTCGTTACCAACAACTTTCTATATTTAATTGTGGCAAAAAAAAAAAAAAATCTTAATCCACGCGTCCGAAGTCGCGGGTACGAGCTAGTTTACTATACACACAGTTACAATTCTGACTTTTCCCAAAATTAATCAAATACCCTATTGCATATATTACTATATTTCCACATGTTTTAATCTGTATCATTGGAAATTTATCCGACGAATGGATTCTGGAAGTGAGGAGACAATTTTAAATATCTGGAATATGTGCACAGAAACATTTGAAGGGCTGGAATTAAAGTGTACAGATATGTGAAAAATCATGAGCCATTGATGGTAAATATTGAAGTCGATATGCAAAAAAAAAAAGGGGGGGGAGAAGTTTTGGCAAAAGTTTTAAATACCAATAAAATACAAGACACCAATGAGGTGGGTACATTTTAGTTTTTAAATTGGTGCAATAACATTTGTGAGACAACGTAGAAGCTTGAGTAAAGTCTTACACTGGTATAAAAAGACAGATATTTTAAAACTTAGAATTAGCAGTATTAAGATGTTTATGTGAGTTAAGTTTAAAAGTATAATCGCAATTGCTTGGTTGATTGATGGCAATAAATTTAATACAAAGTGGTGGATGGTACAAACTGACCGAGAAGTAGAAAATTTAGTCTGCAGCGATTTCAGCAACTGTTGTTATATGCATGCTATTTATCAGAATGCTGCTGTTGTGTATCTCTCTCTCTCTCTCTCTCCCTCCCCCCCCCCCCCCCCACACAAACCAACCAATGAAAGGAATCAGTTTCATAAGAGTTAAATATGGAGGAAGAAAGGCATGTGTTGGGTTCTGTACAGTTATTTCTACATACAACTTCTTCAATATAGAAATTCACTTGGTTGATAAATAATAAGAAAAACAATTTTACTAAAGAAATAACTTTCTTGTGACTTGTAATTCATAAGTTTTAATCTTGTTTTAAAAATGTTTAAACTTTATAGGCACAACAATGTTCTCCAGCTTTATGGTTACTTTCATGACAAGAAGAAAATATACTTGATATTGGAATTTGCTGCCAAGGGGGGAGTTGTATAAAACACTTCGCTCATCACCACATGGCCGTTTTGCTGAACCAGTGTAAGACATAATTTTTTTCATAAATGAAACTTTGAAATAGTTTTATACACTTATTATTATTATTGTTATTATTATTACTCCAAGATTCACAAAAAGTGTGTGGCAGAGGGTGCATTGCACCTATCTGAAAGTGTAATAGTTTGGCAGGGATGTACGGGATATGGCAGGAGGCGCTCATGGGCTATTTTGAGGTACCATCCCCACATTCACCTGGAGCGAAAACCCAGATCAGGATGGCCAAAGTGATTTGTCGAGATCTACTCCTGTCAGATTTTAAGTTTACTCACCCAGTAAATCCTTTCTATTCAATTCCCCAATTGCTCTTGGAAAAAATGAGTACAGAAATGAATTGATTCGGTTCCTGATTTCTCTTATCTTATTTTCGCGGTCATTCCTATATATGAATGTTGCTGGTAGTAATATTTGTTTGCTGTCATTCCGGAATAAGTCAGTCATGAATTTTTCAAGTAGCTTCTGTTGAGAGCAATGCCTTCAGTGTTCCAGGTCTTCCCAACCTAACTCCTTCAACATCACACTTACGCTTTCCCTCCAACTATATATACCTGTCATAAATCGGGCAGTTCTTCTTTGTACCATCTCCAATCCCTCCATTAACACCTTTTGATGGGGACCCAATGCAGAATAACAATATTCTAAGTGAGGACGCACTAGTGACTTGTTTGCAATAAATTTAACTTCCAATGTGCACTGTTTTAAGTTACGACTTAGAAATTGGAGCATGTGATTTCCTTTCCCAATTACCTTCTCAATATGCTAATTCCACAACAAATTATTGGGTCATTCCATGTCAATTCAACCAAGCCATGATACCCACCAACACAGATTTTGATGAAACTTGGTAAGTTTAGTCCTTCTATACAGAAAAGTAAGCACATTAAATTTTTCTTCTCTGATTTAGTTTTCATTTTACAGTCAATCGAAATTTTGATTGTTTGATACATTCCTAATTCTGATGATTCTGCTCTTTTATTGAAAATAATTTATATTTAATTAATTTTTCAGTCAATTTTTATGAAAGTTTACAGTAATATTAATGAAAGCATGAGGATTCTAGAAAAAAAATCCAAATAATGTTTTAAATATATTTTTCTGAAAGTGTGTAATACGTTAGTCAATATCAACCAAAGGGAATTTGATAACCCAAAAAATTCTTTTTTCGTAATGATCTTAGAAGTGTGTTCTGTCTTTAAAAAAATGTTTTTTTGTTTCTTTATGTATACTTTTAGAATTAAATATAATTTTTGGAAAAATTTGTCCAATTTGATTCAAGGGGATGCTAAAATTAAATTTTTGAATCCCCAAGGACTCTCATCATCATTTTATTGGCCAAAACAAGAAGATATCTGCCCTGTGCCAATTGCACATCTGCTTGCTGTTACAGACCCTCCAGCAACATCAACTGGATGATTCTATCAATTCCCTACAGACTGTATGAGGATGATCCAAGAAAGAATGAGTCAGATTAAAGAACCTAAACAGTACTATATCTAGGAAAACATCCAATGGAGATTAATAGCCAAAAATTTCTGTTATAGTATTTTTTAGTTAAATTTTTCTTAAATATTATATATTGTATATATATGAGCATTTTATATTTGTCAGATCCACATAAACTTGAATCTTTAAAGTTAATAAAATATTAATCATCATATTACATAAAATAAATTGAAAAAATTAAAGTTGAATCAATATTTCAGAGAAAAAAGTAATTAAAAAAATCTTTTGTAAATAATAGAATAGAAATAACAAGCCATCTAATATATGTTCAATGTTTCATGAAAGTAACACATTAAAAAATGTGTTTTTTCTCAGCAAATAATATATAGCTGTGTAAACAAATAGGATAATGAAAATTTTTCAAAAATTATATTTAATATTAAAGGTATATTTAAAGAAATGAGAAAGCCTTTTTTTGTGACAGAACACAATTCAAAGATCATCAGGAAAAAAGAATTTTTTGGGTTGTTATATTCCCTTTGGTTGATAATGACTTTAATGTATTAAATACATTTAGAAAAAAAATCCATGAAAAATATATTTTTTTTTTACATATTTAAAATATTACTTGGACTTTTTTTCTGGAATCCTAATGCTTTCATTAAAATTACTGTAAATTTTTAAAAAATTGACCAAAAAATAAATGAAATATAAATTATTTTCAGTCAAAAAGCAGAATTGTCAGAATTTTGAAAATACCAAACACTCAAAATTTCGATTAGCTGTAAAATGAAAACTAAACCAAACTGAGACCAAAAATTGAGGTGGATACGTTTCTATATAAGAGCACTAAACTCACCAGGTTTCATAAAAATCCGTGTCAGTGGGTGTCAAAATGTCTTTTTTTGGGGTTGAATTCACATGGATTGACCCTATTATGAATTGTTACCCCTTAGGTATTTAGTGAAATCTACTGTTCTAAGGAAAGTGCCATTAATTGTATATTCAGAACTAAATGGTGTCACCTTTTTTCTTACATGCATGACTACACACTTTTTAACTCTTAACTGCCAGTCGTTACACCAAGCAGTTATTTTCCTATCATCTTGTAACAAAGCACAGTCAGCCTGGTTTTTGATTTCACGATAAATAATAGAGCCACCTTTTCCCTTATTATGTCACACTATCATTGCTGTATATGAGGAACAATAGAGGCCCTATCATGCTTTCCTGGGGAACCCCGGGCCTCACTTTGGTAAGTGATGAACACTCAGCATTGGGAACTACACTTTGTGTTCTGCCCTTCAGAAAGTCTGCAACACAGTCACATATTTGTCTAGATATGCCATAATCATGAAGTTTCCTATGTAAACACTGGCTGCCTGCCATTTAGCTGGTATTTTTCCTTGATCCAAGGAGGCGGTATATAATTTCGTCAAACAAAACACAATTTCCTTTGTATACCTAGAGTAGAATCTTGTAGGAATACCGACTGGTCCGGGAGCCTTATTGGTTTTTACATTTATAAGCAGTTTAGTTATTCCCACGATATCAAGAATGAGATCTTTCATAATATTGTTGGTACAATTGTTAAATATCGGAATCTCCTCTGAGTTTTCTGTGGTGAAAGCTTTTTTTAAATATATTATTCAAATTTCTGCTTTCCTTATGCTAGTTTCCGACAGTTCTCCATTTCCTTAATCAGTGACGGCATAACATTATGAGAGCTTCTTATTACTTTGATATTTGACCAGAACTTTTTTGGATTAGTAATCAGATCTACGGATAAATTCCTGACTATGAATTCTTTGAACGCATCATCCATTGCCTTACGCACCTCCGCTTGTGACTGGACTAATTTAGCGCGATTAGACAAGTCCTCCGATTTCTTCACCGTGGCATGTAAATGCCTTTGCCTCCTGAGCAAACATTTCACTTTCCGATTGGACCAAGGAAAGTTGTTATTAACCTTAATAAACTTCTTACGAAGTTAACCCGGTTCATATTATTTATTTAAACCAAAGTTCCTCAACTTTTGTATTTAGCATATCTGTTTCAAAATTTTTTGGCAAGTGATCAACCATACCCACACTGTTTATCATGTTTCAAATTGAGACTAGATTTTAAAGTTACCACAACCGCTTTGTGATCACTTATATCATCTTCTATACAAATTGTGTCTACAATATCAGGATTGCTTATAAGAAAATGATCCAAAATGGACATGGAATGTTTGTCACACAGCGTTAGCTCTTTGACCATCTGTTCGAGAGATCTTTCTGCAAATGATTCTAGGAACGTTTTGGTTACTAGCATCTCTCTTTCGCCAGTCTGTATGTGCATGTGTCCCACTTAACTGACGGTAGGTTAAAATCACCACCCACGAGCAATATATGTCTGTGAAATTTTTTATAAATATTATTAAGTGACCTTCTGAAATATTCCGTGTTAGCGAAACCAGAATTTGGAGCTAGATAAAATGACCCTATTATGAACTTTTACCCATTTTTAGCTTGACCCATATTAACTCGCAAACATTTTCAATTTCAGTTACGAAGAGCAATTAATGGTTTTATTAATGGCCATGGACAGACCCCGGCTCATTGAGACAGTTCTGTCTTTCTGAAAATCATTGAAATTAGGGTCAAATACTTCACTAAATTCAACCTCTGGTGTCAACCAGCTCTCGGTTCCTAGTATTATATCGTCATCATTAGTCGCAACTGGCAGCGTGGAAATCGGCTACTCCGACAATTTAGGACCATTATCCTTAGCTGCTTTGTATCGTTATTTGTGGACTCTATATTCGAATTTTTCCTATTCGCATTCCAAAGGAAAACTGCTGAAGTATTAGGAGCTGTAATATTTTATTTATTCGCACCATCACTACCAGAACCAAGATCTAGGTTATCGGCACATCCTCTTCGTTGAACTAAAGGATCCTCGGGCCTCATGGTGTTCCTAAAACATAATTTATATCAAGACAGTTCCATATTTTGACAGCCACCTTGGTCATCATTCTCGGTGTGTACTGGAGCCCGACCTGTTGAATGCGTCCCAGCTGACAGCTATCATCAGTTGAAGGTCGACAAAGTCCCAGTTGTTTCTGTGGCACAGCCCCTACAAACTACTATTCAAATTTAAAATCTTCCACCATATAGCTTCCACACAGTCGATGCATGGCACGACATTACAAATGGAGAACTGCAATGATACTGAATTTTCCCATAATGCTTCATACACCTTCTGGCCCAACTTGTCCATGTATTTAACTCTATCTGCAATAGAAACACGACAAGAGTTATTAGTTCCGATGTGTGCAGTTACTCTTAACTGATGGCAGTTCGATTCCCTAATCGCTTTTGGAATGGCCTCCATGACACGTGGTACAGTTGCTCCTGGAAGAAAAACAGAATGAACGTTAGTATGAAGGTCTGTATCATTCTTCATGGCTTGTTGGTTCTTTATTTCATTCATATAAGTAATGGGTATTGCGAAAAGATTTTCTTTAGTATCCTGTCTTTCAGATTGTGTCTGCGGAAATAAATCTTCTCATTTTCTTCTTAAATGCTATCTTAAATTTTGAGAGATGCTATATTGAAGAGAGGCAATATCCAAATTATTCTTCAAAAATAAATTAATTTCATATTCTACTGGTAAAGAATAGAGCAGTTGTTATGTATATAAAAGTTTTTCAAAACCATTTAAAGAGGGGTAATTCAAAGTATATAATACAGCAAGTAAATAATACTAACTAATTCTAAAATTACAAGGAAAGGGAAAATGTCTCATCACTCACCAAAGTTGAAGTTAGTGACGGGAGAACAACATATATCACGAAAAAAAAAATATACACAATATTTCGGTCTTAAACCTTCATGTTAAAGAGAATGAGTTGTATGGTTCGGGAGGTGTGCACACGCCGAAGTATCCTACATGACTGAGTGGATTATCAATATGGTGGTGGGACCAAGATGTTATATATAAATATGTATATCGCAGAAGGTGATAGAAATAGTAATATACCATATGGGTACGGAATGTAGAGACGAAAACATAAATTGAGGAAATAAACATAGATATATACATTTTGGGGGAAAAAACATGTAGTTAGTTAAATGGCAATAATACTAATACTGATAATAATGAGTGATGTGTGAATAAAAGGAATTTTATCGGTGGTTGAGGCCGGGTGGGTGTCTGGTACCTAGGATATTTTGGAATGCATGTTCCCATCTCCGAAATTCTGAGGTGGTGATGGTTTCGGGGAAATCTCTGATTGCTCTCACAGTGAAACATTCATTGAAGTTGTTGGAATTGTGGTTGTTAGCATGTTCAGATATAAATGGCAGGTTTGGACTGTTTGTCTGTGACCATTTATTCTGGTCGAAAGTTGTTGCGTAGTCGGGAACTTGTGCAATGGCGGCAAGTTAACTGGTATATGATGTGGGTTGTGGAGCATGTGGCATGTTCAGTATGACAGGGTTGGAATATATAATAGTGGGAGGATGCATGTTGTAGGTTTTGGAGCGAGATCTATTGCACAGAAAAGATCAATAAGGTGTTTTAGGAGAGTCAGATGTAGGGTATTTGTGAACCAAGATTTTTTGAGGTTAGGTGGTCTGCTGAAACAGGTACGGGGGACGGTTGGCAGAATTTTTGGCAAGAGTGTGCGCATTTCTGGAAAGGAGCAAAGGAAGTGATGCCCCTGTTGTAGGATTTGATTGATGGATTCAAGGCCAGTGGTTGGATTCTAGAGGTGCCGGGCGGGTGTGGTTTGGGTGATTGCACGTGTGATTTGTTTATGTACAAGGTCTGCTGGATAGGAGTGGGAAATAAGGGCTTGGGATAGGTTCTGGGAGTACTGGGGAGGGATTCAGAATCAGAAGAGATACGTTTGCCTGCAGATAGCAAGGTTGTAGGGAAGGGAACGTTTGATGTGGAATGGGTGGCAACTGTCAAAATGTTGATATTGCTGTAGATTAATTGGTTTGATGTAGACAGAGGTATTAAGGACACCCTGCCTGAGCGTGATGTCCACATTGAGGAACGTGATGTGTGTACGGGAGTAGGTCCAGGTGAAGTTAATGGAATGGCTATTGTTCAGGGAATGAAGGAATTTTAGGAGTTGATTTTCACTATGGGTTCAGGTCATAAATATCATCTATGTATCTGAACCACACAATGGGTTTAAGGGGGGTGTGGCGGAGGAAACGTTCCTCCAGACGACCAAGGAACAAGTTGGCACAGGAAGGGGCCATGCGGGTGCCCACAGCAGTGCCAACGGATCTGGTGATATACTGTGGAATTAAAGGTGAAGAAGTTTTTTGAGAAGATCAGGTGATCCAAGGATGAAAGGAAATATGTACCAGGATGTCTGTGCGGGGGTCGCAGATCTAGGAAGTGTTCCAGGGCACTGAGACCCTGACAGTGTGGAATGTTGGTACAGAGGGAGGTTACATCAATGGAGACTATCAAGGAGTCTGGAGGTAGAGGTGTGTGGACTGTGGCTAGACGTTCAAGAAAGTGTGGGGTATCTTTGACATACGAGGGGATACTCTGAACAAAATGTTGGAGATGCTGGTCCACCAAGGCTGAAATCTGTTCAGTGGGTGACCCATAGGCCGCCCCGGATTGAACCTTAGTTATGTCAATTTTTTGCTCTGATAAGTTTTTCTGTACAAAGTTACAGTTATTCAAGACCTTTGAGAAATTTCTTATTGAACATTTATGTTCTCTTCATATCAAGGTACTTCATGTTTGTACTACCTGGGATAATCTGTCTTTGCCATATATGAAATTTGAACTAAGTAATAAATATGTATTTTTGCCATTTTTAGTTTCAGTTCTTGTATGATGTTTGTATGTTCCCTAGTTGTATAGCTACTGTGAATATTAATTTAATAAAAATTTAATTTTTTGACACTAGATTATTTTTGTACAATTGCATTATCAGTTCTTTTTGTACTAATTTTATTTGAAATGCCACTACAGATGATTTTTGTTTTATAGTGCTGCCAGATATATGTATCAGGTTGCTAATGCTCTTGAGTACTGTCATGAAAAGAATGTTATTCATCGTGACATCAAACCAGAAAATTTGCTTCTGGCATTAGATGATGTGATTAAAATGGGAGATTTTGGTTGGTCTGTTCATGCTCCAAGTAACCGGTAAGTACAAAGTCATTAATTATTATTTAAGGATGGAATATGTAGCATTTATTTCTGTAAACTTTAATATTATTTTATTGGAAGTCAAGTAAGGACTACACACCATAGATGACAGTGGCTGAGATTGGCGAAAATATTTAACACAATATTTCAGTATTAATCCTTATTCTTGCAAATAGAGGAGACACTTGGCGAGGAGTATTGTTGTGGTCACACCGAAGCTTGCTGAGTGACTGGGGAGTATAGGTAAAGTAATCCTTTTTTGGTTTGGATGGTGGTGAGGTGGGTGGGGGAATTACTGAATCAAAAATTTTCGAGAATTATTGTCATAAGAAGTGACTGAGAATTACAGAAGTACAGTAGAACTCAAATTATCCAAACTCTGGCTATCCGAATCGCTTTTTTAAGACATGTGTGGAACAAGTTGAAAGGCATACCAACTGAAGAAGAAAAGAAAAAGGAAAAAGAAGCTCAAGAAAAGGAAAGGGAAGAGACAGGAGGAGATGGGGATGACGTGTCACTTGAGGAATTCTGAAACATTCCTTTGAAAATTCCTGGATGTTCAGAAGTTAGTGCTGAAGATATAGGAGAGTGGGTGGTGATTAGTCAGACACTGGGTATGAAATTCTAAATCATGATAAACTTATTGAAAGTGTTGAGGAAGAAGACGACCTTAATGTCGAAGATGAACCATCAGCTGGTCAAGCATTTGCCGGCCTTGAAACTGCGTTGAAGTGGATGGAGCGTCAGCCTGAGTGTGACCATATGCAGCTTCTCACTTCAAGCAGATGCGTGACTTGGCTGCCCGAAAACAGATGAATACAGTCAAACATCTTACTTTGACTGAGATGTTCAGCAAGCAATGGCTTATTTACAGTATGGTACGTACATACTGTACTGATGTACAGCACTTGCAAGCACGCTTAACACGTAAAAATGTTGCCTTTTCATTTAAGTAATTAAAAGCTCTTTTTCTGCAGAAATAGTTTTTTCTCCCGATTTCAACATATATACAGTAATTAATTAAAACAGACCCTTTTTGGGGAAAATCCAATTATCCGAATGGGTCCGGTCCCAATTGATTTGGATAATTGGAGTTCTACTGTATTGAACTCAAGAAAATATGAATATTAATAAAAATATTAATGGAAAAATTTGTAGAAAATATTAAATTTAAGACTTATAAAATGTTTGCATATAGGAAAATAATAATAATAATAAGTGTTGGGTCTACTAAAAGGGTCTTATCGGATACCACAATACCCTGTAAAGGGGCCTTGCGTTGGTGTGTGTGTTTCCCAATTAACGTAATGTGGATTACTGAATGCAGACCAAACATAACCTTATAATCACATTCTGAAATCAACATCTACACTAATCACTGCAAAGCTAACTAAACCCCTATTTTCAGGATGGAAAACCCAATGGCGGGTCAAACACACACTTTTAGCATGGGCGTTATCACTGATATTATGAAATAGTGCTTACCTTTGACGAGTAGAAATGTAGAGCTTTTCTTGTGGTGGATGCCGGAAGATCTTAACATGTAATCTGACACCAGGGCAGTCGATATTTAACGTTGAGACTCCGAGCTACGCTTTAGATAATATTCCGAAAGACATTTGTGGGCAAAGTAACCACAGAAAACTACTACCTTCAACTTGACACATTCTGACACTGAAAACCAATTTATATAGCTCATTAGGAAGGCAACGTGAGTTCTTTAACCAAGAGTGTTATGAGGTTAGTGAAACAAGACGCACAAATACAATTTCACAACATTTATTGATAAAAACCTAATTATTACACATCGTCCGATAACCATCTACCTTATGACGGATTGAGGAAATAACACGTTACGAAGCTCACCAAAATCATAATGAACACTTAGAATACGTAATGAAACTGTTAACACTCATCAAATAACTTCCATTAGATAACACTTTAGACACAACTGTTCCCATAATTAATACTTTATAACTTTACGAAACCTAACCAATCAACAGACATTTCTACTACGAGGCATGCCAGGACAGTGAACCATTATTCGTCTTACCTGCTACTCAGATGTTCTAGTAGCGACTACATCTTCTCCTTGCGAATGCTTCCAACAGAATGAAGAACGAACAATATGGCGATATCACCTTTATTCGCCAAGGAGCGTACCGCGCCATGTGTCTTGACAGCCGCCATTGCTCAACTGGCCAATCATAGACAAGAACACTTGTGACGTTGACTTCTCAACTTGGTGGTGGGAGCTTTGTTCCACACCAGAACACGCTAGAATATTCTATGCCAACTGCACGGACAACGCATGCCGTTCACGTGTTCATCGCATGTGTCGCTACGCAGGGTGTAATTCAACCCGCAACGCTAGCATTTCCGCTGCGACCCACAGCTGCTCGAAGACAAGAGCCTCAACTTGTATTAGCAATGAGTACATTAAATACATTTTTATTCCCAAATTACTACGGTCCATTACAACCCACAACTTGAACAATTTAAACATTTTTTTTTTTTTTTTTTACTGTGTGGGCTCCCGAAGTCTCCCTGAATTAGCCAATACAGTTGAAACTACTTACACGCGTCTGAAATAATGACCTCGTTAATACGGCATCATCGAAGGCAAAGAAAATTAAAATTAAATCTCGACATCTTATGTTATGCTGTGTTTTAATCGTGGTTCAGGTTGCATAGATTGCAACCAATGTATTTTTAATTATTTTTTTAAATAAACTTAAATAACTCCTTCCTTCAGCTGTAACAATGAATCTGGATGATTTTGCTCTAAAATGAAAGCTTCCATCACAAGTGCATCAATATATTCATTGCATCATGATATAAATGTGATCCCATATTTCTTAGCTTACTATAACAGTGATCAGAGATTATAAAGAAAATATCTAATGCGAACAAATATAAAACTAACTAATAATTAATATGTTGATTTAAATGGAATTCCTACTTTTCTTTCAATGTTCTCGCAATTAATTTCTTTGCAATTGCTTATCTAAATGCGGTTGTTATAAAATAACACTCATAACCCTGATTTTGTATTGTAAACATTTCAATTGTAGTTTACAGTACATTTGATATGCATCTGAAATAATAATGTCAGTAATACTGTATCAGTCAAAGCAAAGCAAAATAAACCTTATCAACTTACGTTATGCCACGTAATATTAGTTTCAATCCTGGTCTGGACCACATTGATTGTGATAAATGAGAAGCTACTTTCAGTTTTCAGTAACATGGCATCCATGAAATTTTTTAAAAAAATAAACACTTGAGTTACTCATGCCCTTTGCTGTATTGTCAAACAGCAGTTGTCGTTCTGACCCCAGGCTATATTTCAATCTAATGAAAACTTCTGCTAACATTGCTGGTCGAAAATTAAACCTTTTATTTTGTATATCTATGGACAAAGAATTTGATGAAAATTTCATCAAATGTATACAAATAAGTAAAAAGCAACTAATGAATAATATGTTGATTTAAACACAGTCCATACTTTTCTTTCACTGTTTTGGGTAATCATTTCTTCGCAGATGCTTCAGTGAATATAACTGTCAGTAAATAATGCACGAAACCTTGAGTTGGTAGTAGTATCTGATTGTAGCCTGGCAACGAGGGCCGGGAGTCTGACGTCACCGCATGAAAGACGTGGTGACCCAACAATCAAGCTTGGCCTTTTATGAGTATTGATTATTGGTTCACATACATACATTTTATAAATCTTAAATTCAATATTGTGTGTCAATATTTTCCATTGATATTTTCTATCAGTCATATCCTCTCATATTTATTAACTTCATCTCCTACAATAATATTTCTCTAGACTTTTCTATACAGTAATTAATCTTTAGATGGAAATGCAGCAAGTTTAATTCTCTGGTCTATTTGTATTATAGAGGATGAGTGGAGACCAAGTAATGGCACTTATTGGTCTGTTAACATCAGACATGGTATGCACCAATCCAGCAGTGACAGTGTGGATGTTATATAGACACATCCAGATAAAGGATCACCAGTGTATTTCTGGTTTCTAAGGTTTTTTATTCATTCAGAATAAGATTGAATGGAACTCTTATGGATTCTGTACTAGCTGCTGTTGAAAAATCTAATCCCATTTTCCCAAACTACTTGTCCGAAAATTCTGTTAAGCTTCAGTGGTATGTAGCCTCCCAAGGATTGCAGCAAATCTCTCTGCATTTTGATTTCTATAAAATAACTGAATTAATAGTTTTAATAAATTTAGTATTTCAGAAATAATTTTTTAACAATAAATCTTTGTAACATTTCATATGGAATTTCTTGAATCAGATAAAAAATATGTGATGAAAATAGCATAAATGTTTCTAAAATCCACTACATTTTTTTGGCCACATTTTTGCATTTGGTTTTTATACACCATTTGAAAGACAGTTTTGCTGTATAGTGGAAGTCACTTGTTACTGAACTTTAACAAATACTTTTTATATAAATTCTGTTTAAAATACATACTGTATACAGAACACTCGGCACACCAGAGTTAATTCACTTTCAATGTGTTATTTTTCTCAGGACAATGTACGTAGTCTACCTAATACAAACAACAGAGTGCTTTGTCAAAATGTGTTCTTACAACACGATATGGGTTTGACTCAAGTTCCCTTGTCTTTATCATTTGTGTAACCTGCAGCAGAAATAGATAATATCTTAATACCCTAATGTAACCATAACATACTAAACATCTGAATTACCTCATTTCCATACCATGAAGAATTAGACTTTAGTTTGTGCAATTGGATAACAAGCAAACTGTCTCGAGAGGTGTATATTATCGTAACTTGGATTGTAGAAAGAAATCTGGGAGTTTGAAGACGGCAGTAGTATTAGCTCTCATGACACAAGTAATAAAGCTTCCAGAATTGTGGCAGCCAGTATTGTCAAGGTCAGTAGTGTGACAAGTTTAATTTGAATAAATACGTGTAAATTACTCAACACCCAACTGCTCTCCAATTGTGTTATGATCAATTATAGGGAGTTGTTATCTGGAAGTATGCATTTAAACAGGAGCATCTTGGAAACTTTACACTTTTTTGGATAGGTATTCTATTCAGGTTGCCATCAGATAATCATTAACAAGAGATGCCTTATGGAAATTTTCCAGAGATCATCAACATTAAATTGTCAGATTTATGATTCTGAAACAAAAGGACATTTTTCATCATAAAAATAATCAATCTGTTTGTTTGTGAGAAATGTTTAACATGCAAAATGAAAATAGATGAATTATAATAGTTGGATTTTTGTGATCATTATGTTTGGTGATGTTTGTTGCAGACCACTTACAACTTCACAGAACTGCTCCCAGAAAGATATTTTAATTTCCTTCCGAAGTATTGTCGGTAAACTATGTTAAACTGATCCCATTCCTATCCAGTATGTGTGGTGAGATAGTAAAAAAAAGTTGAAAGAGCTCAGACCGCCAGTAATTCTGTCATCAGTCTTTCGACCTGTTAAATGCAATCCTCCAACCTTTCCTATCTTGTGCTAACCTCTTCATCTCTACATACCCCTTACAACCCACATCCTCAATTATCTGCTTCATACATTCTAATCTCTGTCTTCCTCTACAGTTCTTACCATCAACTGTTCCCTCCACTAACAAATTAACCAATCCAGCATATCTCAAAATATGACCTACCATCCTGTCTCTTCTTCCACAAATTTTTTTCTCACCCATCATTTCCAAAACTCGTTCATTTTGTACTTTATCTGTCCACTTCATTTTCAGCATTCTTCTGTGGCACCACATTTCAAATGCTTTAATTTTCTTTGTTTCTTTCTTTCTGGTATTCAAAGTCCATGCTTCACTACCATAAAGTGCTGTGCTCCATACATAGAGTTTTAAAAAGTTCTTTCTACGTCCTAGATTAGAGAGCTGTCAGCTTCGACGAGCTCGTTTGTTTTCTGTATTTTTTTTTTAAGAGCGTGCCATTGCACTTTGTCACACTGATGATCTGGTATGAGTTGTCTATTAGTTCAGTCATTTAGGAAGCAACATCTGTTGAGCTCTATACAGAAATTTCTGTGTTTCATGTTTTAAAATGTATTAAATTTTTATTTCATTATATTATGATAATGTTTTTTTATTTAAATATTTCAGCCGGAAAACGATGTGTGGGACACTAGACTATTTGCCACCAGAAATGGTAGAAGGAAAACCGTATAATCATCTTGTTGACAATTGGTGCATTGGTGTCTTGTGTTATGAATTTTTGGTTGGGAAGCCACCTTTTGAGACTCATTCATCAAAACACACTTATGCCCGCATTAAAGCAGTAGACTACAAGTTTCCTGATCACATTTCATCCCTGGCAAAGGATCTTATTAGCAAGGTAAAACAATTTCCCCTTTTTTCTTAAACATAGATCAGATTTTTTATATGATTGTTTATATGTGTATGAATTTCAAGGAAAGAGAAAATGACTTGTCACTCACCAAAGTTGAAGGCAGCAACGGATGAAGGGCATATATGACGAACACAAGAATACACAATATTTCGGTTTTACACCTTATTCATGCTGAAGGAAATGAGTCATGTGGTTCGTGAGGTGTTTACACGCCGAAGTTACTTACAGAGTCATGTAGGAAACTTCGGCGTGAACACACCTCCAGAATCGCATGACTAATTTCCTTTGGGATGAATAAGGTGTAAAACCGAAATATTGTATATTCTTGTGTTCGTCTCACATGTCCTTCACCCATCGCTGTCTTCAACTTTGGTGAGTGATGAGTAATTTTCTCTTTCCTTATAATTTATATTGCCTAAAGCCGTTTCCTTTTTCCTTAATTTAATTTATATGTGTATGATGATCTTGTTTATTATATATTCTATTGATAGTTAAATTAACAATATTTTTAAAAAGTCTTAATAATGCTGATGAGTGTAAAATTTAATGTTTTGCGATTTGTCAGTAGCTTTGCCATTATCGATGAAAGCCAAAAACTTTTCAGATCAATGAAACATAGTTTTATAAGCAGTGCCTAAATAATGCTTATTGAAATTGAACAATTTGTACTTATTTTAAGACATGTTTGTACGTTTAAGATAATTTACTGGGGGGGGGGGGGGGCATTTCTTATAAGATAGAAAGAAAATTTCTCTCTTTGTTTGGTTGAATGGCTTTCACACAAAAGGTGTGGATCAGATTCTGATGGGGTTTTGAATAATATATAAATCCCATTCCCAAGAGTAAAATAAGATATGTTTCATTTTGGGGTGAAGTCTGAACTATGAGGATGTTATGATAAAAGTCTCCCTAAAAATATACCCATAGTTTTCATGGAATGCAATTCAAACAAAAGCTACTGGTCAGATTTTGCTTCTACCCGTATTTAAAATATTTAAGGAAATTTAAGCATTATATTATTCAGAGGAATTAAGCTACACCTTGTGTTAAAATGTGACATAATTAGAGATCCATAAATGTCAACAGTCCACGTAACAAAGTTGTAGGTAACAGCTAGTTACATGTTTAACAGTTGAAGCCAAGTTAAATATTATAAATTAAGTTAATTTTTTTCATTGGAAGTATTTTATATTTAATTGAACACAATCAAAATAAGTAATGAATTGATTTTAGAAACACTACTAATGTCAACAAAAATTCAGTTAATTCTAAGCATCAAAAGTTACTAGAACTTTTATCAAGCATATCTTCTCTTCCTCAAGCTGGTCTTACACTCTGTTTATTGTGCTTATCAACTTTCATTATTAATGGACCAATAGTTTGTGCACGACTTCCATAGAACAAATAATTTGTATTAAGAATGAAATAAAGTGTGGAGTTTAAATAACGAGGAAGGTTTTTGATGAGTAGATTTTTCAAGTGATGGTTTATTACAAGATTGCTGTGAAAATATTGAAGATAATCAATCTTATTTGATTGCCATGGTAACCACTATTAAAAACATGCAAAAAAGTCTTAAAAATCATCATATCATATCATTTGGGGGGGGGGGCGGATGAGAGAGGAGAGGCTTTTGAGGATATTGGAATTTTGTATGGTTTGTGTGAACAACAACTAACAACTTAGGTTTTGTGATGTTGTCTGTCAAATTGGTTGATTTTTTTAACATTAGTTTGCATTGCCAAAACCTCAGAAGAATTATTAAATGAAATAGTTGGTGATCCAAAATTCATGAAACAAACCATAAAATACAAAGAAACATTGGTATAAGATTGTGACATCAAAACAAATGCCCTTTCTTTCCAATGAGACTTCCTGAAGAACCAACACTGATAAAGCTTGGAAAGTTTGACTGTAAAAATACTCCTTGCTATCTTTTTTGGTTACTGTAGTATAATCCGCTATGAATTCTTGTCTTTGGGTGGTACAAGAAGTATTATCTTTGTTTTACATCATTTGTAGAGGCAGTAAGAAAGAATGACAAGCATTTCAGATAAACAACTTGAGTCTCCACTAGTTTATGTTGTCATAAAAAAAAAAGCATACTATATCAAAGACTGTCGTTCCAAGATGTGCTCACTGTGACTGACGTGTGGGTGTATTGCTATCATATTGTAACCACAAGTCTTTAGTATCTGTACTATCCATGCAAGGTTAGTAACAATCTTCATTCAGTGTCATGTTCCCACCTACAATTTACAAAAGTAAATCCTG
Source organism: Vandiemenella viatica (assembly GCA_031002005.1). Lineage (NCBI taxonomy): Eukaryota > Metazoa > Arthropoda > Insecta > Orthoptera > Morabidae > Vandiemenella > Vandiemenella viatica. The sequence continues at coordinate 65,996,259 of JARYHS010008074.1, forward strand.
TCCACACCACAAGCCCCAAAATCCAAACAAAAGACTGTTTTTTTGCAGATGTATTTCCATTTTATTGACTTCTTGAGGATTTTTATATCTCAAAATTTAACTCTTTTTTTTTTTTCCATGGCACCATTCAAGTGAAAAAACATTTTCTGAGGCAAAAATGGTCATCCACATGTTTTCCTTTTCAATTCTTTCAACAAACTGCTTCTGTTGAAACTGTTTCAGGAATGTTAATATTTGCAGAAAGTAAAATAGCCTGTGAACTGTTGACACACTGGTTGTGTTATGTTTTGACCAAGTGTTGTGGGTGAGCGCAGGACCAGCTTAAGGAGTTTCGGCCCCCCTGTAAAGTTTGATTTCTGGTCCCCCTACTTATTTTCTAGATGTACTTTTGCCTACACTTTTGATAATTTTCATGACTTTACACACACACACACACACAAACAATCTGTGTGTAGAGCTCAAACAATGATTAAAGAGACGGACTTAGGTTTCTTTAAATCTGTTTACAAACGGGTCAGCAGTTTATTGAGTATTAGCTGAACGGGACCAACTTCGCTGAGTCTTTGGTGTTTTATCAATGCATCTCATATGGATCTCCCAACTACTGTCACTTTCATTTCTGGCTAAGCCCTGCTACCCATTCTGTCAAGTGAAATTATTTTTGTATTCAATTTTATAGCTATTATATTTATATATGCTTTTTGTATACGAAATTTCTTTTCTTGCCTTTCTTTGCTAGTATATATAGGTTTTTGGGGCTGGAGGCACGTGAGCAGGCATTCCATTTTAATTCAATAACTTTTTATATGAATTCAAAAGACGAATGAGTTTATTCGAGCGAAATTACATAAATTGCTGAAACAGGTTCAGAGCAATACACACCTTTAAATATATAGGCCTATTGTAATTACATCAGATACGACTTTCTCAAAACTCAATCTGATGAAGGACATTTCCTGGAACTCAACGTTTCGGAAACGTCTATTGTGAACGCAGCTTGTTAACATTATGAATTTGTAGACTATTTATTTTAGCAGGAAAGTTGTTTGTTAAATAAGGACAAATTTTGAAGGGGATCGTGGATCCCCGTGACTGTGGTTCTTGCAGTAGCCTTAAACTGGCCCTGGGTGAGCAGTAACATTGTAGCCACGCATTCAAAAGGACACCTGTCCACGCATACAGATTTGGTTTTCCATTGTTTCCCCAAAGCACTCCAGACGAATGTGGGGATGCTTCCTTCAAAATGTCATTGCCGAATTCCTCCGCGGCTCTAATAACCTCAATGCCAACGAGGTGCAAAACCACAAGCAAAAAATAAAAATAAAATTGTTTTGCTCAAATTTTCTGCACTTGCAATAGGTTTTGACAATCAAATTGTTGTTCCATTAGATAACTTGAATGGACAAATATCACGGAACTTGTAGAACCAGTGTAGCTAACTGAACTGGATGATAACGGCTTTCGGCTGAAATTTGACTTTCTCATTGTAGTTTTATTGTTTGTTTTCAAGTTTTTTTATTGAAAATATTGTGCACTGCCATATAGAAAACACACCATCTACTGATGCTATCACCTTTCATTCAGTGAAAATTAAAGGTTCTTCAGGGAGGCAACATGTTTGTAAGATAAAGGTCAGAAGCTCTTTTTAATTCCAACGCATTCATATTTGATACCAGTGAATTGACATATTATCACTTTTTAATGTAGTATATTCAAGTTATTTCAAGTCATTAATGGTCTTTCATTTCTAACTCAGGCTATCACAGCTGTGTTTCTGTGGAGATTCATTGAATAATTTCCAACCCTATCATACATTGCCAATAGTTAAATTGGAATAAAGCTATAGAAAATAAATACATTAGATAAGAATGCTGATGCCATGGAGGCTGAATGATTAAAATAGGAAGAAATTCTGATCATCTCTCAATTGTGTGATAGTGAATGAGATACACATTTCATGTGGGCAGGTACTTAAGGGCTGTAGGTGTTTTAAATTGACTACTATGTATAGTTTTTGTTTTGTGGTGAGAATTTTATATCTTTAGTGACTTCCTTGAATAAATTTCTTTTAACCTTGACTGTTTCAATATTCAGTGGTCTGTTTTTGTAACTTGAATACTTCTTGGCTTTCTGAAAGATCAGCCTCCAGTTGCTCTTTTATACAGGAAGATAGTATGGTGGAATAGTTCTACACTTTAATTTGGTTATAAACACTGTCACTTTAATTATGAGTAAATTCTTTAGGATATTTATTTGAAAAATATTAATTTCTTTAGCAGTTTGTATATCAAATGACTGGTAACTGCTAAACCAAATCGCTTTGTAAAATACTCTCCTAGTTAAATGAGAAGATGTTTAAAAATGAAAGTTGATAGTTTCTGTGAACCCACAGCAATGATTTGTTAAAAGAAACTTCATCAGTATCCGATCAATGCCAAAAAGAACAACTTAAATCGGACTTTATTTCTCAGAAAATGGAGGTTTTATCAAAAACCGAATCGGAAACCATAAGGTTAGTTGGCAACTACACAAGGTAGTAATTGCACTTTTACTTCCATACTCAGTGGTCTTGGTTAGCTCAAAACTCAAAGTTGAAGTCTGTGTAGTTGCAAAATTTCTTTGACTTATGACGATGAATGGGCATGTTGCATATTTACCTCAATAACATAAATGGCGTCAGCTCAACTTAAACTTCTCTGTCCATCGCTGTTGGGTCAGCACTTGCGCATCTTTCTCTCTTGACTTCTTCTTTCTGACTACTTAACTGCTAGCATGGTTTGACTAGTTGAGGCTGGAAGCTCATGGATAGGACGGACCATTGGCAAATAAATGTTAGTAACAAATTGTTAATCTAACATGAGTTAATCGAATAACTAATTTCTGAATTCTAAAAAGTTTTGGTGAATAATGAAATTAGTCGACCACAAAACGTAATGAAATAACCACTTAATATATAAGAGATAATAGTTAAATGGTTATATGTACTTCCACAATACGTTACTTACCTACTAGTCACTTATGTAATTTCAACATAATGTCCTGCCACTTGTCCTCGCATAAGCTGTCTTTCGCTCTTTCTAGATAGAACAGATTGCCAGTGTTAACCATGTTACTGTTGCCGTCTTTCTGTGAAACATGTAACTTCGTGTTCTCTATGGAAAGTGTATTTTTGTTAGTAAAATGTGTATTTTGTGAGTTGGAAGTTGGGAACCGTCCCAGCATTCCAATAGATGATTGCGGAGAAAACTGCCTAAAGGCCTTGGGGAGTAGAATGTGGTCCGGTTGTATCTTATCAATCCAGTGGTGCGTTAGGACGTGCAGAAATGTTATATAAATCTTAAATTTTGTCATCATTTTTTTCTGTTAATAGTTACATCCTTTCTATTCATTACGATAATATTTCTCCAGAATTATGAATACATTAATTTCTCACTCCCTTTGTATAACAACCCCTGCTACTTTGACTTTGATACTTGTGTTCCCCAGTGACTCAGCAAGTGTTGGTATGATCACATCCAATCTCCTTGCTAAGTGTCTCGTCTACTTGCAAGAATAAGGTTTAATATCAAAATATTGTCTTACAAATAAATGTTTGTTAGTCCCAGTTGCTATCATCTATGTTAATTGTTAGGTTGAATTTCTCTATCCTTCATTAGTTATATTTAAAAGAGTATTCCTAGAATTGGATGAAAAAGACAAGCAATAACTGCAATAGAAACATTTTTGTACCTTCAGGCAATGTTATTTTATGCACTTCTTTGTGTTTGTAAATGGTGTTCATTATTTGTATGCTATTGAAACAACCTAAATCTCTCAAAAGTTGAACATTGTTGATAGTTTTAACTTTTCCACTTTTTCAGTTATGGGTGCAAAGTCTATTCTCCTTTTAATTTTGTTTGAAGCTGTCCCATTTTTAGAAGTTCTAACATTTCAAGTAATCTTCATTTTATCCTTCGTATATTGTATTTTTACACTTTCAAGTATTTATTTGTCCAGATCTTTTATCCAAGGCATTTAGGAAGTAAGATAAAAGTCCCCTGACCGCATTATGAACACAGTGAATGTTTCTATTTGGCAGTGGGACTGCCATCTTTCTGCTTCCATGCCAGGGGGCTGTTTATTCAGAACCGCTTGATCTAGACGTGTTGCCTTTTCCAAGGCTTTGTCATCTTTTCCTGCTGTATGTATACAATGTGGGTTTATCTGGATATTCCACATTAGATACAATGGTTTCTGTTGTGCCTCATCTGCCCAGTGTGGGCTGTTCTTCCCTTTGCTTCTCAACCTTACCAACAGCAGTTGCCCTATCGTGAGCTTAAGCTCTTCTCGCCACAGTCAGGTTATAGTTCCTAGAGAGGCAGAAGTTGATCAAGCTGTAATTGCTAGACATAATGCTTAGGTAGAGGAAATGGAACTTTTTTTGTTAAACAGTTTACAGAAGTATGGGATACATGGGGGGAAGTTTGTCAGTCTCTTAAGTAACCTTTATTATCTACTAGATATTAAGCCCCAGTTCAATAAAAGCCTAACTTCAAACACTGAACTTGGAATATGCTGATTGTTTAGTCTTTGTTTCATGGTTAATTTCATATTGAATACTGAGAATGGTATTTTAAGTTTCAGTAGGATTGGTTAACTCTTACACTTGAGCTAACTCTGATTTCATAGTTATTTTATAATCCCACTCAGCCATCTCAATGGCAAGCTAGTTTCCAAATGGCCAGCCTTTTATGTTCATTGATAGTTTTTTTTTATGTTTGATTTTTGATCGAATGGCTTATAGATGAAAATAGTTCTTCCATAATTTTGAAATTTTTGCAGGGTGGTTTAGTTGGAAATTATTTCATATTGTTCAGTATATGGTCAGCTGCCAACAAAACCTATACCACTAAGCAGCAGCCATTGTGCATCAAACACACATGTATACCTTACTAATTTTAGAATGCTGATTTCAAATATGCAATCAGTTTTTGAGCTGCACATACAACTCCAGAAAGCACAAATGTGATGTCTTTTCTGGAAGGGGATAAATTCTGATTACAAACTGGCAACACCAGAGGCATTACAGAGCCTTCAGTACTTCTTGTGCTAATTCTGCATTTACCTAGGTTTATCGAGTTGTGTTAGGGTCTGTGCTTTGTTCCTGCATAGGAAAATAGGTGTGTATTGTGATGCACTGAAATCTTTTCAATGCGGTACAGTGAAACCCAGATTTAAGGAACTATGTTGACAACATGATCTTCTGGTTATGTTAATCATTTGGATATTTTGTGTTACATCTGTTGTCAGTCATTTAGTTCATTTTGATGCCACAGCAAATGAATATTTCAGTCACTATTGAAAAGGTATACAGATTGTACTACAATTGTCTTGTTGGTGACCAAGATAAATTGTTGCTCATAGTTGAAATGTTTTCAAATATCTAATGATTGTTGCTACTTACTATTTTGCAAGGTGGGTTTTCAAAGTGCTGTTGTTTTTCATATATATACATAAACTGAGAATTTATATAGTCACTTGATTACTTCCTATTTGAATGTTTGTGTAATTTCCTGTAATGTGCAGATGATACTGTTATTGAAATCAACAGAATATCAACAAGTTTGTTTCAATTATATGTATTTATTAGGCCCAAACAGTTCCAAAAATTGTGTTGAATACTTATGGGTTTTAAAAATGTATTGTTTAGATGTTGTTGCTTCAATTGTTTGAGAGAATATTTTACTGTGTAACATGTCAAGCAATTTTTTTATCATTTGGCTGAAACAAGGTAATTTTTTTGTACCCCAGCTATTGGTCTACAACCCACTAAAACGTCTTCCCTTGAAATTGGTTATGGAGCACCCATGGATTCAGAAGTATCAAAGCAGCTGAAGTGATCGTGAATACTTGAAGAAAGTGTGAAGATTAGTGTTCGATTAAACTTTCTGTTGCTGTTCTTGACCCAATCATTTTAATCAATTAATTCTTTATAAACTCTTTTACTGCTCTGTTTTCATGCTGACAGATGAATAAATATTGTATATTTTCCTTTTATTCTTCACAGTGGATTTCTATTTTAGATTATATGTATGTATTCTCTTAAAATATAACTTTTTTGTGATACCTGAAGTTAAATTTGATTGTTTTTAATTTATTTATTTTTAATTCCTTGATTGATGTTACATTCATTTTTATCCACAATTTCAGTGAACAATTTCAATGAACAGCTTCTCTTTCATTTTTTTCCACTCCAAAACTAAGACAGAACTAATTTGATTTTAATTATATACAAATACATACAGAAAAGTAGGTATTTCACGTAACATATTATTAGTTGATTTTTTGTTTATTTATATCCATTGGATGGTTTTGTTATCTATACTATTATAAATCTGTAAGCAAGCTGCGTTTGTAGTGAGGCTTGATCTCTAATAACGCAAAAACTACCGCATCAATTTGCATGGTGTTTCCAAATTTTTAAAGCTAATGTTGCTGATCAACATCTGTAGAAGTAGCTAACAACTAATATGTACCATGGGAAGAAGCAAGTCAGTAAAAAACTTCAGAAATGTGAAACTGTAGACCACAGATAATTATACACATTCAGACGGTCACTCCTTTCATATAGAGACCTGACAAAGTTTAGGATTTCCCTTTTTTTTTAATTCTGCGATTCATTTTTCTGAAACGCAGTACTTCAAAATAAAAAGAATACGTGAATCAAGTATAATCAGCATTTACTTGAATCGTAACAGGTCTGTTGAATTACGAAAAAGTTATATTATTAATATTGAAGACATGTATTGTCTCTGGTAGACTGTTATACAGTTTCTCTGGAACAAAATTGCTACCTGAACGCTGTACAATACAGCCACAATAAGCCAATACTTAATACGAAATTCAGTATGTCTGAAAAACAGCTATTATAAATATCAGCAAGTAATAAAACATACTTCTTTCATAATGACTTGTGCGGAATTGCACATATTTGGAAGTACTTTATTTGATTAATATGTATCGTGGCTATAACGTGCAAATATAACTAGGCATCCGAAAATTCAGGTACATGCGACTCAAATAATTACATAGAAAATACGGATATATTGAAAGAAACTCAAATAAAAAAATTTTCATATCCTAATGCTACACCGCGTAGATTATAAAGCTGCAGGCATCGTCTCTTAGGCCTATAACAAAGCATCATATCAGCTGTCAGGTTGCATTTCAAGCCATTCACAACTTGCGATAATGTTGCCACTCAGAAATAATTGTTTCAGTTACATGCACGTTACTACATAAACTGTACCATGATCACATCTCGACATTTTTGGATTAATTATATCTGACTGAAATAATGACAGTAATGATACGACGATTTCAAATCAAGAGTAGCTCCAATTCACGTAAATTTCTATTTTAAAGCAGGAATAATTGATGGTGTATCAACATAAAATAAAACCAATATCCAAACAACAAAAAATAAATAAATCAGAAAAACTGAGATGCTGTGATTATTGGTAACGAATTTTTATATTTCAGCACACTTCCAAGAGGACTAAGTCGTTGATTACTGCTATATTTACATAAATTTATGGCACCGCGGTTATGTTGCAATCCTCGGTATCCACATTTAAAAATAAACTTTTTTAGTTAAGTATCATGGAAACAATATTTTTCATTATATCCACAGATACATCCTTAACAAAGCTTATACCTAGCTATATAATCCGAGGCAAAGTTTACACATAAAATCGCCAAAAAAAATTACACTTAATGATTATAATAACAGCTTTCTTAACGTTACAATTGTTATATATCCATTTAAATTTTCGGTACCACGGTTAACGTGGAATCCTCCATATCAGCATTTAAAAATATTATGTTTTAGCTGAGTTAAATATTGCTTTCAGAAATAATATTATTTATTACTACCACCGATATTCTATATTGTAACCAAGTTTATGCTCATCTATATACTCGCAGCCAAAGTTCACGCATAGTGATAATTGCAGCTGTGAAAACGTTTTAATTGTTAGTGCTGTGAGTTGGGTAAGTATAAAAGTTTATGATATGCCCTTGCGAAAGAGATCTAATCTGTCGGGGTCAACTTCTGCAGCTAAAAGATGTCGCCGAAATCGGCTAAATGAGAGTGAAATAGACCGACAACATCGTCTGCAACGTCAAAGAGAACGAGATGAAATAGCTAGAGCAAATGAAAGTAACCTGCACCGAGAAAAGCGATAGACCTATAACCGGGTTCTATACGCTAAATCCATAGCTTCTGAAAGCGCACAGAAGAAAGAATGTCGTTTGAACCGTGAAAGCCTTTCTAAACAATAAATGTTTATACTTCGCACAATAATTACAACCACGAATTACTACTGTTAATATTTCAGTAACCTTTTCTACTATTGAATCAATTGCATCACGTTAAAATATGAATAAAACAACTCTCTGACATCAGTATGAAAACCGAACCTAACGTATTAACCGAAACTATTCAGAATACATTAACAGTTCATGCCTTTCCACGTTAATGTCTGATAAGAGAATAAAATCGGTAAATAATTTCTACACCTGCCAAGGCACGCGCGCGTGAAGAAGCGGGCAAATGCTAGTATTCTGTATAAAATAAAAGCTTTCATTTTCAAGCAGCAGTATTATGGGATGTTTTGATGAGAATAAAATTTAGTCTGGGCAAAAAATGACAACTTGCATTCATCATTAAAGCAGAGAGCATAATTAATTTAAGTTTTTAAAAATAATTTAAGTTGCCTTCATGTTAATGAAATCATTACTTTATGTGGATGAAAGTATTTCCACATTTGTTGCAATCCATTTAATCGGGAGCATGATTAGTATCACATGGCATAACATAAGCTGTAGAGATTTATGTTTAATTTCCTTTGATTTCACTGACATGATATTACGAGATCATTATTTCAGACTCATGTATGTAGTTCCAACTGTATCTTCCATCGAAACGTTGTTACTTGGATCTGAATAACAGGTAATAAAAAGAAAGATATAAGAATTGATGATTCTGGGCCAATTTGTCATTAACATGTGATACAGTGAATGGATTATTGAATTTGTGATTGAAGTTTTGATTTTCTAGGTGTAATATTAGTAATGTTTGTGGTAGGGTTAAAATGCAGCCTGGATCAGGATTGCAGCTGAAACTGTTTGTTACAATGCAAGTCACAAGGAATACATTGAGCATTATTTTACAGGAATTCCATTTAGCTTAGTAACTGAAGAAATGACTTGCCAGAACACCCATTCACCCTGTCATTTTTGATCATCTTAAATAGTTAGTTATGAAAAATGTATGATAGCAACATTAGTTCGGTGATAGTATCTTTCTTTTATTTTTTTTAAAGAAAGAAAGAAATACATGTGGTTATGAGTTGACTTCTTATTTATGATATTGATTGAAATTCAATCCACATTGATGTCAAAAATTTATAGTTAAAACTACATGGAAATTAGTTTTAAAAATTGTCACTCTGCTGAGAACAAAATGAAAATTCCAGTGAGAAAGCCTAAACAAGAACGAGTCCAACCACTCAGTGGCAATAGTGCCAGACATATCTGACACTTTGGTAAGCTGCACATTTCAGACACACTAAGGCCTTAATGGTCACTCACCGAATCTTGGTCTGCTGTTCTTTCCACCTCTATCAATGCAGATAACTCCTCCCTGTGTTACTGATTGGTTGGACTCGATCTCATTTCTGCTTTCTTGATTGAATTGTATATTTTGGTCTTGGCGTGGTGACAAGTTTTAGCATGTCATCGTTGCAAGAGTATTTCGTGCAATGGATATGAGGGAATTGTTTGGAAATCATATGTCACAACATTTTGAATCTCCATTAGTTCTCGAGGAAAAGGTATTTGATATTTGTTAGTATTAATTCACTGACACGAATTTGGTTTTTTTCCCTTTCCTTTCTATTCCCTAAATCTTGCCAAGATTAAATTTTTTGTGTGCTATAGTAGTCACTGTAGAAGCAAAAACAAGGTTCTTTGCCATGGGTAAGGTGATGAACGGAATGTTATGAGGTAGTTATCAGTAAAGATAGAAGCAGTAATGAGATGGTAAGATTTCTAATCCAGTTTTCAGTTTTGTTCGGGCATTTTGTACATTCACAATTTTTTCAATTGAAATGTGAATTTGTGGAGGTGAGGGAGCATTTGCAGATTCTGTTATTTAATGTTGTTGGAAATAATTCCAAATTTGAAAGTTTGGAGACTGAGTTTATTAACTTGACCGAAATTCAATTACGTGGATTTCAGGATCAAGGTTTTGACACAATACATGAATGGTTACAACTATACAGTTGGGGAGTAGTTCTTCTGAGCGGAAATTACATTGGCCAAGTCATATCACTGGAGATTAAAAAATTTCAGCACTTCTTGAGATTGTATGAAAAGATAGGTGGATTGGTTTGTGTAAGGTTCAAGTCTTTAAAAGCCAAATACTGTTTGTCAAAAAAATATGTTTCTCCTACACTTCAGTAAGGCAAATGAGGAGTGTAGGATGGATATAAAAATAAGTCTAGCAGCCAAGCATCGTAACTACACTGACCTGTCAGAACATTACGACCACCTACCTAATAGCCGGTGTAAGCTAACTTACTCATTGTATTAGTTAAAAACCGACGGGAATTGGGGTTAACATTGATACATGATACTGCAGATTAAAGCTAAATCCACAACACGTTAAAGCAAGAAACGTAGATAAACAGGTTCCAATAATAATAAAGAAATAGTTTCCAATAAGAAATAACTTGTAAACTTACCAAAATGAGCGTAATCCATAAGTATCCAAAATTGCAGGTAAACAGATTTGGTTAAGCAACCATATTACTTATATTCCACACATCTTGTCACTGTAAAGCACTTTTATAATAATAATTCTACCATTAAAAGTAAAATTCACTAGTAACTTGTAGTTTCAGATAGATTTAAAACAGTAAATATGATTTTTAAAACATCGATCCATGTGCCGACTTCAATAACAGATTTCAGTCCAGTTAAGTAATTTCCGAGCCTTAAAAGTAGATTTAATAATACCAAATAACATTCACATTAATATTCTTTAAGTTTCAAATAGCTGTCAACCCTTTAATAAAAGATATAAATAAGTTGAAAATCGTAAATCTACGACACAATTACAGCCAACTTTTAAATAGAATTTTGAACCGGCAAACATATTCCTGTAACTAAAAACATTTGGAAATCACTTAAATAAATTAAAGAAAGGTTTTAAAAATAGTATCCGGGCGATACAAGCTGTAAATAAGAAATTAGCAAAATTGTGTAAAGTTGAAAAAGCACCGATTTTAGAAAAATTAATAACCTTTGAACCACTCAACCTATTTGAAAGATTTTGACCTTTCTGGAATCAGTAGGCTCGTAAGAACAGTTTGGCAATAGTTTAAGCCCGATATTTGGAAAATCAGCACGGTCCCTTTTCCGGAAGCTTCACAGAGTCGGTTAACGGTCCTATTCCACCAAATTAATAATTGTTTAACACTGATTTCAAGGCACTGAGAGAGAAAAAACACATAACACAAAAACACTTTTTGTAACACGCTCTACACATTGTGATTTTCTGAAAGCTCGCCGTGAACACAAAAATTTTGAACACCTTTGATTTGCGCAGTTTTTAGGCATTTTCGATAAAAGGAAGTCCGCGACCGGCCATTTTACACAGTATTTGGAAGACCATGGTGGGAGTAGTTTGTATCGCTCGCCAAGCGAATTCCGCACTGAGTCGCGCAAGGGCCGATGGGTACAGTTGCTCACTGGAAGCAGTGATGGCACTGGTCAGGGAGGCCATCTTTGGAAAACTGAACTTTTGTTAGACATGTGATACTTCAGTATAAGAACTTTTATTTTCAGATCGGGTTAGGCAGTTCTGTTCTGCTTCATTACTTGTGATCTTTCATGTGACGTTTAGTCTGATGCCTTAGCTAACTGAAATTTACTGTACTTTGTGGAATTTTCAGAATACATATTTTTCGTGACATGGACTTCAACAATTTTCATTTCTAAATTAGTACCCTCCTTACATAGGGTTAATTATGTAAGTGGCGGCCGTCGTTTTAGTACAGTTAGCAATTTTCCGAAGATAATTCACGATTTCAGAACATTTCTTTGACTTTTCTCAGTATTTGAAGATACTCCAGTTTAGGTGGACAAGCCGATACGCACCCCGGTATCCGGTCCATTCCCTAACACCGGTATGTCCCTCTTTGCCATGGATAACAGCGAAGACATGTGGAGTGAGTCGGCACCACATCTGCAACCCCTAAAGTCCGGGGAGGGAACATGAGCTCTGACACCACGTTCAATCACACCCTAGATGTGTTCGATCTGGGGAGTTGGGGGGCCAGCACATCAATTGCAACTCACCACTGTGTTCCAGAACCACTCCATCACTTACTTGGCATTGGGACATAGTGGATTATCATGTTGAAAAATGCCACTGCTGTTGGGAAACATGGTCATCATGAAGGTGTACATGGTCTGCAACCAGTGTACAATTCTCATTGGCTGTCATGGTTCCTTGCATTAGCTCCTCTGGACTCATGGATGCTCATGTGAATGTTCCCCAGACCATAACTGAGCCGCCGCCAGTTTGTCTTCGTCCCGCAGTACAGGGGTCCAAGAAGCTGTTCCCCCGGAAAACGACTTATTCGCACCCTCCCGTCGGCTTGATGAAGAAATTATCGGGATTCATCAGACCATGCAATGCTCTGCCACTGCGCCAACGTCCAGTGACGATGGTCACATGCCCATTTCAATCGTAGTTGCTGATGTCATGGTGTTAACATTGGCACATGCAGGGGTCGTCGGCTGTGGAGGCCCATCGGTATAAATGTTCTGTGCACTGTGTGTTCAGACACACTTGTACTCTGCCCAGCATTAAAGTCTGATGTTAGTTCTGCCACAGCTCACCACCTGTCCTGATTTACTAGTCTGACCAGCCTACGACGTCCGACATTTGCAACGAGGGGTGGCCACTCAACCCCTCGACATTTGGTTGTGGTTTCGCCACTTGCTGAAGACACTCACCATAGCAGTGCTCTAACACCCGACAAGTTTCTGAAATGCTCATGCTGAACACCAAGGCCATCACAACCTGCCCTCGGTCACACTCGGATAGATCACGCGGCTTTCCCATTCTGAGCATGGATAGCACACTCACTGATACTATGTGTACAGTGCATATGTCTGACTAGCAGCCATTCCTCATCAGGTGACACTGTGTAGTATAACAGGCTACCTAAAGTAAATAATTACTCTGTGAAATTGGTAGCTAAGGTAATGTTTATAAAAAAAAAAGAGAAGATAGATATAAGATCGGACAAGCTGGATAAAAACCGTTGGTGTGTTCGCTTCGAACTTGAAGTTGCTGCTGAAAGAACTTGTAAACATTCGGATAGTTAAGGATATTATGACTTGATAATAAAAAAGGAATTAAGTTATATAAGTTTATTATTTATTTGAAGTATGAAGAAAGGGTCGAATAAACAGTAAGCTGAAGATTTACTCACTCATGAGTTAAAGACAATCGTGTATCCTGGTTACAAAACGGAATAATATAAAAATAAAACATTAAAAGGGAGTAAAATACGACGACAGGAAATAAATAAAATACGACAACTGCTATCGTCTGGATGGATTTATATCGATAATAGGTAGGTAGTCATAATGTTCTGGTTGATCAGTGTATATTTATAAGGTAATCTGTGTGTTTAACGATATCTTTTCTGATAAGCCTGATTTGAGCTAGATATGCAAGGTTTGCTCGAAAAGTATTAGGCCTTCCTTCATATCTTCGCTCCTGACAATTTTAGTGCCATATGCCAGGTATGTGTCAACAGTAAAGCTTCACGAACTCCCTAGATGCCGCAATTGGCGCCGGGATGCCTCAGTTCATTTAGAGCATGCATTTTTTGACAAGAGTGTTTTGTACATTCGCTGAATCATAAAAAAAATTATGGAAAGATCGGAGCAACAAATTTGCATTAAATTTCACTTTAAACTTGAAAAGAGTCGTGCGGAGACAATCAAAATGGTAAAGATGGCATTTTGGGACAAGTGTATGAGAAAAAAAAAAAAAAAAAAAAAAAAAAAAAAAAAAAAAAAACAAATATAAAGAGTGGTATAGGCAGGTCAAAGATGGCCATGCATCTGTTAATAGTAACCCACACTTTGGGTGGCCTTCGAAGACAGAAATAAAAAAAAAAATTTCAAACGTATGCGAGTTGCAATCAATGGAGAGAGAGAGACTGCGAGAACTAGAATATGATCTTGGAATACTGAAAACTAGTGTTTGGAAATTTTAACTGAAAAATTGCAAATGGTTTGTGTGTGTGCAAAATTCATCCCGAAATTGCTAACTGTGGAGCAGAAAATCCTTTGCCTTGAAATCGTTAAGGACAATAATGATGAAAATCTTCTTGGTGATGAATCGTGGTTTCATGGTTATGATCCTGAAACAAAATACGTGGAAGCTATTGTTAGAGCAAATTCAAATCTTAACCGTTCCCCCCCATCTTGAAGGTGTGCTCCACAGATATGCTCCAAATGGTCAAATGCTCAACAAAAAATATTATCTTGAAGTTATGAAAAGATTGTGTGACAATTAGAAGAAAACAGTATCATCTTAACAGTGACTGCCTTCTTCAGCATGATAACACACCACTGAATGCATCAAACCTCATGCAGCAATATTTGACAAAGCACATAGCCATACAGTTCTGTCAGCCTCCATACAGTCCTGATGTAGCTCCCTGCGACTTTTATCTGTTCCTAAGATTAAAAATGCCACTCAAAAGACACCAATTCAATGACAAGGAAACACTTGAAACTAGTACAATGAACGCTCTACAGGCGATACCAAAAAACGATTTCCAGGACTCCTTCCAAAAGTGGAACGGCCGTTATGAGCGTATTCTTCAATTAAACGGGGAATACTTCGAAGGATGCCATCAGTCCAATGATGCACAATAACACCAGTGTGGAAATATGGAGGCAGGTCGGATACTTTTGGGACAGACCTCCTACAGATCCCAAACCTAATTTTATAGTCATACTCCATACGATACTTTGGTCAAGCACTCAGTTTGCTATAGTCTTCACTTCCAACCATTCTTTACAGCTGGTGCTCCACACACACACACACACAGTTGTGATCATAGCTGCAGCCCCTTGCCTTTAATAAAATAATGCAATATTTCTAAGGAATGAAGTTCACCACTTCCCAAGACCCATGTCTATTGGCAAAGAAAAGAAAATTCCTGTAGTTTATGGAATTCTAATTCAAATAAGCTATCAGTGCAGCTTGCTGCTGTTTGGCCAGAATAATGCTTTGGATCTAGGCTAGAATTTGAAAGTGTGTGTGTTCAAGAAGGCTTTTATGTTTACATTAATTGTTGGTGAAACCGTGAAAGAACGGTGGGACTGTCTGCTGTATAGCATTAAGAAAAAGGATAATGACTTTAGTTGAAAAAATGAGTCTGTACTATGAGATTGAGTTACTTGGCAGACAATAATGTCTCATAGTTTGCTGTTAATGGAAAATTGAAGCCATAAAATGTTTCTGCTAGTCTGTGTGGCTATTACCAGGTGAAGAATAATGCTCGCCAACTGCAACTTGCAAGGGAAAATGTCCAAAGACTGTGGAGACCTTGTGTGAAACTGTATTCCAAGCCATCAAAAAGGAATTGAGTATAAAAATAATGCTACAGCATCCAGACTGTTAGCGGCAAACATGCTCAGCAACTGACAGATCTGATTACAGCCTTATAGTTGAAGCTGTATTAGAAGAAGTCATCAAGCATGAGATAATTAAATATTTACAATAATTATAGTTTCTTTATGGTCATGAAGAGGTTATCCTCAGCATGTATTGGATTTGCTTGGTAATTGTAATAAACATTTAACTTTACCAGTTTGTCCAGGATTTTATTACAAATGTATTAAATAGTTTCAGGTGTCATTCATAAGTATGCAGGGAATCAGGTGATTTTTCACCTCCTGAATAAATTGTGATATTCATCAAGCATTTGCCTCTATTAATTTATTGGGTATGTACTGAACACTCTGTTACTAGTTATAGAAAATAGCCACCACTTTATAGCTACTGGTAGCCAATCACCACCACTAGCATTACCGCTTTCATGAATCATTGCAGGCGCTAATGACTTGCACCGAGGCTCCAATAACAACAACGAATCATTGCAGGCTATACAAAATAACTGATACTGAAGATAAATACAAAACCTGAATAGTATAAAACCTAAGGCAAAACTCTGATAAATGCTAGCAGCTATACCTTGACCACGACTTCTACCTCCATCTTCACTGCGATCTGTGTGGCATGTTTTTATCCATTGAATGCAGCATTGATCTTCACCACAACCTTCACCTTCATTACAACCTGCTCGCCATGTTTTTACCCATTATTGGGTTAGAAGTGAGAGACATGGCAACGGGATTGGATATATACACATCAGGACTGACCTCATGTCTTACCTGTACACATTTAACCCCCTTGCCATGCATTTCACCTCTAACAAGATTAATGTTTTTAAAGAAGTGTAGTAAGTATTGATTGTTTTGTAGCCATTTGTAATATTATGAACTAGACACTTATGTGAGCTGTGAGACTGGCAGAAAGCCAACACAATTGTTTATCATTACCAGATTGCTTCGCCAAGACCACCATGGCTTTTAAAGGGAGCTGTTTCTCTAGTCGGGCCACAGAAATTACCAGAAGCATATCCTACACAACCAATTAGGACTTTTCACATACTGTTCCTGTCTGTCTTCTGCCAATAGTGGCAAGTAATCCCCTCCCTGAGCCCCATGTAGGAAGACCATCCTTGAGCGGTTGCTCGTGCAGGCATGTCAGAAACATTATGCAGTGAAATTTGTTTTATACCAAAATGAATTAGAAAACAATTTATTAGGTTTCTATCACCTCAGGGTAGTGCTGGCCCCATTCTTGTACAAAATATTACAAATGACCAACCAATCATTCCTGGAACAAGAGCATTCATTTATGCTGATGATACAGCAATTGCACAACCTTTGAGACGGTGGAGGTGAAGCTGATAACAGCTCTTGAGGATATGGCCAAGTGCGATGCTAATCACTTGAAGCCCAATCCTGGAAAAACGCAGGTCTGTGCATTCTACATGAGAAACAGAGAAGCCTAAAGGAAGTAGAACATCATTTGGAGAGGACAACTATTACACTGCGATTCTCCAATATATCTGGGTAAAGTTTGATCACTCTCTTTCATTCAAAACCCACTGTGAGGATCTAAAATCTGCCCGGAACAACATCATCTGAAAACCTACAAGTACCTCATGAGGAGCCCAGCCAAATTTGCTTCATACATTTGCCCTGGCACTCAGTTCTCAGCAGCAGTTTGGCAAAACTCTGCATATGCTAGGCAGGTTGATATAGCACTGAATGATAGTGGTCGCATTATAACAGGTTGCCTGAAACCAACTCCTGCCAAATCATGGTTATAGCACCACCAGACATTTGAAGGATAACCATGAGATGGAGGTGGAGAAGAGGAAATAGACCCCCTTTGTTTGGACACGAACCTCAACCCACAAGGCTAAAGTCAAGAAAGAGCTTCATACAGTCAACTACAGCCATAACATCTTCACCTGGAGCTCGCTGTGTAGAACTGTTGTGAAATTCGTTGCCTGAAGGGCACTCGAGAAATGTCAAAGAGGCACCGGCCGCGGGGTGTAATCAGCCATATGCCATACGGAAGGCACTAAATCGATAAAGAATCCCAATGCAGATACAACATCATAAAATGAGGTTACACTACTGAAAACGAATTATGTGAATGTGGTGAGCTGCGGTACCCGCAAAATCTGGTATACAGGAATTTCCTGAAACCTGCACTATCGACAACCTTTTTAGGGCAAATGAGAAGGCCATCAGTGTTGTGGAATTCTGGTCACATTCCATTTAATTGTGTACTATAGTCCATAAGCGTGATATTAATTAATTAATTTTGTTTGTTTTGTTTCAGCTTGTAATGTTATGTCCTGGACATGAGAAATAAATAACCACCAATCCATCTTTTGTATCCTCAGAGAGGAGGCTCTGCACTAATGTTATTAATTTAATTCAGCACTTAGTACTGAGAGATTGTAGCACCCAGCTACCAATCTATGCTGTACGAGTTATTGTATCTTGTAGTTTTACCAAGCTCTTAATCAATAGCAGATTAATTAATTTTTTTAATTTATTTTGAGTTTTCCTCAAAGGTTAATAATTAAGCTATTATTAAGTTTTCTTTCTCTAGCTAAATATTTACAGATGCCTGCTGAAAAATGTCAAGCCAGTTGACAGTAAGTAGTTGTGGCGAACCAAAAATAAAACGGAGCCAATCCCAGTTTCCTGTAAACAGCTGAATGCAACAAAAATATAATGTCTTTATTTGTTCATCATTATCCTCCTGCCTTCATATGTGTTGAGTGATGGGTTTATTGTCCCTGTCCTTATTTTCAGCACCTGCTCATTTCCATCCAACCATTGCTCTCTCAAGTTGTCTACAATCTTGTGAATAAATAAGTATAAAATATCATGAAATCTGATTTGGTGGTGCTGTAGAATACATTCTAAAGGTTTTTAAATAATGCTGCAGTATCTTCCTCTCTACCTTTTTCGGGAATATAAATGCCTATCATGAATAGATGATTCCTATTTATCCTCAGCCCTAATGTTACTATTCTTTCATTTATACAAATCAATTGTAATGGAAATTTTCTTGCATATCTGTTGTCCCAGTTCTTGTTTTTTAGCTTAAATTCTTTGAGTGCAATTTTGCAACCAACCAGCTTTTGCCCTTTACAGATTTTAATTTTTATTCTTTCAGCATTTAGGATAAATTTTTCAGGACTTCGCTACATAATTTATTCAAGTCTCTGTCTCCTTTAACTATAGAAGAATAGGGAAAATGGCTCATCGCTCACCAAAGTTGACGGCTGTGACAGGGGAAAAACATATGAAATGAACAAAAACATAAACAATATTTCGGATTTACGCTTTATTCATATCATAGGGACTGGATCATATGGTTTGGGAGGTGTGCACACAATGAAGTTTACCGTGTGACTGGCTGGGCATCGGAAGGCAGTGTGAGGGAGGAGGTGGTGGGGATGAACTGTTAGGAAGTGAACTATCGATATTTCAGAAAAGACTTAAGATGATATATATATATATATTTCCGGTGGTGATGAAACTAATATATAAAACAGAAGTGTACAGAGTGTTAAAGCAAACAATAAATATATAGGTTTATAAGAAATTTGTTACTAGTAAAATGATAACAATGATAATACTAATAATAATGAGTGCTGGGTCAAAAAGTAGAATTTTATCGTTGGTTGAGGCCATATTGTCCGATCCCGTTGTGCCTGAAATTGAGTGCCTGCCTGTGGTCATGGTCATCTTTTCCGTTCCATGGCCTGCTCCTTATTCTTTTATCAATATCCTTCCAGTACTCATCCCCAATATATCCCTTGTACACACTCTTCACCCTCCTGTCTTCCAATGACTACCAATCCAGCTCTTTTATTGTGTCTATTACTGTTTGTGTTCTGTAGTGATTTCCATAAACATATGTTGCTGCCATCCTTTGCACCCCCTCCAACTCCTGAATTTGATACACTAAATTCCATACTATATCACCATATTCAAGCAATGCTCTGACCAAATTCATTCACTTCTCTGATACATTTCCATTTTCATACCTCCTGCCCAATTTGTTTTGTTATTCCAATGATATTTAAATTTCCCAGTGTTAACATTGTAGTAAAGTGACTGATGCTGGGTGCATGTTGTTGTTTTTATGGTATTGTCTGTTGCAGATATTGTTAGTTCATTAAAACTCATTGAATAACTGTTCCAAAGTGCTTTATAAATGCTTCCCCTTAATTAGACAAAAAACTTGTGACATTTATATATTATAATCTGTTTGCCTTTATTTTCGTGCATTGCTGTCTATCCAAATTTCTCTCAGATCTCTCCTAACTGTCAAACATTGATAAATCACTCCATTGATGTGGATTGATAAAGCATAGGCTTGTGCTTGTTTCCTTCTTAACTAGTTATTATGGTGAAATATTGTCCATTAATCTCGTCTTCATCCTCCTTTTGTCGCCACTGGCTCCCCAGCTTTTGTGAGTGATAGTTTTAGCTTTCGTATCCTGGTTCACTTCAAGGTTTCCTTTGCATCCTAAAATGAAATTACTGTTAATTGAGTCTGAAAGTTTAGATGTGACAAAGACAATACATTTTCTGTAGATTGTGATATCAAATTTTAAAATGAAACAGTGTCCTTATGCACACTTAAATTACAAGGGTATGCTGAAAAGAAATGCACACATTTTTGTAGGACAGAAGTAGCAAGATTGGACATAATTCTTAAGCTGCAAAATCATATTTTTTTAGTAGTCATAGTTAAGGCTAACACATTTCTCCCAAAGTGTAACAAGTTTTTTGTCACTCAAAAATTCTTCCGACTTTTCTTGAACCCAGAAATTGACAGCTGCCTTCACCTCAGTGTGCGAGGAGTAATGATTACCCTTGAGGTATCTCTTGAGTAGAGGAAGAAAATAAAAATCATAAGATTGGGGGAGTAAGGAGGGTGTGGAATCGGTTCAAACTTCAGGTTTCGCAGAGCCTGTAGAATTCCGGTGCAGTACCCATCGTGCACAAATTTTATGGCATCTCAATTTGCAATAATCAAGCCGACATGTTCCTTGAATATTCCAATATGATTCGAGTGATTCACTGGTTATTTTGAATCAAATTGTCAACGAGTTTGTGATGTTTATCATCTGTGGCAGTGATCGGATATCTGCTGCGATTTTCAACAACAGTTATGACTTTTCCAGACTCGCAATCACAAAATTTTACTGCCCAACGATTTACAGTAGACCTATCAACACCATGGTCACCATAAAGAGTCTTTACACAGCAATGAAGCTTAGTAGGAGTCACTTTTTTAGCAGTTAAAAATTCGATAACAGCATGGTGTTTAACTCGTGTTGACATAGCATTAGAACATGTCTCCATACTTTCACTTCTCAAAATACACTGGACGAATTCAATAACTTCAAACCTGATGATTTTGAAGCTTAAGCATTGTTCTTTTTGCCCGCTTTTGCTATTTCATATTCTACAAGCACGTGTGCATTTTTTTCCAGCCTACCCTTGTATCTGTGTTAAATCATGTAAAGCTAATTATTTTGATCATTTCATTACATCTTAATAGTGTATAATAACAACTAATAAATTATTTAAGCATGCTTTGGAAACTACAGTAGGAGGCAGTTGTGATTGTAGGACCTTGTTAATTTGGCCAAGTGACAAATTTAAGTAAACCAGTAATGCCCACTTGGGAAATTGCTTTAGAGAAATCAATAAATTGCCAAATTGATTCACAGGTTTGTAATAGTCTCATGAAGTCATTCATGATTCAGTATACAGTAGCCAGGAGGTAATTTAATTTAATTTAATTTAATTGCAATAGAGCACAGGCTCCGGTGGCAATATCCCTACACACCCATCTTCCCCCTATCCTGCACCCACCTACATTTGCCCTCTACAAATTTTATCTTTAAATTCCTTCAAAGTTTTCGGTAAATTATTCATCATTTCTCTTGGTAACTCATTCCAATCCCTGACACCCTTACCTAAAAAAGAGAATCTTCCCACACCCTTGTGCCTGAAATCGAGTGCTAGCTTGTGGTCATGGTCATCTTTTCCCTTCCATGCACTACTTTTCATACCTATTGCAATATCTTTCCATGCCTCATCACCAGTATATGCCCTGTACACTCCCATGACCCTCCTCATCCTCCTCCTGTCTTGCAATGAATCCCATTCCAGCTCCTTTATCATATCCGTCACTGATTGCATTCTGCGATAATTTCCAGAAACAAATCTAGCAGCCCTTATTTGCACCCTCTCCAACTCCTGTATTTGATACGTAAAATGAGGGTCCCATACTACACTACCATATTCGAGCAATGGTCTGACCAAAGTTTTGTAACCCAATTCCTTGACTTCTCTCATACATCCCCTCATCACTCTATCCAACAAGTGCAGAACTTTGAAACCTTTTCCTACCACCTGTCCTATGTGTCCTGCCCAGTTAAGTTTGTTATCAAAAGTAATTCCAAGATATTTGCATTTCAAGTCTTCAGCAAGCAATTCTTTCCCCACCTTATATTCATAATTAACCTTTTGTTTTTTATTTGTGTATCTAATAAGCTGACTCTTCTTTCCATTTATCTTCATTCCATGTTTACCAACCGAATTAGATATCCTGTCCAGATCACCCTGCAACTGTTTACAATCCTCTATCGTTTTGATTCTTTTATACAGCATTATGTCATCTGCAAACGATCTAATTTCAGATAGTAAACAATCAACACAATTATTCATTAGAATAATGAATAGCAACGGTCCCAATACGCTACTCTGTGGCACTCCCATTTTTACTTCCACTTCTTTTGATACTACATTTCCTACCCTAACTTTCTGTTTTCTACCTTTTAAAAATTCCTCTACCCAGCAAATCACTTTCTCATCCACTCCAATGGTTTTTACCTTATTTACTACAATTTTATGGCTTACTCTGTCAAACGCCTTAGACAGATCTAGTGCTACACTATCAATTTGGCCTCCCTTGTCCATTTCATCTGAAATATCTTGCATATATCCCACCAACTGAGATTCGCATGAATATCCTTGCCTGAAACCATGTTGCCTGCTTGAAAACCAATTACGTTCCTCACATATATTTCTGATGTGGTTGCATATCAATCTTTCCATTAATTTACCTACCACTGATGTCAAACTGATTGGCCTGTAATTCTCTTTTTCTCACCCCTCCCTTATGTACCGGTACTACTATTGCACTTTTCCAGTCCTGTGGTAAGCAGCAAGTGTCGGTATTAGTGACATATATACAGTTTTCAGATATTCAAATACTCAGCAGAAAATATGTGGCAAGGCAGAAAGACCAACTGACTAGGAGCTTGACCATAAATTTTGTGAACGTCGAGTAATGGTTTGCTTAACACAGTTTGTTGCTCTAGGGAAGAATACTGGGGATGTATCTGTGGACTGTAATAGACAGGTTGGTGACAGCAGCATAAGAAAACTTCATCAAAGGGCTTAAATTTGACCAATTGCTTTATTACTAGTGCCAACTAAACAGTCAGATTTGTGACATGTCAACACCTGTTAGGATTTAAATGTTGTTGGAGTGAGAAGAAATTTGATGACTAATACAATTAGAATTCACACGTCTGCAGCAAAATTTAGTTAGTCCTAACTTCTGACTGTTTATTTTACCAATTTCTGACATGAAAAAATGCCATTTTCAGAAATTCCATGTATCAAAATGATTCAGTACAAAATCACATGGAAATTAATACTTGCTTATTCTATCCGAAAAATTTCAAGTATAACACAAACTAGTTTTAATTTCTGTAATGGATATGCAGTAATCATAGATTCAACTTTTTTTTATGCACTAATATTGAGTTAAAAATTAAATAATTTAATTTATTTTAGTTCAAATTCTGTTTTTCATACTTGATGTTATTTTATTATAACATCCAAAATGTAGGTCCCGCCATCTGTTGTACTTCAAAATTTGTCAGACTATCTTCATAGGTTAAAGCTGAGATATTCCAGTTTTCTCTTCAAAAATATCTGTAGCATAAACAGAGTAATGCAAAATATTTTAGCACAAAGCTTACTTGATTTGTTAATGTGTGACACTCACTTAAAAGAGAAGCTTATCTGTTGGTGACTGTTGAAAACAGATTTGCTGCTTCATTAAACTTCAGTTCCAAATTCTTTTTTGTTTTACAAGAATGTCTTTTTTTTTAGCATAATTATGGTCCTATTTATTACAATATCTGAAATAAGCATTTAGTTAATTTTCCCCACATTTAAAAATACAGAGTTAAAAAAAAGCTGCATTTAACTGCTATTTGGAAGAAAATACATGTATGAGGTTTCTATCCTAATGATTTTTTGTCTACTAACTTCTTGAACATTTCTGTTACATTATAAAGAAACCTCCAAAAATCATTCATTTTAAATTTTGTACTCAGTGTAATTAAATTACTTCCATTAAATTCTGTATTATTAGCTCAGACTGACACCGTGTGTAATCTGTGATGTAATTGTTTCTCCAGCTTACTCATACTAAAATGTTCACTGTTATCATGAACTCTTTCCACCCTTCCTTTATTTTTTCATTTTCTTGCCACATTACAATTAATATTTTAATCCTGCCACTAATGACACTAAAATGTCTTCATCCTTGTATGACTGATTTGTAGGTAACTCAGGAATATATTTGAATTTGATGATACTACGTTAAGAATAGGTACTCATTTACTCTATAAATGTAATTACTAGCATCAGTGATACCGTGTTATTGTGCACTAAATTAAATGTTCAGCATAATTTTTGAACGTTCTGCCCTCTCTGCCTTACCTCCTTAATGGATTGAGATTGCAGTATCATGCCAAGCAAATTTAGATTTGCATTCAATGTGATCAACGTTGAAACATTTGAATGTGTTGTCATTCTTTTGTATGATAATACACTATTCTGGATTGAACCATTTGGTCTACACTGTACATGTGACCTGAATGTAATTTATTGTTTCCAGTCTTGTTAGATTTTTGCAGTTTTAGTTGAGGTTTTGCATCTTTATCTAACGATCTACAGATCACATAATCACCAAAAATTAATGTCTGAGAACAAACTAGAACCAGTGACTTGCTGGTCCAAAATTAATAACACCTGTGAGCCAACTGGTGCGAAATGTTTATTGCAAATCCATATAATTATTCATAAAAATAAATAACATAATCTTTATGTTTTAGTGCATTTTATTATTTCAAAGTTTATAATACATTGTTTAACCATTTATAGCATGTTTTATCCTTAGGAGAAGTAAATAAATGTATGGCAGGTCACATGGTTGTGGATGGTTAGTTATCAAGTCCTTTTTACTAGAAGTCAGCATTATCTGGAAGATAAAATTCAGCTCTTTATAGAAAATTAAAAAAGTTACATTTTTGTGAAAATATTTAGTCAAATAAGTATATGCCATTATTTTGTAATAAAGCAAACTTCATTACTCAACACAAAATTATTTATTTAAAATACTGTCGAAAGGGGTGAGAATTGTTTAAGGGTTAAGAACCGTCAGCGGGAAGGGAGAATTCATATTTAACACCTTCAATTTTTCCAGTTCAATTTTTCTTCATTTTTGGTGACAATTTGTTAGCTTGGATACATGTTAATACTTCTATGTAACATTAATAATTTTACTTCAAAAATTCCATGCAAAAAAAAAAAGAATTTCAACTTTTTGTAATTTTCATTTTGCTGGCAAAACTTTTGGTGCTGCTGATGTCTCCATTATTAGATTATCTTGACAGTGTGTTGCGGGGCATGGGAAACTCCTGTGCTAGTATAGGTAGGAGTTTTACTTTTGTTTTGGCGTTTGAATGCAGGTAATCTTCAATTTTCTTAGTCAAATGATTGAAAATTTGGGTTAGTATTGTCAGTTTGATGATGACAGATGAACTAAAAGTTTATGATGATGACTAGGTTCCTATAAAATTTGTAAAAAATAAATTTGGAAGGTTTATTTTTCCAGAGAACCAGGAACAGCTGCATTAGGAAAGAAAGAAATCTTGAAAAAGCTAACTTCTTCTAAACAAGTTTCACTAGATGCAAGTTTTACTTTGTGTCTCTTTTATGTTACCATTGTGTTAAATAATCATTATGATTTTCTTTGAATCATTGATAACTTTTTATTTCTAAAAAAATTACTTGTTCAGATATTATATTGTCTAAAACTGCTTAAAACAATGAAACCTCGTCTTTCTGGAAATACTCACTTCAATCATAAAATGTTTGCTTTGCTGTGCTAAAAACTGTGACAGTTCTCACCCCATACAAGACATACATCCATACTTATATCATCCCCTTACCTAAACGGGTAGACCTAAAATTCTCAGGAATAATGCATAAGGACCTCCATTACATTAATAAAAATGGCATTGGAATCAGGGCACTGCACTAAGAAGAAAGTAAGAAAATAAAAAATCCAGCAATTTTGATAATTCTTTCCCTGTTTAACGATACTCCTTATTGTGCATAATAGTTGTTTCTCCATAGATGAGTACACTTATACGCCTGAAAACATCATCTGTTTTGGCATGGTCTACTAACTGTCAGTTATTATTGGTGAGCAGCTCCTTGCTTGCTTATATTAAGTGAACATTTTATTAGTACTAATACTGATTGCTTGCAAGAATATGGAAAATATTTTGACAACTTAGATTGCAAATTCAAAGAGAATATTACCAGAAATGTCATAGCTGCCAAGGATACTTAGAATGTGACAGATTTTTTTTTTTTTTTTTTTTTTTCTGTTTACTATGAGTATTTTACATTATGAATTGTAAGAGGATAAAATTATTGAAATTATAAACTAGCTCATTGCATAAATTTCTCAAGGTAAACACAATAAAATACTATATAAAACTTATAACGAAATTTCAGAAAATTCAATATGACATTATTCAAGACAAAATTAAATCAAATTTATTGTTATTTGGAACTTAAATTCTGGTCTTGTGCATCAAGTTTGAGCTCAAGTAGTAGAGTCCATTTTATCACAAAGGACCCTAAACAAAACTTCTGAAATGTGTAATTAGAATTTTGTTATTAAATATTTAATCCTTAGCTGTCATGAAATAAAATGGCTTCCAAAGATCACATTGTAAGTTGCTGATAATTTAACTATAATCCTAGTCCTACTGAATAATTGTAAGTATAGTTAAAATAAGTAATCGTCACTTACCACAGTTGGCATCAGTTTGTCAGAGAATATGTACAGTTGAAAATGTGTTGGTGAAATTTTAGTGTATTAGCACTTCAATGGCAGAATATAGTGTGGAATAGAGTGTTCTTTAGTGCATACTGCAAATTGTTCGATAGCAGTTGGTGGGATGGTTCCAACTAGGGTTGTAAAGAAGGTCATCTTTGGAGATGCGGATGTTCAGTGCATGACATCTACGGATGTTTAGCAGATACGGAGGTTCAGGACCGGATTAAGACAGAGCGGGGCCTGTAGCAAATGTGAAGAAGGGGCCCTAGATTTTTGCAGTTAAGGGGAAATTGTAGGGCCCATCTAGCCTAGGCACGGGGGGCCCTCCAGAAAGCACGAGGCCCGTAGCATTTGCTACCTCCTGCTATGTGGTTAATCCGGTACTGCGGAGGTTGAAAAATAAATTTATAGTTATGTATAGAATTCTGTCAGTGGCTGCATTGTCTGCAAGGCTTGCGCATGCTCAGTCCCTTACTTCTTTTAACTTGACAAAGGGTTTAACCGAAAATATTGTATTTTCTGTTTTTGTGCGTCATTTTGTGTTGCTGCTACCCTCCTCCCTTCATATTTGGCGACTGTTGGGTGTATTTTATCTATCCTTTCCATATAAATATTGGCTCGCAGCAGTTCTTTCATTCCATTGTTACTTTTATAATCATTTAGATTTTAATATTTTATCAAAAACAAACTTACAATTAAAATAAGTATATTTTTAATCGTAAATTCTACATTTTGCATAAGGAAGTCTATTTCCATATAATACCACCATATTGATTTATTTTTTGCCCCATATGTCAACAACAAAAAACATGGGATGATTTCACAAGTGAATTAAATTATTTACATAACTACACAAGTGTCAATAAAACAATCTTTGTGATATGAATTGTTCATGGTTTGACTAATTCGAGTGTCAAACACAAGGCCACATCACTGCACATCTCTGTGCCCACCACCCACTTTTCCACTGATCTAGTGGCCCAGTCCATTTTGTAGGACCCAGAATGATCCAATTTTCCAATAAAGGATTCTTGTCGGGTTGTAAAGGGGATGAAGGACTACATTTAGGATGTGTTTGATGTTGGACTTCCAGACAACCAACCAACCAGACAACCATCCAACAAGCTATGGTGTTGTATTGTGATTGAAAGAAACATGCTGCAAGTGTGACATATGGACACCAGTGTACCCCAAGAAAGTATAAAAGTAAAGGACTGCTTGGAACGCTTTATTAGACCCCCTTCTAGTAGTGCGAGTGGGTGAGCACATACTACAGTAGTTCTACACAGCTATCCTATAAGTGGACTGTGATTAGACTACTTTACTTTATATGCAATTTCAAACTTGTAAATTGATTGTTTAGCTAACACCACTGTTCAGTTCATTGTAGCTCGTAAGGAAAAATAATTACGTTGTTGTTATTTAAGATATGATTGGCTGCATCTTGTATAAATAGAAAAGAATAATTATATTGGAATATGAAGAAAACCTTCATTATACATCGGCATTAAAAATTGTGGAAGTGGAGGTAGGATTCCATGCAGAAGTTCCACACTTGCAGATGAGTAGTTCCGTTATATCTCTAGTTACAACTGGGAACAATGGAAGAGGAAAGAAAAGAGTTAGGTCACAAATTGGAAAGAACTTACTGAGGGCCTGACAATGTGGAATGTTGGTATAGAGGGAAGTTACATTGATGTAACCTGACCTCAAAAACATCTTGGTTCACAAATAGCCTCCATCAGACTCTCTGAAAACACCATACGGATCTTTTCCTTGTAATAGACCTTGCTGCAAAACCTACAACATTCATCCTCCCACTACTACATGTTGCAGCCCTGCTACAGGGGAATCCTTTCCCATCATTGGATATTCCATGTGCTCCACAACAGCTAACTTGCTGCCACTGCACCAGTTCCTATATAGGACTGCCACAATTTTCGACCAGAATGAATGGCCACAGACAAACAGTCCTCACCCGCAATTTATATCTTCCAATACCACAACATGCTAACTACAACAATTCTAACAACCTCATTGACTGTTTCACTGTGAGAGTAATCAGAGCTTTCCCCGAAACCACCGCCGCCTCAGAACTTCGGAGATGGTAACTTTCATATCAAAATATCCTAGATACTAGTCATCCACCTGGCCTCAACCAACGATAAAATTCCATTTTTTGACCGATCACTAATTATTATTAGTATTATCATTGAACTAGTTAAAAAAAAAATTATGTCTAATTTTTTAACATTCTACACCCTTTAGTTCTAGTACTAATTCTAAATATTATTTATATATAACATCTCAGTCTCTCCTGACATATCGATAATGCAGTCAGTCATGTGTTAAACTTCGGGATTTGCACACCTCCTGAACCGCATGACTCATTTCCTACAGCATGAATAAGGTGTAAAACTGAAATATTGTGTATTCTAAAGTTTGTCATATATGTTTTTCACTCGTCGCAGCCTTCAACTTTGGTGAGTGATGAGTCATTTTCCATTTCCTTTTAATTTATATTGCCTAAAGCCTTTTCCTTTTTCTGTAGTTTCATTACTTATTATGTTTTTAATCCCCCCACTTCTTTTTCTCATGGAGTACATATACCTGCTTCAAGGAATCTGTTGCCATGAAAATTTGCATGGAAAAGATGGGCAATACAACTTTGAATTTAAGTCTGAATGTGATAAGGAAATACATAATATAGTTGCTGAGATAGGGCTTATGTAAATCCATTTAAGAATGAAAGCTGTATTGATGTATAGCCCAACTCACAGCCAATTTGTTTAGTGTCACCTTCAGTCAAGGGGGATTATTTCTCGTTAATGTTTTGATTTTTCCAATTTTACTCTTCTAGTTCCAAGGGACTGTGATTAATGTTTCACATATTTTTTAATATATTAGTAATTTATGAATGTTAAATGAAATTATGAATAGGTTTAAAATTTAACCCTTATGGAGTGCCATTCATATGTTTATTTCTTTGCTAACTGTAATTATAATGATGGTGTAATACAAGTTCACGAGAACATCTTTGAATGGTAAAAAGTCATATCATAAATAAATAATGCTGTTATGGTTAGACTCTTTTTCTATATTCCACGTGTTGTTATTATTATTATACCCCCCAATCTCCTTGCACCACTAATTTTGAATTTAAGAAATTATAATCTTAAATTTTGTCACTATTTCAGAAAAATTATTTCAATAAAGTAAGGACAACTTGCAAGGGAACCATATGCAGAACCTAAGTAACCCTTCTAAATGTTTTGAAGAAGAATCTGGATAAAATGCTGAAATGTAGAAAATTGACAATTTTGTAATAGTCACTTTCCAAAGTAATGGACAGATCAAGAATCTAATTAAGATCTGCCGCAAACAGAGAACGCTGTTGTAAGTCACCTCACAAGAACACCCTCTGAAGGTTCCTCCATTCATAAGAGATATTTATGTGTAAGAATACATTATCCTGTCTGTAGATAAGCAACAAATACACTTCAGTTGCTGGATGTCATTACTTCAAAGTGGCACAGTCACTTATATAGACACGAGTTTGATATCCAATAATGGACTCTGTCACAAAATGTATGTAATTCCCCTTAAGAATAAGGACGTTTCTGACTTTGGAACCATCCATTCTCACCATAAGGTTCTCTGTGAGAGGCAAAACCCTGTACAAGTAAATTTACTTATTTAAATTTTTATGGGAAATTACATTTATTTGAATTTGGGGGAAATGATCTCATGACGACAATATCCAAAATCAGTGCAGATTTGATGTTAAATGTCTGCACATCTGTCTAAAACTCTGTCTATTAATTGTAGTTCCATATTTTCAAAAACATAATCCATGGACTTTGAGTCCATGAATGTTAGATGAAAGAGACCGAATCTCTGATACCCTAAATTCTGACACAAAATAATGAGTAAGTGTGTCCTTAGTCACAGAGAACCATCTAGGACAAGATAATCCAAAATCAAACCTGTTCCTTTAGAGTGATGCTCTTTGCAGTGGTGGTGTGGAAAAGAAAATATATTTCTTATTTTCCATTCAGGGAAGTGAGAGTGATTCATTCATGTAAGCACAGCAATGTAGAAGATGTGAAAAGAAATTTTTGTGTTAATTTTTATACAGTAAAAGTGGCGATAGGACATTTAGAGGCCTCTCACATTAGGAACTGGAATTAAGAAAAGGATTAATTTAATTCCACCCTGTTTCATTTTGTTGTAGTGTAATATTCAAATGATTTATTTTAAGTGTTCCTCTTACTGTATTGAAGATAGTGGCTAGCATATAACTTAAATATTAAGTGTGGCACAACCTATGTCATGTTATGTGACCAGAAGATTATTAATATATACACTCCTGGAAATTGAAATAAGAACACATTGACGCCGGTGTGTAAGACCCACCATACTTGCTCCGGACACTACGAGAGGGCTGTACAAGCAATGATCAAACGCACGGCACAGCGGACACACCAGGAACAGCAATGTTGGCCGTCGAAGGGCGCTAGCTGCGCAGCGGTTGGGCACCGCTGCAGTCAGTGTCAGCCAGTTTGCTGTGGTATACGGAGCTCCATCTCAGTCTTTAATACTGGTAGCATGCCGCGACAGCGTGTACGTGAACCGTATGTGCAGTTGACGGACTTTGAGCGAGGGCGTATAGTGGGCATGCGGGAGGACGTACCGCCGAATTGCTCAACATGTGGGGCGCGAGGTCTCCACAGTACATCGATGTTGTCGCCAGTGGTCGGCGGAAGGTGCACGTGCCCGTCGACCTGGGTCCGGACAGCAGCGACGCACGGACGCACGCCAAGACCGTCGCATCCTACGCAGTGCCGTAGGGGACCGCACCGCCACTTCCCGGCAAATTAGGGACACTGTTGCTCCTGGGGTATCAGAGAGGACCATTTGCAACCGTCTCCATGAAGCTGGGCTACGGTGTATGGAGGGATGAATGGAGACGTGTCGTCTTCAGTGATGAGAGTCGCTTCTGCCTCTGTGCCAATGATGGTCATATGCGTGTTTGGCGCAACAGGTGAGCGCCACAATCAGGACTGCATACGACTGAGGCACACAGGGCCAACACCCGGCATCATGGTGTGGGGAGTGATCTCCTTCACTGGCCGTACACCTCTGGTGATCGTCGAAGGGACACTGAACAGTGCACGGTACATTCAAACCGTCATCGAACCCATCGTTCTACCATTCCTAGACCTGCAAGGGAACATGCTGTTCCAACAGGACAATGCACGTCCACATGTATCCCGTGCCACCCAACGTGCTCTAGAAGGTGTAAGTCAACTACCCTGGCCAGCGAGATCTCCGGATCTGTCCCCCATTGAGCATGTTTGGGACTGGATGAAACGTCGTCTCACGCAGTCTGCACGTCCAGCACGAACGCTGGTCCAGCTGAGGTGCCAGGTGGAAATGGCTTGGCATGCCGTTCCACAGGACTACATCCAGCACCTCTACGATCGTCTCCATGGGAGAATTACAGCCTGCATTGCTGCGAAAGGAGGATATACACGGTACTAGTGCCGACATTGTGCATGCTCTGTTGCCTGTGTCTATGTGCCTATGGTTCTGTCTGTGTGATCATGTGTTATATCTGACCCCAGGAATGTGTATATAAAGTTTCCCATTCCTGGGACAATGAATTCACGGTGTTCTTATTTCAATTTCCAGGAGTGTATATGTATTTACACAAGTATTTCATAAATTAGTAAAGAGAATGTGATCAAACTAGGAAATAAACTACCATTATACATAAACATAAACATGCTATTTAAATCAATTGATCTCATGACTTTTCTGAAAAATAATAAATAAAAATTAATTTTCAAGTAGCCTGTAAATTGTTTAGATCTAGAAACATGGTGTTTGCTTACCTGTATTGCTTCCATTTATGATTTTCACACCAATAGGTATGACTGAAAAGAAAAATAAGAGTTTATTGTTACTACATTTATTAGTGAAGTGCATTGGTCATCAGAAATATAAAGAAAATAATCTATGTGTAATGTTTGGAGGTAATTAGTTATAAAAGTGGGTGAAGAAGAGGCCTGATCCATTATAAAAATGTCACTGAAATGAGTGAAAATTCACAGGGAAACAGGTGAACCACTAATTATAGGAAATTTTCCTCATGTATGTCATTGTTCTGTTCACTGGGAAGTTCAATTGGCACCTACTGTTTATTTGAAATGATGAGTTAATTTTGAGACTGAACAATGTACCATCTGAGAATTACTGTTTTGCCTCTGACTTTTATGGTTTCCCAAAAATTCCAAATGAGCTTTGTAATTTATACAAACTTGCACCTGGCACATCTTTTATATAATAAGAATGAGTATTGTGAAGAACAATACTGATGCTAAAGAACATTTGATTACATTTGAACATTATAAATTTAATGAAAGAAGACCATTGATACTTTTTTTCTTCTCACATTAGAACTTTCTCTGTGCTTATGCTCCAGTACTTTTGAGTTTACTTGAGTTAATGAATGAGGACTATTTCAAAATATAAGCAGATGATTATGAGAGATACTTATGACTGAATGCCTTTCTTACTAGGAATAAATATCATTTGCGATTATTTAGAATGTGATTTTAGATCTGTTTAATATATTGATTTTCGTTATATACCTATATAATTCATTTAAAAAATTATAAATATTGAACATAAAATTTGATATATTTTTTAATAAAAACAATTTAAAATCTGCATCTATTCTCTATAAATATATCCAAATTATTTGTAATTGCTGCAGTAATATAAATTTCAGCTGGATTAATTAATATTTTAAAGATATTTTTTGGTCCTATCAAAAATCTTATTTGTTTTGTATCATTTAAAACTGAAACCAAATGAAGCAATGCAAATGCAAATGTTGAGCTGCTAAACAATACCGTTGAGTAGTTTTACGAATTTCTGTGGCTAGCAGTATAAAATAAATTTTCTTATTTGGAAAGTAATTTTACTTTTCAGAATAATCTTCCTTAAGATTATTAGAATTACTCCAGCCGCAGTAACATAACATAGGTTTAGCCCCATTTAAATGTCTAGAAACTGTATCACACACTATTTTTGAGTTTTGCTCGTTTTTTTCTACACCCTCCTTTGTACCTCCTCCAGCTCCTGTATTTGATACTAAAAATGTGGGTCCCATACTGTGCCATATTATTCAAGCAATGGTCTGACCAAAGTTTTATTCCTTCACCTCTCTGATACATCTCCTCATCACTCTCTCTGATAAATGAAGAATTTTGAAACCTTTCCATACCATCTGCCTATATGAGTCTACTATCAAATGTTATGCCAAGATATTTATTCTTCAGCTCCTCAACAAGCAATTTCTTACCCTCACTATAGTCATAAACAAAATTTACTTCTTTTTATCTGTGTACCTAATAAACTGGTTCTTGTTGGCATTTATCTTCATTCCATGTTGACCAATCCTGCTAGATATACTGTCCAAATCCCCCTGCAGCTGTTGATCCATCTCCCATTTTGATCCTATCATATAACATAATGTTACCTGCAAACAACTTCTGTTATCTTGGTTGCCCGGGTGGAACTGCATCAATGTTTTTAAACCTGACTTTTCAGCTATCATTCTGTGATAATACTCTGATGAAAGTTACAGAATGATGGCTGAAACATCAGGTTTTGAAAAAATTGATGATGTTCCACCCAGATAACCAAGATAACATGGAAAGTGATTGCAGAAGTCTACACAATCATTTAACCTAACTTCTAATGGTAAATCATTAACACAATCATTCATTACAATAATGAATGGCAATGGTCCCAATACATTACCCTATGGAATCCCATTTTCACTTCTCTTCTGATACTGCATTTCCTCTCTTTCCACTCTTTGCTTTCTACCCGTTAAGAATTTTTCTGTCTAGTAAGTCACTTTTTCATCCACTTCAATGCTTTATACCTTATTTAACACCATTTTATGGCCCATTCTTGTCAAATTCCTGGTAATGATTTAGTGCTACACTATCATCTTGGTCTTGCTTGTCCAGTTCATTTGGAATATTCTTGCGTGTAGTCCGCTAACTGAAAGTCACATGGATATTCTTCTCTAAAACAGTGTTGGCAATTCGAAAATCATCAGAGTGATATCTAACTTCTTTGATCCTTTTTTTTTTTTTTTTTGTACGATATGTTTCATAATGCGTTGCAGCCATACAGAGTGCAAAGAGAGTTGGAGCTAGGCCACATCCCTGTTCCAGTCCATTCATGATTGGTAATGTATTGGAGATGTTATTTTGATAAATTACATGTCCAAACTCTTAGCATTCTTCTTGGGCAGAAACTTTTTTGAGGCATGTTCCGCACAACTCCCCATCTGGACCATTCCCCAAACCTTCCACATTGCTGAATGTTTGAGACAGGATGTTGCTTGTAGTAGAGTACAAAGAACACATTACACGCTGAAGGATGTAGACTGAACTGTCGATATTTTATCCTAGGATGCAGCATACTTGGACAGTATAGGAGCCAATTTTTAACATTACACATGACATAAGCTACTTAACTGTAACATATGATTAAATTGTGAAAATAACAGTGTTTTTAAAATCCTTTTGGTGTTCACAGTATACTTGTAGAGCAGTATTGGTGAAATAATCAAAAGGATATAATTTTAATACAAATTCATTTCAAGCAGAGGCAAAGTGTGATTCATAAATGCATTTCAATTGGCATTATTTTTGGAAATGGTAGTAGAAAAGCAGTAAACTTGGAAGTAATGGAACACCAAGAGGTACCATACGCTTAACAGATAGCTCATTTTATGTAAATTTGGAGATTATTAAATGAGTTTGCTATGCATAACTGGCCAACAGCAGAAAATGTTATTCTAACTTAGATTATTGTTCAAATGTTACCACTTCTTATTCATATCTATTTTATACAATAAAATCAGATATTTTTTTTGCAGCAAAGTTATTAAAGTTAGGAGCTAAAACAAAACAGTCCAAGTAGGATACTGAAATGGAACACAAATGCCAAACTTAATTATATTGTGCATCTAACAATGAAAGTTTGTTATTTTGATCATTGATCAGTGATTGTACAGGATTGAGAGAATCATTGCTTCATTTACTAATTCAAATCTCTCATGGAAAATTACAATTGTGGCAACTTAACAGAAGACTTGACTTGCTTAGAAATTGAGGATGCATTAAGGAAAATGAAAAGTGGAAAAGTAACTGGTATGAATGAATTATTAGGGGAAATGTTAAGACCAGGAGGTGTGTGAATACTCTGGTTATGCAGTAGTCTGAGATTAGTGTGAAAGGGAAAACGATTTCAGAATACCATCTCAAGAAGGGGATAAAGGAAAATAAAGGAAAATGTCCGAATTACAGAGCATTACAGAGCATTCTGTGAAAGAAGTTTACTGAGAGAATAGTGTGGGGAAACTGATTTGTGAAAGAATCTATATGGATTTAGTCTGGGAATATCAATAGCAGCTTAATGTTTACAGTAAGGCGATTTCAAGAGATATGCTTGGAAAACATAATCATATCATTTGTGACATTGTGAAAGCATTTCACAACATCTGCAGAGAGAAAGTTTGGGAAAGATTGAAATAGAAAGGAATTAACAAAGGAGTGCTTGAGAGATATAAAAATATGTATGAGGGATGTTAGAGTTATGTGAAATTGGGCATGGAAAGAAAATCATAGGTCATATTAGGCTTCAGCAGGTGAGTGCTGTTGAGTTTATGGATGAAATTATAAAGGAGGTGGACTGCAAGCCCCTGAAGGAAGACATGGTGTTTGTGGATGATGTAAAGGTACGGCAGAAATGCAAGAACAGCTGGATGTATGACATGAGTTAGAGAAATCTTACAGAGTATGATTCCTTGAAAAAAAAAGAAAAAAAAAAGAAGAATATAAATTACAATTTGGTAGGACGATAGGCTAGTCAGGATGTCAAATGCAGAAATCAGGAATTGAAGATTGTAGGATCATTCAAGTATTTGGGAAATTTGTTAGAAGAGAATGAGAGACGAAGGAAACAAATTAAAGATGCAAAAGAGCACAAGAATTCTACATATGTGGCAGGGACAGATATGGAGCCAGGATATGTCATCAATGGGATTATTTGCAATACTGTATGCCAATACTGAGACATGATTCTAAAGCATGGATGGTGAATGAAAGTGATTTTACCAGAATTCAAGCCACTGAGATGAAGTTTTGGAGGAGTAAGGTGCTGCTAGATTTGACAAGTTGCGTAATGAGCATGTCAGCACTTCACACCAGGAAATGTCGCCACCTAAACAGCATAGAATTGAAAGATCAAGGCTCTAATGGTATGGGTACATTTAGAGGATGAGTGACAAAAGGATGCCAAATAAAATTTATAATGTGAGATTGGAAGGGAAAAGGTCTCAAGGAAGACTACCGGACAGAGAAATTAAAAGGATCAAAATGAGTGTGCAGTATAGAGGAGTGAGATGGACAGTAGTGGAAGAGGAGGAATTGTGGAATGTCAGGTACCAGAGAGAACTGTGTTCCTGGCCATATGCTGAAAGCTGTTCATGAAAATGGTAATGTACCATCTGAAACTCTAGGTACGCTTTACCTAATAAGGTTACTGAGTCCAGTTACCCTGGTATGATAAAGGAATAATATGTTGCCAATTTATGTACTAAAACAACTGAATAAGCTTTCTCTCTAGACCAGTTTACTTTACATAAAGAAAAATCTGTTACAAAAACAGCCATTCTGAAAATAATAAAAATAGCTTCAGAGGATCAAAGAAGAAAGAGAGATTTAAACCATGGAATCAAAATACTATACAGCTATGTTCTTCTCTCATATGTACCATTATGATCACAGTAGGAAATAAACATTTCTTTTTGTATTTCTAATTTATTCTTCAATGCATACCAGAGCTAATTATTTTTAGTTTACATACCTTTGGTGCTTGCTTGTAAAGACATGTATTAATTTTGAAGGCTGTCTCACATGCATCTGCACCTTCTGCAAACACATAAGAAAAAAGTTTAAAAACCAAGTAAAACTAGTAAGGGAAATACTTAATTTTTGGATTTGATTTAGTAGGAAAAATTGCATACTGTATCAGTTATCAACAAAAGTAAATGTAAGTTGAAAAGAGTATCATGTGAGATGTTTCAGTTCGTACACATCTGATCCCCTTGCATTATGTCCCACCTCTTACATGACTTAAGTTTTTTACCAAAATATTGTAAAGTATGTTTATTCTGGCCCTACCATTTTAATATGTGAGAAGTGACTGGTGTCTTTCCCCTATCCTTCCTTATTTTAAAATAATTATTAAGATAGAGAAAGGAGTCACCACTCATCACAATTTACTGTTATATAGTGCGGAAACACTGATGTGATTGATACTACTGATGTGGTCTGGGCTCTAGGGGTGGGAATAGGATTTAGTGCATTGAGCAAATTTCCAATAAACTGCAAGATGGGTGACGAGACTATATTTATTCATGGAAAAGTTAGTGGAAACAAGTTTGCAGGAGTGTAAGCATTAAGTCTAATATGTTTGGGAACTATTTTGAGCTAGGTTAAAGATTTTTTTAGAGCTTGAAGAAGAATTTTCTATCCTATTAATTGTTGGGAAATCAGAAGTAATTGTTTAGGAAATTTTTAGCCTAGAAGCATTGTCAAGTGCTGTGGCGCACTATAAAAGACCTTCCTTCTTGATTGTTGTCATCAGTATTAAAATCTCAGTTTGTGCTGGTCATAGACCTGTGCTACTTATAGGTTCAAAATTATGTAAAAATGTCTTAAGGTTAGTAAACGTAGAAGCATAGTAAAGGGGATGTGGAACACTTTGGCATACTACTTATGTATTTTAGACCACATTTTTTTTATTTTTTATTTTATTTTATTTATTTATTTATTTATTGCAAGTTTTGAGGATATAAGCCACAACTGTTTGTCCTGCAACAGATGGCGGTTGGCTTATTGGTTCAAATTTAGAATAACATAAATGGTTTGATACAAAATGGTATCACACTGACCTGTCAATGTAAAAGAAGAAGAATATTTTAAAAGAAGTTTGAGATGTATGGACTGTTGGAAACGTTACCTTCTCCAAAATTATAAATCCCTAATTATAATCTTTCACTGCCACAACTCATTCCCCTTGCAAACAACTCCTGTTTGTTCTGTAAACCACTGATTCATCCAAACTGTAGAAACCATATACCAGCCAGTCTGACCTTCCTCAACAGCTCATCTTATTAAACTAGTAGAGGTGTAAACCAGTGGCGGATCCAGGATTTTGATTTGGGAGGGGCTTGGCGGATTTTGGTTTGGGGAGGGGTAGGGAGGCTTTATAGTCATGCCGCCCTTAATAAAAAATGAGTAAAGCTGAAAAATAAAAGATCTGGTGTAAACTATATTCTGCCACACTCCCTGACTTCTTCCAAATCTTGGGTTATTCACACCATTATTATCTGCCACACTAGTTCTCAGGCTTCTTTCTCCTCCCAACTTTCTTTGTCAAACCCATTAGTTGTAAAGATGGCACCCTTTTTCAGATTCCCTATTCTCTGTCTGACGTGAAAGGATTCAAATTCTCTCTCATTCCAAAATTTCCTTACACCATATAAATAAATAAATAAATATATCGCATCAGCCTATGGCACTCTCCACTTATGTTATTCTTTGCTTCTTAGAGACAAAGTCTCATGACAGTTGGAAGATAGATGATACAGAATCCAGCCTCCAACCAATTCCATCTGGACCTATCACCATTCCATAGAAATAACCATTAGTACAATTCTAACATTATTAAGATTCTGATCTTGCTTCACACTACTCTTTCAAAATCTTAACATTATTAAAACATAAAAATTCACATTATGCAGATCACATATGATTATTATTAGTACTTACTCTCATCCTTACAAGCTGTCAGTGCCTTTCCTGCAACCTCTTTTAAGTCATCTGGTAACATTGATACTGCAGCATCGACATCAAACACTCCATCCTCTGTCATCTGTAATAGAAATATCATCCATAATAATAAAAAATATTTTCTTGGTATTAATCATATGTATTTTGCACCAACTATATAGTAAGGAGTGAAAATTAATGAAGTAGGTGCTGTAAGGTAATATGTAATTAATACTACTGTATATTAATATATAACAGTATTCAAGTTTGTTATTATGGTTCATCCATTTTAAAAATTTTTAACCCAATTTTAAATTTATCCAGTTATTACTTTTACTTTCAAAATAAAGTAAGAAATGAAGTATTGATTATGTTTGTCAGTGTCAGATTTTACATTTTAAAACACACTATTTTGATCTACCTATTTCTCATTTAAAAATACTTACACAAGATAACTGGACAAAGATGCATTTCATATAGCACTGAAATAAAAAAATAATAAATATGATTAGTACAATACAATAATTATGTAAACATAAGAAGTAGACAGATGATTCAGTGAATAATAATGATAACAGCATTAAAATATAATAACCACAAAATTAAATATACTGGCAAATTGATATTCAAATTAATGCTTAAAAGACTGGAAACAAAGAATTAGAGTAGGAAACATATTGATTATTCTATGTATGCTAATGACTGTGTTCATGGTTGATCCAGTTGTATGTTGTTTGAAAATGACATCATGTTGTAAAATAGGATTAAAAACCATCACCTCTACACTTAAAGAAATCCAGATTTGTTTAGGCCCTATCATGATACAACAAGCATTGAAACTGTTTTTATTAACGTGTGCTTTAATTTTTTAAATCAGCATCACACTAACACCCTAGTATATATCAATGGATCTAAGAATGTTAATAGAGTGAGGTTCTCTGAAGAATTCTCTCAAATGGTGTATAGCTATGAGCTAAATATCAGGTGCAGTGTCATTGTAGTGGAATATTACACTGTACTGATGTCACTCTAGTATATAAAATTAAGTCTCCACAGAAGTCTATCATATGCTGTGACAAAGTAATATTAGCTGTCTTGCTGTTATTTAACTCTATTGTGTTCTCTTCTTACTAACATCCTTAGCCTTCTTTTCTCCCAGATATAGTCTATGTGTTTTGTGCTATTCTTTATTTTTTTATTTGTGAATAAGCATTTCTTGCCCCATTCTTATTATAACTGAACTGTTATGAATTTCTTTCCACATTGTGAATATTTATGAAATATTTCTTCCATCCTGAAATATATACCTTTTTAGAATTGAACCTTTAACTATCTTTAATTCTGGGCACTGGCTTACTGAATCCTAAAAATTATAACAGGCTTTATTAGAAAGATATCCAGCATGTTTTATCCCTATCTGTCTGCGAAACATGTAACAACATTCTGTGTATGCTAAGCATATTTTTTATTTGTGTAATGTGTAGTTTATGATATTGGGAACTGTCTCAGCATTCAAATTGATGATTGTGGGAAAAAACTAATACCCGGTGACCGGAACTCAATCGAATCCCACTGTACTTGCCTGATGGAGGGTGTGTCACCTTATTAACTCTGTTTTACATTGG
Source organism: Vandiemenella viatica (assembly GCA_031002005.1). Taxonomy (NCBI): domain Eukaryota; kingdom Metazoa; phylum Arthropoda; class Insecta; order Orthoptera; family Morabidae; genus Vandiemenella; species Vandiemenella viatica. The sequence goes on from JARYHS010008074.1 coordinate 66,037,793, forward strand.
TAGTTTAATTTCTAGTTTGTACATCTCTGTTAACTTATTGAATCCTATCCTTTGCAGTGAAACCCATACAGACTGATCCTCTATTGTCTGAACATGCACTGCACTCTTTTGACCTGGTGTCCTGTACTGCAGACTTGCTCCGGTGGCAATTTCCCTACACACCCATCTTCCCCTTTTTCTGCACCAACCTACATTTGCCCTTTACAAATTTTAACTTTAAATTCTTTCACGGTTTTTGGCAAATTAGTCATCATTTCACTTGGTAACCTATTCCAGTCCCTGACACCCTTGCCTAAAAGAGAGAATTTCCTGCACCCTTGTCCCTGAAATTGAGTGCCAGCTTATAGTCATGGTCATCTTTTCCCTTCCATACATTACTTTTAATTCTTACACCAATCGCTTTCCATGCCTCATCACCAATATACACCTTGAACATTCCAATGACCCTCTTCACCATCCTCCTGTCTTGCAATAAATCCCATTCCAGCTCTTTTATCGTATCTGTTACTGATTGCATTCTCCAATAATTTCCATAAACAAATATATACCAGCCCTTTTTTTGAGCCCTCTCCAACTCCAGTATTTAATACTCAAAATGTGGGTCCCATACTGCACTACCATATTCAAGCAATGATCTGACCAAAGTTTTGTAACCCAATTCCTTTACTTCTCTCGTACATACCCTCATTACTCTTTTTAACAAGTGCTGAATTTTGAAGCTTCTCCTACTACCTGTCCAATGTGTGCTGGCCAGTTAAGCTTGTCACCAAATGTAATGCCAAGATATTTACATTTCAAGTCTTCAACAATCAATTCTTTCCCCACCTTATAATCATAATCAACCTTTAGTTTTTTATTTGTGCATCTAATAAGCTGACTCTTCATTGCATTTATCTTCATCCCATGTTTACCAACCCAATTAGATATACTGTCCAGATCACCCTGCAGCTGTTTACAGTCCTCTACCATTTTGATCCTTTTATAAAGCTTTATGTATTTCTGTTGCCCTTCTGGTATGAGTTTGAGGGAGATATTTTGTCAGAAAAGTTTCTGTGCAAATATTATGTAGTGAATATTATATTATTGCACAGAGAGATTAGGTAACAGAATTGTCGCTCAACTTGATTTTTTCATTGACAGTCTCACTGTTTTCTTTAGAGATATCTAACTATTAGTTTTTAAATTACCAATGATTACTTATTTTGTAACTATTTGTTTTTTCTGTAAAACTGTTGTTATTTATTTATTTGCAGTTTTGTTCTATAGCTATTTGTTTCACTATAATTATTTGTTTCTATATTGCTACTCTTATTTTTAACTAATATATAGAATAAAAAATTGTTAGAATACATTAGAAATCTACTTTGTGAATTTCATTTCAGTAGAAATAAGACTGGTTGAAATTATACCTTAAGTTTTGGATCATCAGCAAAATTCCCCTTCCTGCCATCTTCAATAGCACCTGTAAATTACATAAAAATAAATTTGCAAAATCGGGATTTAATAAAATGAAATGATTTTGGACACCATAAATATCCATTGTAGAGAAATTTGTTTGTTGTTAAAATTGCCTATTATGTAAAAGTGTAAACTGAATTTTGGAAATACAAATTGCTGTAGAAATATATGAAATGAATTATGTATTGTGGAGCTTGAAGGAAAATTAAAATTTTTGGTATATGAAATTAAAATACAATGTGGTGTAAATGTAAGTGGGGGACTCATGAGGTAATATAGCTACAGGAGGAACATATGATAAAAACCATGAAGTAAATTGATTTACAAAGGAATTACTGAGTAATGTTGTCAAGCACAATCTTATACCAAAATAAATTTCATATGGCATGGATGGCCGGGAGAACCCAGGGGGTAGTTTGGCCGTCAAGTGACAGAGTTTCGATTTCTACACATTTCATCTCTGTCATGGCTGGGCTCACAGTTAAATGCGGAAGCTGATTGAAACAATAAAGAAGCTAGAAGTGAGAAAGTTCACCACATTACTATTTTAATTTATAATTTTCTAAGTAAGCCGAGGGAAATGAACCATCAGTCAGCACATATAATAGTCAGATGGAGCAGGTGCAAAAAGAGAAACAAACAATAGAAGGAATGCAGGACAATGTCTTTCCACTTTGTAGGCTTCCGTACCATAATGTAAAAAATGGAACCCATATAATTTCGTTATGCCAATCTCTCTGTTTGCCACAGCCTCATATCGACTAGTTGTGATGAAATTTCAGACGAACATGTATTCTATTGACAACAAAAAAAAAAAAAAATTGTAAACAAGTAATAATAATGAAATAGTATACATACATGAGGGGCACTTGATTTCAGGCATAAGGGTGTAGGAAAATTTTCTTTCGTAGGAAAGGGAGTGAGGGACTGGAATAAATTGCCAAGAGAATTGATGAATAACTTACCGGAAACACTGAAAGAATTTAAAGTAAAAATTAGTAGAGGGCAAAAGTAGTTTGGGAGGGGAAGGGGAGGGGGTGTAGTGAGATTGACAACAGAGCGGGCACTCCATCGCAATTTTATCAATTATTATTATTAAAATATAAACAATCAACAAAGAATACTAACAGATTTTTGATAATGATTGAGATAATTTAATTTTCAATGGAAGAGATTAGGATCAATACATTTTCTGTTATTAATTTGGCACATATTATACAGTACATACTTTCAGCAACACCAGTCTCCCCAACACATGTCTGATGGAGCTGTTGCATCATTTCTTTCATGTCATCATCTTGTCCCTGAAAAGGGAAGAAAAGTATTATCCATTATCCAATCACATAGGGAAAAAAAAATTGTGTAAAAAATTGAAGTACATCAGTTTTGCTTGATGAATAGTTTCTTTTACTTTTTCAAATAAGTAAAGAAATAGATATTAGTCATTTAAAGGTCAAAATACAATCACGAGATGACTGACCTTAATTCAGGTAATTTCCTGGTTCTGGTGTTTCAAAAAGTTCCATGTTATGCAAGTCCATTTTACAAAATGTCAAAAAATAAAAACATGATCTTATATTTATTTGATTAAGAGAAACAACTTTATTAAATCAGTTTTCATAAAACTGTTTCAGCTGAGATACTTTATACATTTTGCTACACAGTGTTAAGCACTTTTGGAGTTGTCTTCTTTTTCTTTTTTTGTCTCTTTTAGTGGAAGGATCTTTGTTTAGGAAATATAATTCCACATGTTTGGTTAAGTCAAAACCTGTCTATGAAATATATGGAATTACTAGTTGTAGATTTTAAAGCTTTGTGTTTATGGTGTTGGTGTCCTATGGATTTTGTTTCTTTCCTTGTATATATATATATATAAAGCCTATCATTCCACATACTAAGAGCTATAGCTGCTGGAGGTTTGCGATGGGATGTTATATTTGTCAAATTAGAACAACCACCAGCAATGGAAGTTCTGATACTGTTCATTTCCCTTTACTTCTTGGATTGTTGCTTCATTTAAATTCAAGTTGTTTGAAAAATACAGGACATTCCCCCTCATTTTGAGTATGTCAAAAATCTATTTTTTTTTTGTTCTATCAAGGTGAAATGTCTTTTGAGAGATAATTTTTACAGTATTTTCAACAGAAGCAGTTCATAGCTAAAAAAATTAATAACATTATTTATACAAATTGAAACATAGTAACAATTTCTTTAATCAGTACTTTAAATACAATATAGTCAAGACAAAACAACAAAGTTTTAAAATATATTAAAAGGTACCTGAAGAAAAAATGGATTTAAAATTATTATGAATTTCAAAAGTCTAGTATGATTCAAATACTCAGCAAAAATTTGAAATGATATATGTTTTGGATTTAAATGCTCTTGTCACATTCCATATTGAAGAGGATTTCACAACTTTCAAGAGTTAAATCATATTCTGGGATGTAGTGTTTTATCAGATTTTTTTCTGAGTTCTCAAAATGCAGTAATATATGGGTGTTATATGGATTTCTTACTTTGCTGCAACTCTTGTGTTTAGGGTGTCCATTGCAATATTTTTTGGTACTTGACAAGACTGGAATCATTAATTCAATTTACAAACACCTCGGTGAGGGAAGAAGGCATTATGCAAGTGATACATTAGACTATAGTGGGACTAAACATATTGAACATCTTCCTAATAAAAGCTAATAATAATTTTGTGGAGTCTCAGTTTACAGAAGTAATAAATGGTAGTGAAACAGTTCTGATGGATACAGGAGGATTCAGTTGACTAGTGACCATAATTGAATGTGATTACATGTACAGTTATTAAAAGACATGTATTTCAGTGAAACATCAGTTTATGGAAAGATAACAGCCATACAGTGGCTGGGAAGTTTAAAAAGATAATAAGAAATATGGAAGAAATGTTATACATAATATATAACATAAAACCAGCCTTAAAAGGATGGTAAGAAGGCACAATAGAGTCAAATGCTGTTGAGAACTCTTGAAGCAAATGAACAAGGAATAAATTGCTAGAGAAAAGAGAGATATAGATATATATATATTTTTTTTGTAGGATGACCATTGAATGATGCACCTAGAAATTTCTCTAACTTTGATAGAAAACATGGGAAGAGAAAATACTCGCACAAATAGGGATAAACATGGGGAAGAAAAATGAAAAATGGCAGACGTCAGACTATCAGTGTTGGTAGGAAAAAAAATCGGAGCAAGAGCTTCTTCACACAAGTACAAATGAACAGAATAAATAATTTGAAACAGACACCAAGGATATGAAGGAATTAGGGAATCGAAGTAACAGTAAAGAGTCTGGTTATTAAAGAAGCACTTCAAGTATTAGTGGAAGACATGCATGAAATTTCAAATGAAATGGATAAAGGAGTTCAAGTTAGTACTGTAGCACTGGGTACTGGCAAGGTATTTGAGAGTGTGAGCCATAAAATGGTGGCAAAGAAGATAAAAACTGTAGTATGTTTAGCTGGGTAGAGGAATTCTTAGAAGTTAAAAAATAAAAAAGTATGGTACATGATGCAGTATCGAAAGAAATGGATATGAAAATAGAGAATCCAGGGTGTAGTGGTTTTTGACCATTGCTGTTCATGATTCAAATGAATATTTACGGTATGTCGGAGGTTTACAACTAGAAGATTGGTGGCAAGGAATGAGGAGGAATTCGGCCTTGGTATTTTGAAAGAGCCATTCAAAAATTTGTGTGGAGTGATTTCAGGAAACTCTGGAAAATTGAAATCCAGATGGCTGGATGGTGATAGCCCCCGAGTCCTCCTGATTATGAGGCCCAATGGTACTCACTAACCAGGCTCTGTGTTCACACACAAAGTTGGACTCAAGATGTAGAATCAACTCAGTATTACTCTCTTATTTCATACAAGCCATTGCTCGCAACCTTGTTCACTTGGGCTCTTAATGTACAGACCTCTCTCTTAAACCGATATCATCGAGAGCTTCATGGTCCACTGACTCACTGCATGTGCATTATTTTTACATGAAGGATCTCCACAACAATCTATAATTCAATAATATGATGGCACAAAAGGGTGGCAGGACGGGCAAAATATCACGAGTCCTCAGACAGAGAGGGCCACCGACTAAAGAGGGCCTGCCTCCCCATCAAACAGCCTCCGCCCCTAACGTCCTATGAGTTTGCCTCAAGGGTATAATTACACCACTGTATGTCACTCCTACACCAAAATCACAATAAAATTTTTCCGACTATAAATTCATACTAATTTGTACCCGCTTTTACCTTAATAGCTCAGTTTTTAGGCAAAAGGTCAAAATAAAACTACTGTACTCTGCTCATGTAATCATCCAAATTTTACAGGTTTTTTTTTTGAATCACGATTTACAAAAAATTGACACCAATTTCCTAACATTTTTCTCTTAATTTCTGAGTATTGCGACATAACATAAAATTAAACCAACCTACCTACCCTATCTTGTTCCTAGGACTAGCTGCTGTACATTTTTCGTTGAATCGATCGGATTTTGATAGGGTTTCGAGTAACCAATCTGTGTTCACTTTTGTCTTAAATTTCTCTGCTTTTCGCTTCCACATCAAAATTAAATCGACATAGTAATTATTAGTTGCTTGTATTTATTTAATATTTGTTTGAAGAAAAAGTATTCGTCAAAATATTTGGCAATACATATATAGGATAAAAGCTTTAATTTTCGATTAGCGGCAATTTTGATTAGAATGTTTTACAACCGGAAATCGACGTTAAAGCAGAGGGCATCAGTAATTTTTTTAAAAATAATTTAAATTGTTTTCATTTGTGTTCTGTTACTTAAATCATTACTTCATTTAAATGAAAGTAGTTCCACACTGATCGCTATGTATACAGCCTAGACTAAAATTAAATCTAGTATTTCGTGGCGTGATGTAAGTTATTAAGATTTATTTTTAATTTCCTTTACTTTCACTGATGGCATAGTTCACCCGCATGTAAATGCATTAGCCATTCAAACATTGTAATATCAATCTGAATCACGGATAACAAAAAAGAAAGATGTAAAAACCCGTGAAGATTTTTGATCAAATTTATATCGCGATGCAATTATTGCCACTAAAATACGATACAGTCAGGGGTGAGGCTAGGGGGCTCAATCCCCCCCCCCCACATTGTAATTTTGGAGACCTTTTTTTCCGAGGAGACTATAAACACCACCCCTTGCCCAACTCAAGCCCCCTGCCTCCAAAACCAAAATTCACTCAAGCCAAGCCAAGCCAAAATCCTGGATCCGCCCCTGGATACAGTACATGTATTAATATGCGTGTGATTGAAGTATTGTTTCTCTGGCGGCAAGTTTAGCGTAGTATGTGTTTAGGTTGAAATGCAACCTGGACGATGATGGCAAAGGAAAACTTTTGCTACAGCGCAAGGCACTAAGAATTACATTTAGCTTTATTTTATAACAATTCTATTTAGTTAATCAATTGCTAAGAAATGAATTGCCAGAAAACTGAAAGAAAAGTATGTATTTCGTTTAAATTGGCTTATTAATTATCAGTTGCTTTTTCTACTGGAATCGTTACTTGCATTGAATGAAATAAGTTCCAAATTGATCGCGATCTATGCGACCTAACCACGATTAAAAATAATATTAGTTGACATAACGTAAGTTGTTATTATTTAGTTTTAGCATCCTTCATTTTCACTTGGTTCAATATTTCAGCCGCATGTAAGCTGTGTCAGCCGTTAAAAGATTGATCTTCATCACAGATAATAAGAAAGAAAGGTGTAAGAAGAAACCCGTGAAGGTTTTGGATCACATTTATATGGCGATGCATGATGACAGTGACATGCGATACAGGGAACGTATTAATTCGCGTGTGATTGAAGCTTTGATTTTCTAACAGCAATATTAGTGGAGATTGTGGTTAGGCTGAAATATAACCTGGACCAAGTTGACATCTGAAACTTTTTTCTAAAGCACAAGGGGCGAGAAATTACATTGAGCTTTATTTTATAACAATTCTATTTAGTTAAGCAACTGCAAAGAAATTAACTGCCAGAACAATCCGTCAAACCCGTCATTTCTGACGGGGTTTGAGGCTATTTATAAAATAACTTGAAACATTAAATGTGATATAAATGCCTGTTATTTCTTAATTCTTTCTGGGACTCATGGTGGGAGGATGCGAAAACTATTATCTGCCATTTTTTTAAAAAAATAAGAAGAAGAATTCTGTCATTTTTTCGTTGAATGCGGTTTACGCAAAACGTACTGGTCTGGTTTTGATGGTGTTTCGATTAATATGCTGCCCATGGTCTCCGGGGTATCAGAAATTTTGTTGTGAGATCGAAAAAATGAAATATTTGGGATGGTTTTCCGTTGAAAGCGGTTAAAGATAAATAAATAAATAAATATAAACCTACTGGTCGGATTTTGAATGAGTTTCGACTATCCTACAATCTGTCGTCGCGCGGGTAAAGCAGACTGTTTCATTTGGAAAAATAAGATCAATAGTGACTGAACACAATTTAGCCTACACGAAACAACTAATTTTGACGGAATTTCGATTAATGTATAATTGTGATACCGCAGGTGAAATAGGGTATTTTTAATTTTGATATGACGTTGAATAAAATGAGAAGTTAAGGATAACGCAAATACTACTGGTTGTACATTGATGGGGTTGCGATTAATTTATAGCCTTTCGCCCCATGGACAAAATACAGAATGTTTCAATTGGATGCGACATCAGAAAGTGTTAGATTTAAGGAAAATTTTAGCTGAAAGCGATTCACGTTAATACTACTGACTGTACTTTGATGGGGTATTGATTAATGTACAGTCCGTGCTCCCATGAGTAGAATTAAGGAATTAAAAAAAAAAATGCACAAATTAGTATCAATTTAAAGATAAGTTACTACTAGCATTTGAAATGATTTCAGCGTTCGAGCGGCATCATATTATTTAGAGGAATTAAGTTAAACTCCCTTCGTACAAAAAGAAGTTGCATTCAATGGCTTACAGGAGCCATGGTATTTATGTTCTTGATCATGTTGATTTGAGAGCGTGGTCGTGGTGAGTACTATAACAGTCCACGCGAACGAAATTGCGGTCAATTGCTAGTTCAGAACAGTTGTAATTTATTTACATTAGCCCTAGAACTAACTAACAGTCCGAGATCCGGCAGCATGATTTCTACATCCATCTGATATTTGATTTAAATGTAATTTGTATGTACAATTATTAATAATAACAGAATAAGATTCTGCCGGTTTACCTATCAAAATATGGCTGCAAGTATTGTTAATCAAATTTTCGAAAAAGAAATTTAAAAAATTTCGTTCACTTGTTTTTTAGATGAATTATAATTCATTTAGCAGAGAGACACGTAAAGAACATAGAACGTTTGGTTTGCCTATGTAAAAGTGACCGCTGTTAAATATACGTAAGAGCGCACTTTACAGTACATCAGACAGTGTGATTCGCTATCTGTAACAGCTGGCAATCCCTACTTGCGGCCACTTATACATAGCCAACCCACACGTTCTATGTTCTTTACGTGTCTCTCTTCTAAATCAATTATAATTCATCTAAAAAAACAAGTGAACCAACTTTTTTTTTTTGAAAATTTAACTAAAAATACTTGCGGCCATATTTTGATAGGTATCCCAGCAGAATTGTATAACACTATCAATAATTATACATAAAAAATGCATTTCAATCAAATATCAGATGGACGTAGAAATCACGCAACCGAATCTTAGGCTGTAACTGCGAAGGGATTAGATAGAAATCCCCTTTGATAATGCATTATACGTTAGATTTTCGGAATAACAAGAAATGTGTGCAAATTATTTTATTGTTAGGTGTTTCCCCAAAATGGCAAATAGGTCTTTACCAGACATTTTACGCACCTGAAGCCAACCAGATAGAATGTTAATCGGCTTAACGATGTATGTAACAAAATACTGACAAAATGAAGTCTAAATACCACAAAAGTTCTATAAAACTGTAGCAGGAAGACGGGAAAAGCTCCCCACGATCTTCCAAACAGATGGTTTGATAAGTTCAGATACCTCAGTGTTCTTACCCAGAAATTTCTTATGATTATATATGCTAACTAGCTTAGTCGCTGGTCAGAAATGAGACCCAAATTAAATATCATCAAAAAAATTTAAAACTTTTTTCCCAATAACTGCTTACGAACAAACATCTTCTGTCCCAAGTAGTCTACGCCCGCCGGTAAATACTCCATTCCCACAAAAAATGATAATGTTTATTTTCTTACTGGCCTGTTGTTGTTGTTTTGTGTGTGTGTGCCCCTATGTATAAGTGTTGTTGTTGTTGTTGTTGTTGTTGTTGTTGTTGTTGTTTTTTTTTTTTCTTTTTTTTTTTTTTTAAAAGAGACGAGCACAAAACTGTAGCCGCCAACAAGCAAGCAGTTGTATCTTCTTACGATATGAGTGATATGCTAGATGGCGCAACTGAAATTCTGTTCATGTAGCTATTAGAAAATACAACTTTGAAAAAACATCCACAGGATTTTGGCGGCGAACAAAAACTTCTCGTTCTGCCTACCATTGAAAGATTGGGTTAACGGAGATGAAATGGAGTTGCCCGAATCTACAGCGAAAGGGTGCACGGAGGTTACAGACCTCTAGGCACAGACTAGTATCTTCACCACGCATCTTGTTAAGGAAATGCTATGAAAATAACTGATTCATCTTTGCTGGAACTGAGGAGGAGAATTAGTGCGCCTGCTGCTCGTCTCCTCCATTTGGGGGATTGATCTTCGAAGCAGATCAAATTACAAATTTTTAGAAGTCAATTCCATGTCGTAGACCCAAGAATAAGGTTTTTTTTATTCCTTCTCGTTCCTTATCCCCCAGTCCCATCCCGCCTCTAATGACCTCGACGTCGACGAGGCGTAAAGCAATAAAAAAAAAAGGTTTTTCAGTATTACATACTGAATCAGTCTGTCCTACGTGCCACAGCGTTAAACCTAGCATAAAAAAGGAATGGATGTTTTTCTATTCACCGGAACTGTGCGCTAATATAATACATGCGCTTTAGAGATGTGTCGTTCGCGAGTGAACCAATTGCTTTGAACAGTTCTTCTGATAGAACGAGTGAGCTGTCGCTCTCTAAAAGTGAACGGTAGTCCTTCTTGAAGTCCCTGAGTCGTTTGTCTGGCCAGAGTGTCGAACGGAACGCGGTCTCGTTTCAACTAACTTCAATCCGCCAACAAGTTAGTTGCTGCATTTTCACTGTCCGCCACGCATCACCCGACTGCTGTCCCCTCCACCCATGTTCCCTCTCTGTTCTGCACCTCTACACCTGTAATTGTTTATCCGCTCCGCTCGAAAGATTGAAAAGAACTAGTGCGATCGTTCGTTCTTCGCTCTTTTCTTTCCGGCGACGGGTGAGTCGTTCTCCGTTCCAGCGCTCAGTGGAACAGTGCCAGTGGTGAACGAGTTCGTTCCAACCGATCAGCTCTCTCTCTCTCTTGTACTGTGCTATATATTCTGTTACGTTTTTAATCTAAATTACGGCTCTGATGTATTTAAATGTCCACACTTCACGTTTAAGCATAATCGTGACGCTATATCTATTTTGGTATTTTTTCATAGTTTTGCGTTAAAGATGTGTCGTTTGCGAGTGAACCGGCCTTCAAAGCTGGGCAAATTTGCACAGAAAAAGGAAGCAGGATGCTGAGCGTAAAAAAGCCTCAAATATTATTTGTGAACAGTAACTTGCATTCGATTCAAGGCAAAAAGATTTGTGAAAGTAGTAGTGCTTTGTGGTTGTCCCTACAAATAAATGAATGAATGTATAATTAACCATTCTTTACTATTATCAAACTACCCTCTCAAAAATTTCCATCAATCCAAGCAGTATTTCATTGACGCTTTGAAACGGCCTTTTCTACGCGAAAATAATCTGATAGTATTTAAGGGAAAATGGGGGGTGTGGGATATTTCAGGATAAATAGAAATATAAATGAAACTAATCGTCTGTGAGATTAACGCACGAAATCAATCTAAATGTAAATAAAACGAACAGATAATACTCTCAGAACGAAAATAACCATTCTTTGTATTTAAAGTGAGCTAGTGAACCGTTCAAAAGAATTAGTTCTTTTCACTGAGTGGTCAAATAAGCGCCGCTCTTTTTAGTGTCACTTTGCCCACTTCTAAAGCGCTTCGCCCAACATACTACTGATTAATAATATCCATTTCAAGGAAAGGCAGCGAAAAAGTGCCATCAGCTGCGTTATGTTATATGTATTTTTATTTATATATGTATAAAGTATCTCTGCGACTGGGAAAATGGTATTATTTACATTTACAATGACAAGGTAAAACGCTTAATGATAACTGTGATCTCTCTTTGTTTTTTGTTTGTTTTTTACGGTCTTTTAACACGATACTGTAAAATAAACGCCTCGATAGTTAACAATGCTCTCATCCTTTCTTTAATGGTGATTGAGATAGTTTCTCGTAATCAACGAATTTGATAATATTTTTGTGAAGCAATTCAACTTTTTTTATTGTGCTGCAGTTCACTATGTGCCTTGCTGACCACTTGTTTAAGAGGCTTTCCTTCATGCCCTGTTGTTTGCTGTCAAATATGAATATGACCTGCCTCCCGGCTCCCACAATGAACTTCCCACTGAACCTTGGGTCATACGACAAGGAGACTTAAGGAGGTTCTGACAGTCTTACCACATCTTTTCACTCACCAGTCACATCATGCAATACTTAGACTGCATTACGATTTCTTTTCTAAACTCGCTGTGTAAGAAGATCTCGTATCATTGCATTGCGACATTAGATGCTACATAGCATCAGTGAATACTTACCCTGACGGTGACTGCTAGAAGCATGGTGACCACCAGCAGCGGGGTGCGGAGCGCTGTCATGGCTATCTGTCTTCTGGTGACGGTGTGTTTCGTGTCTGCATGCGAACTCGCTTTAAATGGCTGCAGAAATACCGCGATGGGAGTTGCTAATGACAGTCATCAGCTACAGCTACCGGGGCCTTGGCCGACTCAGCCGCCCGGGCCACAATTGCACACGTGACCCATACCTATGTCGACTTAATCTCCGAATTGAGCTGAAATAGCAACACAAAGATCTTTGAAAGCTCTCCTAGAGATTCTTTAACTTGATGATACTGACGATTAACTACTAGTCTACAGATACTGCAGTGCTTTCATGGAGTCTCCCGTAAGTCTGCAAAGATACGCGTGCAGTACTGTAGTCCGTGTGGCTTTTTTACCGTAGCTGTATGTGTGTGTGAAACGAAAATGATTCTTAGCTCTGTACTATCTGGGATCAAATTCTTATGAAGTAGAGATGGATCGTTCGCGAGTGAATCAGTTCTTTAGAGCAATTCTTTTAAAAGAGCGAGTGAGCAGTCGCTCACTAAAAAGTGAACGGTAGTTCTTCTAGGTGAGTCGGCTAATTCTGAAGATCAAGAAGAGCTTGTTCACGTGGGCTTTGTGGACTGTTGAGCTAAAAAAAAAAAAAAGTCTCAAATATAACTGAGCAAGTGAGCTAGTGAACCGTTCAAAAGAATTAGTTCTTTTCGAAGAGTGATCAAATGAACACCGCTCTTTTTAGTGAGTCACTTTGCTCACCTCTAATATGAAGCTAAGGATTTTTCCATCGAGATGATACGCCCTGCACCTGAGAAGTAAAATTATTATGGCTAGAGAGGCATTCAGTAGAAAAGTGAAGTTACTATGCGGACCTAAGAGAGACTGGTTTGTTTGTGTGTGGAGATTAAAGACGAATTTTAAGGAAAATAGATGAACGAAGACGGATCCCTTTTTCTAGACCCACGTTATGGATGTTGAGAATCATTGTAGCAGTGAAATTTGAGTACAGGTCGCGGAACGAGTTGCCCAGACAAGGGTAGTTTAAGAAAGGATAATATTAGCCAAGATCAGGAGCAGAAAGATGAACTGGATTGGGAAAAGTGTATATGATGTAAGCGTTTGCTAAAGCAGCAGGGATGGTGAAGTGTGGGTGGGGAAAAACAAGAAAAAGTTTCAGAACGAAGAGATAAATATTTAAGGCTCTGGTGTAGGACTCATGAAAATTTGTTTCATTCTTTCTCATTCGAGCTGTACGGCTCACCTACATGTGAAATAAGATAGTAATGCATAGGAAGCTCACATTAATTTGTATAGAATCTTTGGTGTTTTTCCTGAAATTTTAAAAACTGAAATCTCGGTGGGCGAACGGGTACTGCCACTAATAGATTCCTTCAATAGATTTATTCTCTTAGCACACATAAGAAAATAATTTTATTGATGTATAGCTCAGATGACCATAGTAACGCCCGCACGGCTATTTATTCAATAGATCAGGGGTGGCCAACCTGTGGCTCGCGAGCCACATGTGGCTCTTTGAAGGATTATTTGTGGCTCTCGATAAGTGTACCCGAGTTCCCTTTTCATTTTTGTGTTATTATATTTTTTTAAATGATTATTATTCTGTATGTGTTTCAAAATGTCTTTTAAATTACTGACAACAAATATGAAACACTAAGTGCAACGTTGCAGCAAATTTAATTTCCGTCCAAGTTAAGAATGATATGACTCATCGAAAACTGCGCGAACGAACATAAACAGTGGCGTAATTGACCTACTGCAGACCGATTTTGAATTTGTAAACTTTGATTGCAACGGACAGTTGACATTGTGCTCTGGAGGAAACAATTTGTATCACTCTTGCTACGGGTATAATTTGTAATCTGGAATTATTGATAAGTTAACCATAATTTGTTTCGTAGTATGTAACACGCGTAGTTAACTATAATTTGTTTCGTAGTATGTAACACGTGTTTTATTGTTTTAATAACACAAAACTTGTATTTTCTAAATTTACATATTTTTTCCAGTTCTTTTAAAAATATGACGACAGAGAACGAAAAAAAAAAAAAAAAATACGAGCAAGAAAATAGAAGTTTTAATAATGAGTGGGAGAAGAATTTCTTTTTTATTGACAGTAACGGAAAAGCTTTATGTGTTACTTGTAATTCTATGGTAAAAAATTACAAAGCTAGCAATATACGTCGACATCATGAAACCAATCATCCTCAGTATCCACCAAATTGCAAATTAAGATCAGATAAACTTGCTTTTGAAAATAGATTTCAAGACTTGAGATATTTTAAATAGCCTCTTGGTTTTTTTCTAAGTCCATTTGAAATTAACATACTTCAAGGTGATTTTTCCATTTCCAATATAATTATGACCCAAAAAGCATCTGGAGAATTAGAATTAATAGAGATGCAAGAAGATCAAGGTCTACAATTAAAATATAAATCGACGCCGATTACTGAATTTTGGAAATTTGTACCAGAATCGAAGTATCCTGAATTAAAAAGGCTGCTTCTCGAATTATTTCAATATTCGGAACAACGTACTTATGTGAATCATTTATTCCACTTTAAAATTCGTGAAATCCAAACACCGATCAGTATTAACTAACCAGCATCACAAAGAATTACTGAGAACTGCTGCCTCCAATTATTCACCAAATTTTAAAGAATTATCAAGAGAAGTAAAATAAATGTGATTAATTTTTAATATTTAAATTCAATACACATAATTTGTAGTTTTATTCATATCTTTTCAATCAATATAATTTCTGCAAAAAAAATTATTTTCTTTTTTGCATACCTTTTAAATACGTATTTAATTGCGGCTCGCGAAAAATTTAAAATTTTGAAAAATGGCTTGGGCTATCAAGAAGCTTAGCCACCCCTGCAATAGATCATACTTTACTGAGTAATATTTAAAGCATGAATACATCTTTAAGTAAAGTCGGCAAACAGTGAAATTTCTTAAATGAATGTTTCATTGTACTTTAGGTGATATTGTTCACATATTACATACATCTTATGCTATGAGCACATACAGGGCGTTCGCCGGAAAACGCTACCCTCCCAGTCTGTTGCCGTCGGCAACTTGCTCGGACAGTGGTGCCAGCAGCTCCCGCCACACGGCACCGTGAATCACCGCACTGTTTAACACCTCCGCTTCCCCAACAGTGCAGTGACGCAGTATAATGGGACCCTTACATTGTTAAGAACGGTTTCTTTGCATTGTAGCTAGTTTGTGACTTCAGTCTCTTATTAATCAGTGTTGTGAATAAACGTTTCTTTGCGGTTTGGCTGGTTTGGGGATTCATACTCTTACTAATCTGTACCGTGTTTGAGTGTGAGTAAAATTATGGTTCGTTACAGTTTGCAACAAAGAATATTTCTCTACGATACGTATGTGAAGAAGAAGTCGTTTAAAAAGTGTCGCAGTAAATTTCGTCGCGAATTTCCTGGCGCTTTACTGCCAGCTAAATCAACAATTCTGCGTCTGGTTAAAAAAGTAAGAGAAACGGATTCATTTTTTAACAAAAAGAGACTGTCGGTCAAACGTATTCTCACAGAGGAGAAAATTGAAGATATCGCTTTTCGACTAGAACAGTCACCCAAAAAATCATTAAGTCAGTTAGGGCAGCGTGTGTTTCGAAATATGTTCAGAAGATGTGAAATGTGCATTACACAAGAGGGTCAACACTTCCAGCATCTTTTATAAGGTAAGCTAATGAATTAGGTCACATTTAAATGCTTAGCACATACAAGCTTATGAAGTTTATGAAGCGTAATTATTATGAAATAGTCCGCGGCTGACGGTCGAACAATGCCGGAAGCTGACCGCTCGCTCGCGGGGAGCAGTTTCTTCCTTGTAGCGCTAACAGTGGGTTGCGTTTCCCGGCGAACGCCCTGTATAACTACATTATCAAGAGGGTACGATATTGTTGACCACTGGTTCTAAGTAAGTTATATGCCGAATATTTTCCTTTGTTCAAAACAACCCATTCCTTAAAAGTTTGGCTTAATAGTCCCACATAGTTTCGCAGTTTTAAGGTAGTCTTTCACAAACCAATCAGTTTTTAACACTTCAGAACAACTAGTACGAAACTAGTGATGTAGATAAATGGTTAGATCAATCATATAAGTGTATTGAATGCGAAAGTAGAGATAAATACTATCGATACTACGGCTGCTTGTACGCTTGTACCATGGCAATTACAGGTAATGAAGACGAGGAACAACATAACTGACTACAATCAACACATTAGGTAATTTCGACAAAAATGAACAAGGGAAAAAAAAAAAAAATCGGTGAAGCACATGTTGAAGTTAAAAAGAACCTTGGTAAGTTGAACGCGAAAACATTCGAGTTATAAGAGGTTTCAACTTATAAAGGGTTTGAGTTGGAGAGGTTTGTAGGTAAATATTCGACTTGCATAGGTTTAGATTCTATCCTACCTACTTTTGAGTTACAGAGGCGCAATAAATAAAAATTCGTGAGGCAGAGCTAATGTTTATTCTCAATTTAAAAATTTGTTGGTATACATAAAAAACCAAAGGTAAGATAAAATACATAAATTATACAATTTTTTAAAAAATAATCAGTTTTTTTTCTTTTTATTTTGCTTTAAATAATTTGAGCATTCTATATCTATAGTATTACCTACAGTATACAGAGTAGGAAATGTTTTTTTTCTTCTGCATTGCTGTATTTCTCCATAAAATTCCTTAAGATATTTAACGCTGCTCTTGCCTCTTTGGTGAAAACTAACGGAACGTATGGTTCATTAATTCAGTCTTCTACATCATCAACATCATTAATTTTGAGCAACTGAACCCGTAATTTCGTCATCAGATGGCAATCCAGCAGTGGAAACTTAATCATCGCACGTAAGGAAGTAATTTAAAAATGAACGAGTTGTACAGGTAGTAGAATCAAACATTGATATGTTCGAGATTAAATATCTATATACATATTTTTTTGAGTTATAGAGGGAAAATATACACTGATATACCTTGTAGGGAAATACTGATTATTTCTACTTATCGAGGTCTAAGATTTCCAGTAATGGAGGATTTGGGTCTTGAAGGGAACAAGGTTTTGTTTGGAATTGTAGAGGTTTACGATTGAACGAGGTTCGACTTACCAAGGTTCTACTGTATCCCTCTTGTTCTCCATTTTTTTTTTTTTTTTTTTTTTTCTCTTCTCTATGCCACGTCGAGGTCACAGAGGCGGGAAAGGACTGGGAGCAGAGAAGGGATTTGCCAGGAATATGGGGAAACCATGGAAGACCAAGACCAAAATCTGGATGGCCAGACGGGGATTCAAACCCGTGTCCTGCCCGAGCGTTACCGCTCACCCACTACTCGGTCCGGATTTACAGTATAACGTCCGAACTAATGAGAGTCGTAGCGAGCGAGCTTCACATAACTAAAGCAACGCTTTGCCATGGGGGAATGTCAGATAAAGTGGCCGTAAATATTAATGGAGAGTTCGAGATTGGAAACAAGTTTCGTGGCAGGCGCCTTAACCGCTGAGCAACAACATCGCTCGCTTCAGTCAGCTGATCTTATTCCATAAGTTTGTTAGAAACAGAATAATATGAAAAAAAGTTGTTAAAATTTCTTATCGACAGCGATTTTTTCAATCCTATGGTTAGATAATTACGGGGGAGATACATTGCTAACGATTTTGGGAGCTATAATTTCGCAAAATACACAGCTAAATGTCCCAAAACAATACTACAATTTTTAATACCTGTTCGAAGATAACACATGCCACCTCTTTGTATCATGCATTGGAGGTAGGCCTGCGCTTTCTCCCCTCCCCCCCCCTTTTTCGTTTCAGCCATACATTTCCTCTTCTGAGTTTCAATGTTGCCACCTTAGCAATTTTGTCGCTAGATTTGGTGAATTTTGAAGTTCGACAGCGATATTATTAAATGTGTTATCGCTAAAAAATTATTTGGTGATTTTTAGTAATATTTTGAAAATATACTCCCTTCATTTCAACTACATTATTTTGGAGAAAATCGTTCTTATGAGTGTGGAAAATACTCTTTGCCAGGACAAAGATAACAAAACAGTAGATCTTGCCTCAGAACTCAGATTTTATGACAAAAAAATTGACGAACCCCCATAGCAATGGCATGGTATTAATTATGTTTAATGGAACAAACAATGTCACTGAATTTTGTGGTGAATTTAGAAAAGACAAGAATGCTGCTAAAATAAATACTTTTTTGGCGTTATCTGATCTAGCCATATCTGCTTTATCAATTCCTCACACGAATGCTGCAGTAAAGAGGATTTTCAGTAGAATGAAAATTGTTAAAGACAAATTGAAAAATATGGTAGGATGCCTGTAAATACTCTTGATAGCATTCTTTTTATAAGGAATCAGTTAATTGTGAAAAAACCACTGCAGTTACGAGCTTCCGGCTGATATGATTGCAGCAATTGGTAAAGATACTAAATATTCTTTTCAAACTAAGACTGACGATTCATCACATCCTTCCACATTTGCAAATTCTGCAACTCAAACGATAGACCAAGATGATGAAGAATAAATACCGCCTGAAGAATTTGATGTTGATTTTTAATACAATACTATGTTGAATTTAATGAAAATACTAATTATTAAAATATTTTTATGTTACTTCCTTTACATTTTCCGTTATTTTATTTAGCGATTTCTAGCGAATCTTTTTGTTCTAAATATCCCGTAATCTAGTGCGTTTTTAGATCAGGTCTAGCCACACTGCTGAGTTTTCTTCCTACGTCGCCAGCAGAGCGCCCTTGTGCAATACCGATTATGCCGCCCCCTGTCTAACTACAGCCAGTGGTGGATCTAGGAAATTTCCGAACCGGGTAAAAAAAACTGTGAGATTGCCGCCCCTTCGAACATTATTTTCCGGCCCCATTGTTGCCATACCGAGTGTCGCCAGCCGCCCGAAGCAGCTGTTGAGCAAAATAATACGCTGTAAATTTCGTCGCGGCGACAATGGAGTGGCAACTATCGCCGGGCGGCGACTGTCGATCACTCGTTTTGCCGCCCCCCTTGATGTGCCGCCCGCGTGCGATGCACACCTTGCACGCCCGCTTACGGCGGGCCTGGTCGCCGGTAGGGGAGACTGGGTACGATTGTGACAGTCCTCATATTAGCCAAACTATAAGGAATACCGGGAAGGGGAGGGGGAGGGGGTAGAGAGGAGCGGCGTACCTGTCTGAACGTGTTTCACAGTATAGCCTCAGCCATCGCGTCATATTAACAATCCTAGAGGCCTAGATTACTTTTTAACAGTCAAAAGTACGTGTTTTTGTTGGTTTGGGATGGAGTGTATTGGGTACGGTTGTGACATATTTTCGGGGTACGGTTGTGACAAGTAATTTTTTGTTTTTGATGCCGAGAAAACGCTTGAGGAAGACCGACAGTTGTACGAGGCACATTAGTCACGGTTACTTTTGCAGTAAATGCCTTGGGAAATACTATCCCTCTTTTACTTATATTTCCACGGGATAGTTATCATCACGTTCATTTTGTTAGCGACGGACCGGTAGGATTGATGGGGACTGCAAATCCTTCAGGCTGGATGCATTGTTCCTAGGATATCTCGAACATTTTAAGAAATTTTCTAATGCTTCTCCAACGCATTGAGTCTTGTCAGTGCTGGATAACCATTGCTCGCATATCCACATTAATACATTGGATATTTGTAAAGAAAATGGAATCACTTTGCTTTCGTTTCCTCCACACTGTTCGTACAACCTGCAGCTCTTGGATGACCTGTCTTCGCGCCCATAAAAAAATCTTCTGTTACTAATACTACTCGTGATGGATAGATGCGGAGTCACAGTGCCAATCTACGATATATCACGTATTATCAAAATGATCTATATCAAGACTTTTATAATAACTATTGATGCTACAATGCCTTATTACTTATAACCGATTAAAGTGTTCCCAGATTAATTTCTATTGTTATGTAAAAATTAAATTTTCCAGAAGAAGATTAAGTTACATTATATTTGATATCTTTTTTTTTTGCTGTCGTCAGTCTTTCGACTGGTTTGATGCAATCCTCCATCCCTTCCTATCCTGTTCTAACCTCTTCATTTCTACATACCCCTTACAGCCCACGTCCTCAATTATCTATTTCATATATTCTAATCTCTGTCTTCCTCTGCAGTTCTTACCTTCGACTGTTCCCGCCACTAACAAATTAACCAATCCAGCATGTCTCAAAATATGACCTACCAGCCTATTGATATTATTTGAAATAAAAGTGATTTTAGACCATTTTGTTGTATTTTTGAACCTGTCACTACCGACCCCAAGCACTGTCACAACTGCCCCTGGGGTGTGGTCGGTTGTGACATTTTTTTTTCTTTTCTGATTTGTTGCTATGACTTTACCATCGTACTTAGGGACAAAACTTTAGTATTTATACGTAGGAAAATGTACATTTCACTATAAAAATCACCTTTCTTCCGAGTAACTGGCATACTAAGAAAATTATGAGCGATCAAATTAAAATTGTCACAACCGTACCCAGTCTCCCCTACTCTTTCATTCTCTGGCTCACTCTTGCGTTTTCTTTATCTGAAAATGTCCTCTTTTTCATAATTGGTTTTTCTTCAGTCAGATCCTTTACCTCCGAAATTTTTCCTGAGTTTGCTGGGTAATGGATCCTCCGACTGATCCAAACATGATGGTGTATGGCCCCCAGAATCCTTTGCCCTACTTGGCCCAGAGAACTGGCCCCGGATTGAACCGATTGGGTTAGTATTTTACGTATGTTTTGCCATCATGATAGTTGCGTGAAGCTTGGTTGGTGGGATAGAGTTCAGCTCCAACCGAGAGTAAAACCAAGTTTGTTAGACCTGGAATTTATATGAGCAGTCGTTCCTAACATGGAAGCAGACGCTGACCAGGGAGCAGCCCGATGCGTGTACAGAGTACAGACGCGCCTGGGTTTAATATCTTCTCTTTTTTCGGGGTTTATTTCCTAGGTTCTTCTACCCTCTAAGCCGTTGGGAAACACTTCCTCTTCGGCCCTTGAGACCGTTGACCATCTTCGCCTAGTTAGACTCTATAACAGGGTGCTACCATCCGAAGTCAGATGGACCCAAGTTTTTTAACGAGGTTTATACTCCTCCTGCTCTTCCTTCCTCACCACTTGCATAGTGAAGCCCCGGGCTTGCAACCGGCAGTGGCGTAATTACCTGCGCTATTATTTTAAAAGTTTTTCGTCTATGGGTCTATTTTGCAGCTATTAAATAAACACATCTTTCTACGAAACTTCATGACAAATGACAAAGAGGCGGTACGTCATAAGGTTTTTGTTGGTAACAGAATCTAAAAACTTTTCAGCGTATCCAAAACAATATTTGCTATCTTGAATTTTCTTCAGTTATGAGGTTGGAAATTTTTTAATAACTTTGGCTGTCACACATTACAAAGCACAAAAATAAATAAAAAATGTTTCAAGATTAATTATTAGATTTCGGAAGACCCATCAAACAAACGCAAAAAAGCTTCTCGTGTTTATTTTTTTTTGGGGGGGGGGGGGGCGGGAGGCGGACGAGGAGACAGCAGATCCCCAATTTGTCTACGGATCTGTTTTGTACATAAAATAGATACTGGGACAGTTAGAAAGAAGGAAAATTGAAGCATCTCAAACTGTGATGTTATAGAAAGGTATAAAAAATTAAATAAAGCCCCAAGATAAGAAATAAAGAGAGACTGTAAACAAGCTACAAAAAAGTTAGTAAAACGGAAGTGGAACGACTAAGATACAAAATCAAACAGAATCAAACAATGTTGCATTAAATTCTAGGAAACAGAAAGCAATAAAGTAAATTATTACTGGTAGAAACTATATTGACAAAAGTGCAGGAAGAAAATTGGAATATATTTGTCAGCCACACAGACAGATAGAAATGTACTCAGTCTCTGTTTTTTTAATACAGACCGACTACAACAAAAATATATGTTGAGATAGGTACACGAGAACTGTAAAAACGCTACAAATGTCTCGGGAAGATAACAGACATTTGATTCAAAATGACGCGATTGCGGAAACATACGGACTGGATCTCACAGTCATAGAAGAGACAAATCAATCTCTCTAGGGAAGAAAAAGAAACAGAACAGATTTTTTAACATTACTCTTACATCACGTAAAAAAAGAGAGAAAGTCTTAAGAGGCATGACAGCAGTGAGAAGATGGTGTCTCTTTATAAAAGATTTAGCGGTCTTTGCAGACGTCATGATACTATCGATTTATTCTCGAGATTTACGTTGCGCCCAATCTAATAGTAGCTCTCACGACGTTTCGATCGAGGCCTGTGATATTCTTCAGATGTCAAGTCTTCTGTTGAGTTGATATGATACAGCGTAAATTTTAAAAAAATGCAACAAATACATTTCATATATAAAAAAACCTACATGTAGTAAATTACAAACAATTAAACATAGGAAAAGCCTATTTTAAACTAACATTTCACTAACATCTGACGCTATCCTAGCAACATCTATCCGCTTTTACGAGCGTGGTGGGTGAACGGATAACGTTCTGGCCTCGCATTCGGGAGGACGCGGTTTCGAATCCCCGTCCGGGCATCCAGATTTGGGTTTTCCACTGTTTCCCCAAATCACTCCAGGCGAATGCCGGGATGCTTCCTTCAAAAATACCATGGCCGAATTCCTTCCCGTTCCTTGACCCCAGTCCCATCCCGCCTCTAATGATCTTAGCCGTCGACGATCAAGGAATCGTCACAGAAGTTCTCTTTTTACTAAGTGTTGAAGTAAGGACCGAACAGTGATAGTAACAAGCAGCGACTGCGATATCACTTCTCGAGAAACGAGTGTAAAAATTACAGGGGCATAAGCCCTCTTAAACATAGCATACAAAATATCGTCGAAAATATCCATATCTAGGCAGCAGTTCGTAGCAGAAATCAAACAATCGGACTTCAATCAAAAACAAATTGTTTCGGCGCCCAGCTTAATGTTCGAGGACCATTTAAATCTTAAACACCTAATAAAATAATGTTGGTAGCATTGCCAACAGGGCAGGAATAAGTAGTAATGCATATTGTGTCTGTGTACTCGTATTTTGGTCGTACAGCAACAAATGTTGAGCGTATTAGTTGAAAAGATTTAAACTAAGAAAAAGTACATCCATTCTCGTAACAACGCATAACGTAATTTCATAAAAAATGAAACTATCATATGAATTATGGTACAATTTGGACGTAAAACTCTTGTCTATAAACAGAATAAAATTTTGAAAGTTGCCCGAGAACATGTCGACCGAAAATGAACTGCACATCAGTGCATCTTAAAAAAAAAAAAAAAAAAAAAAAAAAAACCAAGCGTATTCGGTGAGCGGTAACGCTCTGGCCTCGCATTTCGTAGGACGCTGGTTTCAAATACCCGTCCGGGCATCCAGATTTGAGTTTTCCACGGTTTACCCAAATCACTCCAGTCGAATTCTGGGATGCTTCCTACAAAAGGCCATGGCCGACTTCCTCGTCTCCAGTTCTTTCCCGTCTCTAATTACCTCGATGTCGACGAGGCGTTAAGTCAAAAGCATTAAAAAATGAGGAGACGGTATTTGAAACTAACATTAGTCTAATTACTTTCCTGAGGTAACTTATTGAATAAAAATGAATTATAATTTAAATTTGGTTTCCCTTCTTAATAAAAGTTCTGCAGCTAATTTGTTGTTCCGTGACTGTCGTTACACGCTTGTAGCTCTAATGTGTACTGTGGGTTCTCTTGTCCTTCGCACATTTTCATTAAGTGCCATAACAACAGCCTTCCACGCAGCCAGTACTGTAATTAAGGCGCTCATGTTTGCATTATATCCGGCGCAAGGGCGGAATTTTCCCAAGTTGATTGTGAAAAGGTACCATTACTGTTAACACACGGGTGGCTGAAGCGAAACTTGTCGATTTGAGGGAATGTTTGGATAGCAGTACTTACTGACCAGTACATCCGGCAGATACGCAATCGTGATGCGAGCCGCCAAACTAAACACTTTGCTTATAATCACTCAGGTAGTAGATTTAGTACCAATACTGCTTACTTCTAGTACTGAGCTTCGCTGGTTTGACTAGACACGGATTGTTTCATATGAGTAGTAGTGATCGGTCTAGTAGGTGGTAATATTTCTGAATGGGAGATCTAGAAATTCCCGGTTCGAATCCAGTCAAACAGGCAGTCAACGACTTTCCTAAGTTTTAGGTAGATAATTAACAACTTTTTCTAGTGGATAATTGGGATCCCTATTTACGCAAAAACCAGTCTTTGTCGTATGAACTTTGCGGAGTTCGTAGCTCGACTCAAGGGCGTATCCAGGATCAGAACTAGAGGGGGGCAGGATTTGAACTAGGGGGGGGGCAACTCATTTTGGTTTCGAGGAAGTGGGGTGGGGGACTGAAACATGACATTACAAAATCAAACTCAAACCTATTCAGAAAACTATTTACTATATATACGTAGTAACCCACTACTTAATCTAAGGACCTACTATGTAGTTAATTAAGATCGTAAGTCAGTTAGTTTTTTTATGTAAACATTAATTGTCTCGGAATTTAAATTTCAATAATTTTGTTTGTCAATATCTCATGGTGTTCTTTCACGAAATTTCGATGCACACTCGTCAGACGTAATCTCCTCAGGGTAGCCAGTGTAATCTATCACTGCTATCTTCACTATCCTGGCAGTGTTAAGCCAAGTGTAATACTCCTCACAATTATTATTTCGTATTACCAATTAAAGTCCACAGGTTTGTTGACGGTTCGGCCCTTATACCGTCATTTCACCCAAGCACGCGGACTGAGGAGCTACTTATCTTCATTTTAAAGGTTCTTATTATACAAATAATAAGAAGACGTTTAACTTCGTACAATCAATAAGTTTCTATTTTATTGATCAAAGTCCATTTGCTATTCTGAACAACTTTATAAAACCACAAATGAAAACACACTCTTTCGTATATTAAGAACAATCACAGGACCCAGGCTCAATACAAAATTACTAGACCGCCGCCACAATCTTGGCGCGCAACAACTCGCGCCGACTCGCGGCCAGACACTCTCTCGCACACCAAAAAACCAAAGATATTAATGTCACTTGTTTACAAACTTGGTACCGTCTGTGGTCTCCGTGAGTTAAATACACTTGCTTACAATTCATATTATACATTCATTTCAATACTACAAAATACATTTATAAATACATATATATTTTCGGGGCTAGTGGATATGCTACACCTGCCCCCACTACGAGGCAAATTAAATTTAATGCTTGGCATGTATTTCACTTTGCCGAGAAGTCATTACTATCTGTCCATATTAACTTTTCAGTTAAAATTGTTAGCATTAGTTTCTGACACATTGATTGAACAACCTTTTCACACCACCAAATGTTATTATGTACACCAATTGAATGTTTCCTTATTAATCACTACTTTTTACACCTTTTTCTTTTTCATGAACTGTACATGGTCCGTTACAATTAAAGCTACCAACAGCTGACTGAGGTCAACAACCAACTCTTTGCGGTGAGCACACACTCCTATTGTCAGATTTACCGAAGCGGGTAGTCTACCTGGCGCTCGGTTAGGGGCGTAACCGCACAGCTGATTTTCTTTTAGCGTCAAAGTTACTTGTGCCACTAAATCACTTACACAACAAGCACATTTTAAAGTCCATATATTCTAACATTTACTTTAATGTCTTCATTGTTCTTTGTACACTCTTGGCAGGTTGAAATCTTACTTACATCTACTTCAGATCACTTATATTTTAATGTAACCTTTCTTCCGCGATAGTTTTTTATTATCGAGACAACAACCAGGGCTACCAATCCCTGAATATAAACAAAAAAAACTTCCAAACTTAATTTCCATTTGAATCGAATTTACTTCCAACTAAAGGACTACTTGCTCTATCAGTTAGTACATTACTCTATATCAACTCATACAACAATTTTTACAACTATCTTTAGTTTTGTACAGTTTCAAGTCTACTATGTTTCGCAAACCCAGTTTTTTATTTGATTTAGGATATGCAAGTAAATATACACTAGAATGAGGCTTAGAAATTATACGGAAAGGTCCAAAATAAACTTTGAAAAATTTCTTAATCTCCGAATTGATATTACTGGACTTACATTTTGTTTTCACCAAAACTAAATCATTCAAATCGAACTCGGTAGGTTGGATTCTTTTATCATATCTTCTCTTTCTTTCATCCGCCTTCTTTCTCATTCTTTCTCTGACTTGATTTAGAAGCTCTTGTCGATCAAGAGTGGTAGCGACAGGAAATTTAACACTTTCTCTTATAAAATCTGGAGGATCTTTATTGAACATGATGCGGAATGGAGTGTATCCGGTGCTTTCACTCGGAATACTGTTTATCAAATTTTCGAATTCTTTCACATATTCAATCCATCGTGTGTGTTTCTGGCTACAGTACGCCCGAAATAATCTGCCAAGTTCTTTCATTTGTCTTTCACAAGGATTACTGGATGGGTGATAACTCGATATTCGGATATGCTTTATATTATTATCTTTCATGCAAGAAGACCAACTGTTTGACAAAAACTGACTACCATTGTCAGAAAGCAAAGATAGCGGCCGTCCGAGATTCACGAAATAATCTTTTACTAGTTTACACACAAGTGCCTTACCAGTAGCTTTCTTTATCGGGTATAACTTTACAAATTTTGAAAATACATCAAAGCATACAAATAGGTAAGCAAATCCGCCTCTTGATTTAGGTAGCGGCCCGTATAAATCTACTGCGACAAGATCCAACACGTCGGTGGGCAATATGTTTTGCATCAGATTCTTACTTGTCGTCACCGATACTTTCGTGCGCTGGCACAGGTCACAAAACGCCAAGCGTCGTGCTACTCGCTTCCGCATATTGTCGAATATAACAACTTCTCGTAATTTTTGGTAACATTTTTCAACTCCATAATGACCGTAGCTTGAATGGGTATAATCAATTATTAAATCAACATACTGGTGCGGCCAGCACAATTTCCAATCTTCACTCGATTCTTCCCTTCTACGAAATAAAATTCCTTCATACAAAGTATAGTATTTCTTCAATTTCTCGCAGTTTTTATTACCTAGATTTTGCTTTACCATCTTAAGACACTCGTCTTCATTTTGTCTTCTTCGCATGTCTTTACACAGCTCCTTCACATTCCTTTCTTGCGGAACTCCTTTCATGTAAAGAATTTTAAATACCCTTCTGAATTTGGTATCTCCTCAGTACTAACAAGTCTCGACAATGCATCGGCCACAATGTTGTCGCTACCCTTGATGTATCGTATCTCATAATCGTATTGCTGCATAAACAATGCCCATCTCGTAAGTCTTCCATGTAATAATTTACATTCTTGGAGAAATGTTAAAGCTTTATGGTCAGTATAAATGATAATGTGATGCCCCCATAAATAATATCTAAATTTTTGGAAGCCCCATACGATACTTAAGGCCTCTTTTTCAGTGATTCCATAGGACCTCTCATGTTTATTTAGTAGACGACTTGCAAATGCAACTGACTGCGCTCTTCTCGGCCATTAACATTTTCTATTTGAAACAGATGAATTCCAAGTCCGTATTCAGAGCTGTCAGACTCCATGCAAAACGGTAATTTCATATTTGGGTGGTAAAGGATTTCGCTATTTACTAATTCTTGCTTGAGCTTTTCAAAGGCAATTTGACATTCTCTGGTCCATACCCACACTGCATTCTTCTTTCGTAGGGCATTTAAGTGCGGATCATTAAACGATTGGTCTTTCACAAATTTCTATAAAATCCACACAGTCCGAAAAATGATTTGAGCTGTTTTTTGTTCTGAGGTATCGGAAATTTTGCTATTGCTTGTATCTTATCTGAATCTGGCATTATTCCATTTGCATTTATCGTATGTCCCAAAAATTTAATTTCTCTCTTGACAAATTCACATTTTTGCAATTTCAGGGTCATTCCTCCTATTCTTAATGCTACTAATACGTCTTCTAAGATTTTACAATGTTCTTCCCAACTTGACGCACTGATTAATATATCATCTACGTAAATGGTTAATTCTCAATAATTCCTCTCCCAAAACTTGGTCCAGGGCTCTAATGAACACGGAAACTGATACATTAATTCCAAATGGAACCACGCAATATTGGTAACATCTTCCTCCATACAAAAAAGCTGTATATTTTCTTGATTCTTTGGCTAGCGGAACTTGCCAATAGCCGGCCGTCAAATCTAAACTCGTCATATATGTTACGCCGTAGAATTTTTGCAACGTCTCTTCTAAATTTTCTGGCCTGTCAGTCTCTTTTTCAACAATACGATTCAGCGTTCTTGCATCTAAAACTAATCGAACAGATCCGTCCTTCTTTCCAACAACAATTAGTGGATTATTATAAGAACTGTCACTCCTCTCAATTATTCCCCATTGTAGCATCCTATTTATTTCCCGCTCCACTGCATTTTTCTTGGCAAATGGTACTGGGTAAGGTTTCACAAAGAATGGAGTATGCGGTTTTATTTTTAGTTTGCATTCAAAATCTTTAACAGTGCCCGGACAATTCGAAAACCTGTCGGCGTTACGTTCTAATAATGTACGCAGCTGTTCTTTCTGTTCCCACGTAATCTCACATATTTCACTCACTTTACTTCTTATAATATCTTTAGTTGCAAGATCATCATTCCTTTCATACACACTGCTGTCTCCAAATTCTTCTTCTCTTTCTTCTTCACACATCGGCTGCATTATTCGTATTTTCACGTTCCCCACTATACCTGCGGCATTTACCATTTCTTTTCCAAATTTTCCCTCCTTGTTTAATTGTATCCTTCCTTCACCACAATCAACAACCACTTGATACTTTTGTAGTAAGTCCATACCCAGTATACAATTCATGTTTAGATCCGGAATTACTATACATCGATGTTCTATTTGTACTCCATCTATCTCCAATTCTATCCAAATTTGCTTCTTCAAACGTTTGCTTAATTTTCAGTGGCTCCATGACTTGTAAATAATTTACTGGCATTTCTTCGACTCTTAGATCTTTGGTTATGCGCTCGTAGAAAACTTCCGAAATCGCCGTCAAATCACTCCCGGTATCTAAAGCGCTTGACTTTGCACTCCAAATATTTTTAGACTTATCAAAGGTTGTCTTATTTCATTCTCTACAGCTTTTCCGATGTCTTCTTGTAACAAATCATTTACTATCTCCTGATGCGACCATCCTATTTCTTCCTGGTGGTTCATTTTAGATAGATAACTCTTTTTGAAATCATCCGAGCTCGCTTGGCACTGGCTGTCCTCAACTGTACAGATAATAAAGCTTTTTGTTCTTTACTTTGCTCTTCTCCGTCGGCGGTAGAATAACAAGCTACGTCGGTACGTGTTCGTAAAGGGCTATATTCGAATTTTGACAGCTAACTGGTGCTTCAACTGTTTTCGCCCTTACCCGTGATATACCTTTAATCTCCGATTCATCATATTGCCGTATAAAAAAATATTCTGACTTCATTCTCTTCATTTTCATTTTCTTCTTCACTGCTTCCAGATTCCCTTACCTCTTCGTTATCACTGCTAGGAACAATTTCTCCTGTTTCGTTAATGCTAAACGCTAGCTCATTATCTTCATTCTCACAATTTCCTTCGTCGAACAATTCCATTGCAGCTTTACATTGCACCTCCGCACTCTTTACTCCTCCTCCGGTATTCTTTTCATATTCTTCTTCATCCTGTACTTCGATGTTAGCCAAATCTATGATTTCGCGACAATTCCAACCACCCCCTTGCTTTAATGTCGCGACATCGCATTTCTCATTCTCTATCTCATTGAAACATTTCCACCATTGTAGATATTCATATTTGCTGTATGATTTGCGGTACTCAAATAAATGCTCTTCTTCATTCTCTTTTATTTCAACATTATTTGGTCCATAAGTTCCGATATTCGCTTCCGTGCGGACCTTCACAGTCGCGGTTTGGAGTTTTCCGCCTCTTCTTCTTTCTCATCCTGTACTTTTTCTGTTTTTCTCATATACATCATTTGTTTAGGCTGCTGTCTGTAATCATGGCGTTCACCTGATGCATAGTTACTACTATAGTTCTGATTACCGTATTTATTATTATTATTGGCCACATTCTTGTCAAAATGCCGATTTCCTCTTTCTTGCTCGTACATTTGCCTCCCACTTCTTCCGTATATGTCACGTCCTCTCTGTGAACCGTTATCCCACCTATCGTTGTGTCGATAATCTTTATTCTTATCCGCGCTCCGGTCGAACATTTTGTATCGTTCTGTGTTGTTTTCATAAGCTTCTTGGTATCTGTCTATCAATTCTTTCTTCCAAATTTTGCATGGCGGTTTCTTGTTTTCGGCTAGCATTTAATATGGCGGTTTCTTGTTTTCGGCTAGCATCTAATAGGGCGGTTTCTTGTTTTCGGCTAGCATCTAACATGGCGGTTAGCAGCATATTAAAATTTGCAGACCCTTCCCGAGTGTTTTCAGACTGATTCAATTCTGGTGAAATTATTCTTTCTACTGGGTTCTGCCCCCCATTAAATACACTTGTTCCTCAACTTGCTCATTATCCTCACTACCGCTACTAATGTCATTAATTGCAAAGCGACTGCCAAATTCACTGTCATCCCCATTGACAACCGGACTGCTGCTCAATTCGGCTTGTACAAATTTACTCTTTTCACGTATCCCCATACGATTTTCATATTTTCCATCAAAACTTACTGTTCCCGAACTTTCGATCAAAATTCCTGAATTATTACCGTCTGATTCCACCAAATCAGTATTACCTTCCGTTCGGACTAACCTACCACAACTGTCATCCATATTCAAAGACATTTGAAAATTCAAAATAGAAGAAACAAAATTATATTACACTCCAGTTAATAGGAAAAATTCCGTCAGACAACAATTCAAAACTCCAAGGTCACCAATCAACAATGGGTCAACGCCGCTTTCAACAACGCCGTTAAGCAACACACAACAAAGACAAACAATTCAGCATCCAAATCACTACCAAATCTCGTACTTCCTCGTGTCAGCTGAAAATTTACAATTCACAGAAACAAAATAGTATTTAAATTCTGCTCTCCTCCGGCCTGAAATAAAATCAAACATATACATATTACAGATTTTAATTCTAATTACGAAGTGTTTTCCCTCCTTTTTTCTTTATAATTTCTTTATTATTACTTGCTTCTCATCGGAAATCTCACAGACGCTAACTACTCTAAACAAACTACTGCAATTTGTAACAAACTTTAGACTTTCAATGATAACTTTTTCTTTTACAATTCTTAATAGCAATTCTTTGTTTTTAGATATTCTTTAACCAAACGATAATTACTTTTCTTGTTTCAATGTTCTTTTAAACAAACAAATTTTAGAGTTAATTTCACTGATTTTAAATTTAACTTTTTACTGTTCAAAATTTTTATAACTGCTCTTCTTTCTGCAATGTGATCGTCGATTGTTGCTGTTACCCCGTGAATTAAATCTGGAATTTTGTACTTGCCAATCTGCGAAACTGCTGTCGTCGGAAGTTGCTCACCACTGTTGACTGCAGCGACGTTATAGAAATCAGAAGATTTCCAGGCGTCCCGGATGCTATGTTAATTAGCAATTAACATCCGTAATTGGTATCATCATACCACTGAATTATCCTCTGCAGGGTAGCCAAGTGTAATACTATCACTGCTATCTTCACTATCCTGGCAGTGTTAAGCCAAGTGTAATACTCCTCACAATTATTATTTCGTATTACCAATTAAAGTCCACAGGTTTGTTGACGGTTCGGCCCTTATACCGTCATTTCACCCAAGCACGCGGACTGAGGAGCTACTTATCTTCATTTTAAAGGTTCTTATTATACAAATAATAAGAAGACTAACTTCGTACAATCAGTAAGTTTCTATTTTATTGATCAAAGTCCACTTGCTATTCTGAACAACTTTATAAAACCACAATTGAAAACACACTCTTTCGTATATTAAGAACAATCACAGACCCAGCAGGCTCAATACCAAATTACTAGACCGCCGCCACAATCTTGGCGCGCAACAACTCGCGCCGCTCGCGGCCAGACACTCTCTCGCACCACCAAAAACCAAAGATATTAATGTCACTTGTTTACAAACTTGGTACCGTCTGTGGTCTCCGTGAGCAAATACACTTGCTTACAATTCATATTATACATTCATTTCAATACTACAAAATATACTTATAAATACATATATATTTTCGGGGCTAGTGGATATGCTACACAATCTTTCTCTCCCAAAGTGCTCCTGAACTAGTTCTTCACTCGTCGAAGCGTACTGAAGGCAACTTAATTTTTCTTCTAGGGGGGGGGGCAGCAGCCCCCCTCTGCCCCTCGCTGGATACGCCTATGGCTCCACTAATTCAAACGCCAAGCACAAAACCACGTCACCGCACATCTCTGTGCTCGCTTTTCTTTCTTTTGCTTATGACTATACGCCTCGTCGACTTTGAGGTCATTAGAGGCATCAAACGATCGGGGTTAGGTACGGGAATGCCCTTTTAAAGGAAGCATTCGCCTGGAGTGATTTGGAGAAACTCATGGAAAACCCGAACTGGGGATTAGAACCCACGTCTTCCCAAGTGCAAGGACAGAGCATTAACGTTCACCCACCACGCTCGGTTCCGTGCACGCCACCCGCCTTCCCTCCGCTCTAGTGGCGCATCCGTAGACCAACTTGTAGGACCTACGATGATCCGATTTTCGATAAAGAACTGTTGATGGGCCGTGAAGGGAGTTACAGGACTACACGTAGGACGTGTTGGATGTTGTTGTCTCCCAGACAACCAACACGGGTCCTTGCCGTCCAACAAGCTCTAGTAGCGCATCCGCAGTCCAACTTGTAGGACCTACGATGATCCGATTTTCGATAAAGAACTGTTGATGGGCCGTGAAGGGAGTTACAGGACTAAACGTAGGACGTGTTGGATGTTGTTGTCTCCCAGACAACCAACACGGGTCCTTGCCGTCCAACAAGCTCTAGTAGCGCATCCACAGTCCAACTTGTAGGACCTACGATGATCCGATTTTCGATAAAGAACTGTTGATGGGCCGTGAAGGGAGTTACAGGACTACACGTAGGACGTGTTGGATGTTGTTGACTCCCAGACAACCAACACGGGTCCTCGCCGCCCAACAAGCTCTAGGTAAAGGAGGAAGCTATTGGAAGAAACATTCTGCGAGTGTGCGATAAGGACACATGGTGTTCCGCGAGAACGTATGAGTGGAAAGGATTTCGTTGGACTACTTCTATTAGCGTGTGACTGTAGTACTACACAGATGTCCTATAAGTTGGACCGTGAATAGGCCGCTTTACTTTATATGCAAGTTCAAACTTTTAAAGTCGTCGCATAGGTAATAACACAGTTCTGTTCAGGGGCGGATCCAGGGGGGGGGGGCCTAGGGGGCTCAAGCCCCCCCCCCCCAAAAGTAAGTATCTTGGTCCACCCCCGACATAGTAGTTTTGAGACCTTTTTTTTAGCTCTACGGATTTGAGGCCCCGAGGAGGCTACAAATACTACCTTTTTCCCGACTGAAGCCCCCCCCCAAAGCCAAAATCCACTGAAGGCAAGCCCTCTGAACCAAAATTCACTCAAGCCAAGCCCCCCCCAAACCAAAGTCCGCTCAAGCCCCCCCCCCCCAAAACAAAATCCTGGTTCTGTTCATTGTTACTTTTATTGCAAGATCATAAGGAAGAAACAAACAGTTTGTTGTTAGCTAAGCGACGATGGGCAGAATCTCGGGTAAAGAGAAAATAATAATATATATTGCAATGTAAACCAAACATCCGCTATAATGCGAAAGCGGATGTAGGATTTCACGAGGAAGTTTCACACTAGCGGATGCGGATATCCGTTACAATTCTAGTACGAAGCACCGACACATTAGGCCGCTAAACGGATGCGCTTAATGGATAGAAAGGTCAGTAGGGTACCACACACTAAAAAGAAAACTTCTATAAAGTTTGGCAATTGTAGAGTAGGATACCGTAAACTTTTTTTTTTTTGATGAATACGAGTTCAAACCATTATTTTTATGAAAATAGAAACGTGAAAATACAGCCTTCAGTCATGCAATGACACACCAATCAGAGCGTGTGACATCAGTCCGTGGGAATCGTCAGTTTTGCTCCAGCGTATTTAATGTCTGCCTATGGGACATTTATTCAAGGTTTTAAATCAAGCTACAATTTAGTTCTGGTTACTAATCCATAAAACAAGTAATACTTCCAATGGACGGATTACATGACCATTATCTTTCTATAGACAATTCCGTTTTATCAATTATTATTAAGTATCCGTAGAGGCCCAGCAATCACCTTCCGCCTCATATTTCACTCTTATTTCTGTATCTTTGTTTTATTTAACCCTTGAGTTTTATTTGCAATACAAACTGACATTTGATGTCAGGCATAAGGGTGTGGGAAAAATTTTCTTTAGTAAAGTTCAAATTATAGCTGTGGCCAGATTAATTGGCGGGTCAGTGTGAACGCGCTGTTGCCGTACTTGGGGACAATCTCGCGATGCGCTCTCTTTCTATCACCTGAAAATTACAACGCTGTGCGGCCTGTGTTGCCTAGTCCAAGCGTCAACAGCTCGCTACTCACCCCCCAAACCTTCCACCTCCCTTTCACAAAAATGTGTGACCCTGAGAATCGGAATTAGAAAGTGTCAGTGTGAGTGTGAACTTGCTCGAGAGAGGATATTTTGTTTTTTAGCGATTTACGATTTTTACGTGTGATTTAAATAATTCCTTTTGGTTGATTATTAATTATAGTAATTTAGTGTAATAATTTTACCGAACAAAAAGTGCAGTAACTTATAGTTAGGGAAATTTAGCAAGAGAATCTTGCTACTAAAAATGGATACTTAGGAAGAGACTTATTCTCCTATTCCAGGTGTTCCCGAACTAACGACTCCCAACAAGTCATCGACAGCAAAACCACCGCGGCTGAAACAGACAACAGAGTAAATCTATCATTCACAATGTATATAAATATTTCAAACTTCTTGTGGACAATGATCGTGAAATTTTGTCTTCTACGTGTACGCTAGTAGGA
Source organism: Vandiemenella viatica (assembly GCA_031002005.1). Classification (NCBI taxonomy): domain Eukaryota; kingdom Metazoa; phylum Arthropoda; class Insecta; order Orthoptera; family Morabidae; genus Vandiemenella; species Vandiemenella viatica. Next base: position 66,073,295 of record JARYHS010008074.1, read on the forward strand.
AAAGACTTGAAAAATATGGACGTACTTGATATTGATGAAATAAAAAACTGTAGTGATTTGTTACCGCAAAAAACAACCATATTGCGAAAAAATTAGGGAATGGACAGGCTATTTGCGCTGCAGCTTGTGGTGTCGGTTTGAGAACTGTCCAGCGCGTGTGTCGTGAGGGAAAATAACCTACGTTTGTTTCTCGAAAGAAAAATACGAAACAATACAGCACTCTAACAAAGCTTAGCGACAGTCCTTTGTCAGGCGGACAGTACACGAATGAGTGGTAATATATAAACAGATAATTTTGTCGTTAATTATGCAAGTTTTTCAGTGCAGAGGATGACAATAAAATTTTGATTTTAGTTATAAATATACAAACTGAAAATAAAATGTAACACGTGGACTATTAGCCACAAATAAAAGAAGAGTATTTCCATAAGTTTCCTTAGTCTGTCGAGAATTTTATTTTTCTGCGCAGATAATATAATAATAAATAACAGGTCTTTGAAACCTCCAATTATATTAAACGCATCTGCAATGCATAACTTTCTTAACGAAATGACATGCATCAATATTTTATGACAGAATAGTGATCATAAATTACTTAAAACACGTTACAAACCATTACTACAAGTAAAGAGGTGAATACAACTGTTACGCGCACGGCTTGGCAACGGCGCATTTGACGCCACCCGCCAATTAATCTGTCCACAGCTATAGTAGAGGGCAAAAGCAGATGGGAAGAGGCAGGGCAGCGTTTGGGCTTTGTGGGCCGCTAGGCTATACATACATGTGGTGCGGGGCCCCCTATCGGCAGTGGCCCCTCTGACCAGGAGCTTTTTATCTCTGCCCCTAGACTACAGCCTATGTAGCCTATACTTAAATGCAGCCTTGGGAAGAGGAAAGGAGATAGGTAAACATGGTATGAAGATAAATACAAAAACGAATCAGGGTAGAAAAACATAGGTTTTCTATGATTATATGGTAAAGGACGAATTGCTTGTTGAAGGGGTAGTGCATAAATATCTTGTCATATATTCAAATAATAAACTAAACTGTACAGGACCGACTGATAGGGTGATAGAGAGAGATTTCAAAATCTTGCATTTACTGGCGTGGGCAATGAGGAGGGTGTACTACGGAAGTTAGAGAACTGAGATATCCAATCTTAGTTGACTACTGCCTGAGTATGGTAGCGTGGTATGGGATCCGAACTGTAAGTATCAAATACAGGTGTTGGAGAGTGTTTAAAGGAGGGCAGCCAGATTTGATGTGAAAATAAACAAAACTAATAAATCATGTGTTACTTAAAACGCAAAGCATATTTTTCTTCGTATTTGGGAGGAAGCGGGTTGGAATCCCCATCCGGCAATCCAGATTGTGGTTCTCCATGGTCTCCGCACATCACTCCAGAAAGAATGTCGTGATGGCCAAATTCCTTCTAGTTCCTTGTCCCCAGTCCCTTCCAGCCTCTAATGACGTCAACTAGGCGTAAAGCCATAAGCAAAAAAAATAAAATTTTTTTTTTCAGTATTTAGGCAAATAATTTCCTCTTGGCTGCTTAGCTAAATACAATTGCTCACAATCACGTTTTTGTAGTAACATCTCTGGTCACAGTTATTCAGGTAAAGAAGGACGGGAACGTGACGTTAGCGTTATGGAAACGTTGACCAAAGTAGCCTATTATTATTAGAAATTGGTGTTCATACTTAAAAAATCGGTGAATTTCGTATTCAGATGAATTGTTCGAACTCACACCACTAAACCACTCAGAGAGGATAAAAACTGCAAACGATGATATCGACCTCAGTCATCTGGTACGAAAATACGCTTTTATGAATGTTGATAGTTACGAGTAAATTCAAACCAATAATTAATCCATGGGCAATAGTAAAAAAGTTATGCCGTCTCCTAGAAGCACACACTGATGAATTGATTCTGGTTATTGTTTCCTCTACAAATGAATAAAATTGTAGTTTAAAAAACTAAAATACACGCTTTCGTAGTAATGTGAACTAAAAGGTTAAAAATAATATTTCAATACAAACATTTTGTTTAACAGTGATAGGACGTCCCACAATTCAGGATAAATTAATTTTTTTTGAATAAGCTTAAAGAATAAAGTCACTGATTACAAAATTAACTTTAATGTAAAAATAGCATGGGGTGCTATTTCAGTTGTCTTATATTTTTTGTCGTTGGCTGATTGTAAAGACAGAGTCATTGTCAAAAGTTATGTAGAGCGCACCCCACGCTATTTTAACATTAAAGTTAATTTTGTAATCAGTGACTTTATACTTTAAACTTATTAAAAAAATTAATTTATCCTGAATTGTGGGACGTCCTATCACTGTTAAACGAAATGTTTATATTTAAATATTATTTTTAACCTTTTATTTCACATTACTACGAAAGCATGATTTTAGTTTTTAAACTACAATTTTATTATTAACTTTTTAGTTCAGATAGTTTAAAAAGTATGTTTCTTACTGTTGGCTTTTCATCGCAAATCTCTCTTTTTCTTTGAGTTGTAGTTTCATTTTTAATTATTATTTCCACGAGTAAAATACAATTAAATGGTCAACTCAACAACAGATCCAATAGCAGGGTAAACGAGGAAGGCTACTTTTCTATAATAGTACGAAGTAATATTTCGAATACTTACTATTCAACATCACGTTAAGCGACTGCAGACAGAGAAACCTTTCTGGATAGGAGACAGCGGAAGACGATCGTCTATAGCAACTAAGGCTCGTAAATCACACCCGGGAAACTGGAGAACGATGATGATGATGATGATGATGGCTATATTGGGCGGGAAATCTCCGAAGGGTGTGACCGCCAAATGACGAAGATTTCTCGAATCGCACCTGTGCACTAATGTCGCGGCTGCATTTGCCTAACTCAGTAATCCCATCACTACACTAGGATACGTGTAGTTTAACTTGAAGTCCTAACCATGGGTTATCCTAATCTTTTCCATTTATAATATCCACAAAAATGCGAACCGAAATCGGAATTCGAGCCGGGAATGTCTGCTCGCCAGTCACGCGCCTTAACCAACTAGTCCACAAAGACGATTCGGAAATTGGGTGAAAATAAGCCACATCTTTCATAAGACGGTTAAATCACTTTAGAGTTTTTACTGTTAAAGTAATGAGATTACCAAGACATAGATATGAAATTATTGGATTGTCATCGGCTCTTAATGCATGTACAAAATTTCAGACAATTCGGCATTTCTGAAGTGGGTGAAAATTGAAATGAAATTTTCCATTACATTCAACCACTTTTAAGTTGTTTCTGACAACGTGGTGAGAGTGAAATTATTGATTTTTTTTCGGTTCTTAATAAGGGTGTAAAATTTCAAACGATTCGGACGTCAGGAAGCGGGTAAACACAGAAATGAAAGATTCCATCACATGCAACCAGTTTTCTATTGTTACCGTCAGAGTAACGAGAATAGCAGAACGTTGCTAAGAGACTACTGTATTGTCAACGGTTCTTAAAACGCGCGCAAAATTTTTATGTTCTTACTGTCAACGTAATCAGAATATCAAGACATAGCTATGAAATTATTGTATTGTAATCAGTTATCAATACATGAGCAAAATTTCAAACAATTCGGACATCTGGAATTGGGTTAAAATTAAATTGCAAAATTCCACGACATTCAACCATTTTTCTGTTGTTACGGTTGAAAGTAATGAGAATAGCAGGATATAGCTATGAAATTATTGTATTGTCACCGGTTCTTAATATGTGTGCCAAATTTCAAACAGCTCGGACATCTGGAAGTGGGTCAAAATGGAGTTGTAAAATTCTGTTACATTCATTCATACATACATACAAGTCAAGCTAATATAAAGCGTGTAATCAATAAAAAAAAAAGACTGTCAGTGATGTTATATTAAAGGGGCTGGTATGAGAATCAATGGAATTCAGGCGAGTGGAAGAAACTAGTGTGAATGTGTAATACATACGTTAGATGAATTACAAGTAGTAAGCGGAAAGAATGAGATTACCAAGACTATAAATTGGTCCTCGATTTCAGTCATAAAGGAGCGAAAAATGTTTCTTTTGTATTTAAAGGTGTAGGAGACTAGAATAAATAAACAAGCGAGCTGGATTCGGGTTAAAGGGTAACTTAATCGAGTCCGGCCTAGGTCGTGGGTGCTTTTTTTCTTATTGCTTTACGCCTCGTCGACGGCTAAGGTCATTAGAGGCGGGACGGGACAGGGGACAAGGAACGGGAAGGAATTCAGCCATGGCGTTTTTGAAGGAAGCATCTCGGCATTCGCCTGGAGTGATTTGGGGAAACCATGGAAAACGCAAATATGGATGCTCGTGCGGGGATTCAAACTCGAGTCCTTCCGAATGTGAGGACAGGTTCACTCACCACGCTCAGTATGTGGGTGCTTTTAATTACATGTTGTGTCCTCCGTGTGTCGTCCTTCCACTTATTTACGAATTCCATTTGAAACGGCGTGAACCTGCTTCACCTGAGCTGGTTCCCAATGTCGTAAATACCATGCACTATTTAATGGTTACAGTAAGGTGTTGCTTTGCATGCATTGGAGAGCTGGGACCATATCTCGACCGCCAAAACCGCGATGATTGTTCAAACATCCATTGAAAAGAAGCCACTAAACACTAGAAATCGAACCGTCCTAGGGTTCAGCGTACAGGTGTTGAGCATCACGTGGCTCGATAGGAGAACTCAGCTTAGAGTTCCTCCCGACTTGTAGGACCATAAAACACTGTTGAACTAGTTAAAACACTTAAGTTATATTTTAATACCTCAGGTGCGGTGTGCAGCACGGTATCCGACGCACAAAAAACATAAAAAAACAGACCAGAGCCTAATAGCTTTGGTTAAAAAATAGTGAATTCTAAATTTTTATTTGACTGGAAATCTGGTTGTGACCTTAAGATCTGTAAAGAGACTGCAGAATTTTATGTTACTGTGGGAAACAATTTCTAGTTATTTGGTTTCTCTTGAAAGTAATCGAAGCAGAAGAGGTCTTAGTTAAAATTTGAAGTCTACAAACCGATGAACCATCAAATGATTGTAGTCATCTGCCGGGAATTGATTGATTTGTAAACCAATGAACTTCTTAAGGAACAGCAAGCAGAGGAAATAGTTGTATAGATTACGAGAAGAATAGATGGCGGTGTGCAGATTGCTACCTCCTCTCTAAATTTCAAACTCGGTCATTCCTAAAAGAAACCAACGCAGATTTTATCAATCTTAGTACGCTCCAGTACACATCCTCTCACAGTGTCATATTACCGGGTGTCAGAGAAACTAAACCCGTCGAGCATAGTATTATCGGTGGTTCTCATTTTGTCTGCTAGGAGAGCTGTGTTCATCAGAGCACCACTGGTATAGCCAAGGGTTATTCTGGGTGGTTTGAGAGTTAAGTCGAACGAAATCTACTCGTATATATAAAAATAGACGTGTGTGTCCCCATATTTCACTTTTCAGCCACCACTACTTAGCACAGACCACTGGTATTTGAGTGTGGTAGTAGCATGGAGTTTCCTATCATACACAACGTTGATCGAATACTGATAGCTGTGGGGATGTGGGAGATAGGGTGGATAAAAGTGATTGATGTAGAGCATTTTCATGTTTCTACCAAAGACTTGTGTGTCCCTATACTAGTCTTTCTTGCCACAACTATATAACGCAGATCACTGGTGTTTGTCTGTGGTAGTAGCATCGAGTCTCCCATTGTGCTCTATGGAGGTTAGATGTCGGCAGCTATGGGGTTATAGAGATATGGTGGTTGAAAGTAGTCGTCATGGGGCAATTTCATATTTCATCAAAGACGGGTGCATCCCTATATTTCACTTTTTGGATAAAGCTATCTAACGTAGATCACTGGTATTTGTATGTGGTACTAGTAGCATAGAGCAGTGGTTTCCAAATGGTGGTTCGCGAAACCCTGGGGTTCCTTGGAAGGGTCACAAGGGTCCCGTGTTCCGTCCGAGAATCAAATAAAATGTTTGTTGAAAAGAGTCATAACCACGCCGTGAGAAGGCTATCATGGTTCTGCTTCCGTTTGTAATGACTTCCCGATGCCAGACTTATTTTTCGCTTTCGCTTGTAAAAATGGTGATCCGTCAAAAAATGTATGACCAATTAGGGTTTCACGGCCAAAAAGAAATTGGGAATCACTGGCATAGAGTCACCGATCGAGCACAACATTGGTCGAATTTTGGTAACTGTGGGGGTGGGGGAGTATGGTGGTTGAAAGCAGGGCCGGCGTTAGGGGGAGGGGGGAGGGTTAGAGGGGCAAATGTACCTGGGCCCGTCTGGCTGATGGGGGGCCTGATCACCGGCTGTAGGGCCCCCCACTTGACAAGTTGTAGAGCTAAAAAAAAAAGGGTCGCCCATTTGGTGTGAGGGAGGACCCTAATGGATGAATTGGCCAAGGGCTCCCAACTGGTTATGTGACTGCTAAGAACGCTTACCCCGGGCCCCAAAATCCTAGCGCCTGCCCTGACTCTCGGAGTTGTAACGTTGTAGGTCTGCATACACCCTGTAGAACACGGGTACTTTTATAACTTAAATGTGACTTTTAAAATTTTAATTAAGGTGTTTGGTCTGGTCTGATCGCTTTTCATAACTTGCAATCTAAGAACTTGGTGCAGAATTCCGATAGCCATCGATTGTTTGGAATTGTACTAATTTTTTTTAAGAATATGGTGAACTTTGAATTTGAAATAATTGTAGTGACTTTCATTATGATGTGAACCTTATCTTTCCTAACTTGCATTTTAATCAAGATAGATGGCAGCTGCAAGAAATTTAAAGTAATCGATAATCCAGTGGCTTATATGTAACACAGTTGGAGCTGAGGTGATAAACTGTTATTACGGTACAACCCTGTGAACAGTTTTATCTCTTACAGGTAGTAACTTGAAATACTATCCAGGAAGCAGTGAGTGAATTTTGAGACTTTGAAATATTATCCTGCAGATGGTTAGTGTATTTTGAAACTATTTAATGTTATATAGCAGGTAATTAGTGAATTTTGAGACTTTTTGACTATCCGGTACTGGAATAATTTAGAGATGTTCAAACAGTATCTAACAGATGGGTCGATAATTCCTAGGATCCCTCCGATCTCCTTTTTTGTTAGAGGTAACATAAAATATACCCTGTAAATGGCAGAAGACCTAATAAAACTTAATATTTATTCACTTGTAATCCTACAGCAATAAAAAATTATTGCTATCCAGATTATTAAAATTTATATTCATCTTAATATTCCAATAACAATAGTAACCCTCCCCTCCCCCCCCAAGTGCCATTACACTCTGCTACTGCTTCTTTGATAAGCACGTTCGGGTTTAGTGAAACAACATCAAACCTGACTAGAATGTCCATTAAAAAAAAAAGTTTCGAGATGATTTGTATTGATTGCTGATGTCATTCCTTATGACAAAGGTTTTAGTTTATTGGCCACATAATCGACTAGTGGGAGGGTCAGAGTGCTGATCGTGCTCATGGTTGGCAAAAAAGGAACTTTTGGTTAATGGATTTTCGGCGAATTGCAGAAACGAAAGATAGAAATGTTGTTTTTTTATAGTCTTATCTTGATCTCTTGCATGAGTATACAAGTCCCTTCATGGCAGACTTGGTCAACATGATATGCGTTTAATCTCTCAATGGCACACACCAAACGTTTGAATCATAATCCCATTAAGTCTCTGGAGCGATGTTGAAGATCTTGCGTATATGAAGAGATGTATAATTTATTGATGTAGTACACTTGGCCATATTGCTTGCCTATTTATCAAGCGTAAATTTACCATTCCCCAGTGTTGTACCCACATAGAAATCCAACATGGCTACTATTTTCTGTGTGCAGACCATTTCAGTATGAATGCATATCCATGAAGAGTTTAATGTATCAGAAATCATTTCCAAAAGTTTATCCTTAGCTGTTGAATGTTAATCTAATATTCTAATCTGTACATGAATCAAGTAAAGCAAACAAACAAACAAGAACAGTATCCTGCTATACCAAAAGAAATGACCGAACCTCAAAGCCAGACAGTAATTAATGTCTGCTTCCATTGTGGTCAGGATCTTTCTGGTTATTTAGCATGGCATAAGTCTTTCTTTTAGTCTCAAATTCAATGGGTGATCCACTGATGTGATTTACATTCCCCCCTTTTCTCTACAGCAATGATACTATTCTTTTTTGCATTTGTAATATTGACTCATTTGTTTATTTTCACCCATTTCCTAATGTGCCACAAATGGAAACATGCCTGTCACATTATCATATCCATAGCTTTCACCTTGCCAAAATACTTTCACCAATTCTGCCACTTCAATCCTGCTTCTCCTAAAATATACTACCCAATGGAAAAGCTATAGAACTATTTGTTGCCAGCCCCAACTTCATGACTTCTGGTTAACACTTTCTTTCACCCACCTTGTTATCCAGCAGTATTTGCTCAAAGTGTCCTGTCCAAAACTATTTATTATCAAACTAAATGTCAAGACATTTACACTTTGTCTTCAACCTCCTCCCTTGTATTTCTATCTGTATGAGTCATATTACGAGTCTTTATTCCATTTGTTTTGATTCTGTGCTGACAACAACTGTACATATTATTCCAGATCCCCGTGTTGCCATTCACAATGACCCACTCTGGAAATTTCAGTCTCTTTTTATCATATTGTTACTTCATTTTGGAAATAACAAACTATTAGTGTTTGTGGAGACTTTAGTGTTGACTTACCCATTCACAGCAGTGAAAAACAAGACATGAAAGTCTTAATGTTGTATTTGAGCATAACTGCTATTTTAAATTTCCCTAGAAGAAAATCAATTAATAGCAGAAATTACAGTACGTACATTATAGGCCTACTACCAGAAAAAAATGGTTCTCTGATGATGATGCCCAGCTATTTTGTAACAAGTCCAGAAGCAATGCAATGCACAAAAGAGCTGGGTATACAAATGAAATATGAAGGAACACTATATACAAAATTCAGGGAAAATGTAGGTGGGTGCAGGATAAGGGGAAGTTGGGTGTGTAGGGAAATTGCCACCGGAGCCTGTGCTCCATTGCAATTAAATTAAATTAGATGAGACTTTTGAAGTACTATTTAGCAGTAAGTGAGTGTATTTTGAGTCTTCACTGCACCATCAACTATAAATATATGATCATATTACTATCTGCAACCTGGGTGAGCCTAGCAAATTTGGCTTGAATATACCTGCGACTTGGCATTTTTACTAGGCAATGAATATATTATAATTCTTTGAAACATTATCTAGCAGGCAGTGAATGTTTTTTGAATTTTTCAAATACTATCCAGCTGGCAGTGAGTGCACATCCAGTCTTTAAGTCCATACAAGTCAGACAGTCAAAGCATTTATAGACACTGAAATATTATCAACCCAGCAGGGAGCTGATGTTGAGACTGGATCAATAACTATCAGGTAGTTAATGCATTCTAAATTAAGTAAGTACGGTATTATACACTTGGCAGTGTATATGTAGCATTATTTATAAGGCAATGTATGTATTTTAGGTTTTTTTAAAAAAACTATTATCAAGTAGGCAATGAGGGTGCTTTTAAATATTATTTATCTATGATTATATTTTGAGGATTTGAGTAGTATGTAAAAGGTACTGAGCATATTTTGAGTCTTTTATATCTAGCAGGCTGTGTGCACATTTCATTTTTTTGAAATAATATTTAATAGGCAGTGTGTGCATTTTAAGTCTCTGACATACTATGCAGTAGGTAGAGACATACTATCTAGAGGACAGAGAGCTAAATTTTTGTCTTTGAAATACTATCTAGTGGGCAGTGAGCTAAATTTGTATCTTTTTATTTTTTTATTTGAAACACTATCCACTCATGGAGGACCTTCCTCCGTGTATCCACTGGGCAGTGAGCACATTTTGTCTCTCTGAAATACTATCTACTTGGCAGTGAGCGTAATTTGACTCTGAAATACCTATCTAATAAGTAGTGAGCTTAATTTGTCTCCTTGAAATACTATTTAATAGGCTTAATTTATTGTCCTTGAAATACTAACGGGCAGAGACTGCATATTGTGTCATTGAAATACTATCTACTGGGCTGCGAGAGTAATTTGTGTACCTTTGAAATGCTAAGAATAACGCTGAGTGCTATCTAATGGGCAGTGATCTAAGTTTGTTTCATTGAAACTTTATCTAGATGCCATCAATATTTTGCTAGATATTAAGAAATTAGAAAGCCATTAATAGTAGTAACTCTAGTTTACTTTTTTATGTTGTTTGGTAGTTCATGAAGTTTAGTCTCTTCATAATCTACTATTATATTACGTAATGTTAACAGAGCATTAGACCACTGAAGCATATTAATTCTCATTAAAGTTAATGGTAAATGAGGTACAGATAAGTTTAAATATTTTATTCGTATATTTCCAGTTTAAACCTCGAATACGAATACACTTCCAACATTTATGAGGCATAATCGGGTGCAGGCTATGTCGAATATGGAGAATCTCTCAAACTCCGCTGTCAGGCTGCTGAGCATAGATAACCGCAGTCTATGACCCATCATCTGCTGTCGCCGCTGATCACCGTCACCAGTCGTGTTCACTGTAACTATAAAATCAGAGGGACAGGCGGGCCGGCTTGAGTCAGTATTTGATGTGGTGTTCCGCCCCTGTCCCGAAGATTCTCAATCCTATAGGTGAGGACGAAGAAGGCAGAACCACAGACCAAGGCCAACTGACGAAGCACTGCGGCACTGTCCACGGTCATTCTGACTGCTGAGTCCCCGTGCCCGTCGTCTGACTCTATCATTGGTTCAGCCAACCCACCCCTGCCTCGAGTCAAGAGACTTGAAGACAATGAACAAGAACAACACGTCAGTTACTGCCTGAGATAGTAGTCGATGGGGTGTTCCACCCCTGTCCCGACTATTCTTGATCCTCGAGGCAGGGACGGAGAAGGCAGAACCACAGACCAAGGCCAACAGTCAAGGCACTGCGGCACTGTCCACGGTCAATCCAACCCTACCACAAGACATCGAGAACCTCGTGGATAATGAAGAAGAACAACACGTCAGATACTGACCTCATACTGTATGGCTTCTCTCGCCACCTGCTCGCTGCTCTATCCCAGAGTCGACTGCGTTCTTGATCCTCTTTTTTTCAATTTCATTCCTCCCAGCTGAAGGCTGGGAGGTGGGCTGAAGGAGAGTCATGAAGACTCTTTTCAGCCTATCTAATCTATGAGGAGGGAAGGGGGATTTATTTTATTTATTTATTTATTTTCCATATGCAACATAGCCCAGCACCTAGTATCTAATCTGGGCCCTTATTTCCACTCATTTACATTTACATATGTTTGTATCTTATATATATAAAACATATTAACAAATAAACAATGAATGAAAGAAAATTTTGATTCAATTTCCAATAACTACTACATCTACTGTTATTAAACAGAATGGGTACCACACCACTACTAAATCTACTACTACTGTCCCTAATATTACTGCTAACATTACTACTGCTACTACTAAAACCATTACCAATACTACTAATTCTACTATTACCACCACCAATTGTCACAGCCGCACTTCGGTCCACTATTGTTCATTTTTCTTGGTGTTGTGTGCGCTCCAAAGGCAGAGTCCCCTGGAACCGGCAGCAAAGTCAGCCGCCCAGGCCATCAAGAGTTGACCTCCTGGAATACCAAGACGGCCCCAGTGGTCGCTCAGAAGACAGCCTTTCTGGAGCACACTGAAGTTCCTCCGACGATTGATGTTGCTCATTGTCGTGGGATATCTTCCGTCAATCCGGTGTAATTGGGTTCTCCTCTTCTGCTATCTGTGGCCTTTGATTTCGCTCGGCATTTTTTCTTTTTATAAATTTCTCCTTCCAAAATTTTGAGGCTAGATCAGCTGCCTCGTCCAGCAAATGCCACAAACTTTCGTCGCGCAGAATGTCAAATATGCTCCTACCTTGCAGCCGAGCTTGTTGGTGTTCTCTCAAACTGGCTGTTATTTCACACTCCCATACCACGTGCTCTGGCGTACTCTCTTCACCACATTCGCACCTGTCCGAGTCCACAATATTTCGACTTCGGAGCCAGCTGTTGTATGGCCCGTGACCTGTAATGTAGTGTACCAATCCGGGAGAGGGTTGAAGGTACTTCAACTTTAGCCTCTCCTCTACGGATGGGAACATATCGTAAGCTCTTCGACCTGTTTCACTGTTGTTCCATTCTTGTTGCCATTCCGCCAATAGAAGCTTCCGAATGTGCGTCTCCGATGTTACTTCGCTGCCTACAATTTCTGCTACCTTATCTTGTTTCCCTTTTCTGAGCCAGTATATGGCGCCCCGTTTCCTTACTTCAAGGTCCAGTGGCCACACACCAATGGCAACGGTTAATGAATTTGTTGCCACGGTTCTGTACGCTCCTGTCAATCTTAAAAGTATTCCTCGTTGGACACGTCTGACTCGCTGTTTTAGTTTTACTTTTCTTAGATGCTTTGCCCACACACTTGCTGAGTAGCCCACTAAAGAGGATAAAATTGCGTCATGGTATAGTCTTATTGTTTGGACTGGAACAGTAAATTTTCGTTGGCCAATATTAATGATTTTATTCATGACCGCCACTGCTCCTGCTATTGTCATCTCTAAGTGGGATTCGAAGTTTAAACGTTCATCCAATTGAATGCCTAAGTACCTGCACACTGGGTTTCTACGAATTGATTTACCGTCGATTCTTATAGTTGGTTTTCGAGTCAGCTTGCCCTTGAGCAACATAAATGTTGTTTTATGTGGTGCTAAACTCAGCTTGACTTTACTGCACCATTGGCTAAGGCAGTTAAGTACTAAATTACTATTGTACTCAATTTCTGCTCTTGTTGCTCCTTCCACGAGTAGTAAAATGTCATCAGCAAAAGCTATTAGACCTAGAAGTTCAGGTATTCTTTGTAATAGTTCAATCACTGGTTCCATCCCTATATCCCAGAATATGGGACCGCAAACGGAACCTTGCGGGCATCCTTTAGTAAGTATCTTCGTGATGAACGAGTTCTGGCATCTCAAGGAAGCAGTTCTAAATCTGCAATAGTCCCTGAAGGTGTAAAATAATCTTCTTGGACAACCAATCTCCCTCAGCCGTTCAAACAGAGCGGGCCACCATAAATTGTCGAAGGCTCCCGAAATATCAATAAATAAGCCTACTACGTAGTTTTTTGTACTGCTACAAATTATTTCCATCGACCGATTTATGGCATCCTCTGTCGACTTCCCGGTTCTAAATCCATATTGACTAGGATTCATTCCCTGAACCTCCCGGTGGCTTTGTAATTTTTTGCATAGAATCTTCTCTTGAACTTTGCCAAGCACATTCAATAAACAAATCGGCCGGTATGATTTCGGTTGTAGAGGATCCTTGTCGTCTCCTTTCTTTAGAATTACCACCTCGCTTTTCTTCCATATTCCCGGAACTCTACCCTGATATAGACATTCGTTCAGGAGCCTGCATAGGACGGGGGTTAATTTTATGATTAACTCCTGCAGGACCTCGGCTGGAATTCCATCTGGACCGGGAGCCTTTCCTTTTTTCATTTTGTTTATCGCAGTTATTACTTCTTCGGGTGTAATATTATTTCCTTCCTCTTGACTCCAGCAGGGCTGCCACATGTTCCTTCGTAGTGTAGCTTGTTCTACTGTTTCTTCTTCCGGGTTGTCATCAGGAAGCAAAACTTTTAATAACTCCTCCGCTGAGTCTCTCCAATTCGTGGTTAATCGTCCATCTGTTCTTTTTACTGTGGATAATATTGTGGGAGGCCTGATTTTACCTGCAGCTATTTTGTAAGGAATACCCCATGGATTGTTCATGAGGTTTTCCCTCACAAAGACTTCCCAGCATTTTTGTGTTGTCTCTCTCATCGCGTCTTTGAAAATCTGCCTCTTCTGCCTGTAGTATTCAAGGAGGAAACTTCTATCTGCTGCCACCATGCTTTGTTGATACATTCTCCTAGCTCTTCTCATGTTTAGTCGTAGTTTTTTTTAAGTTTTTCTGTCCATATTTTGTCAGTGGGATCTACTATCTTTTTTAGTGGTATCGCCCGTTTCATGGCACTTTGTATTGCAGTTGTCAGCTCTCTTGCGGCTTTGTCTACATCGAAGTGGTTTTCTGGCAAATCCGGTGAAATGAACACATTCCTTAATTTTCCCCATGCAGCTTCCTTGATGTTATATACTGTTTTAATGTTTCTGTTGCCACTGTTTTCTTCTGTCTGCATTCTGCCCAGTTCAAAGACAATCAAATTGTGATCACTTGTTGTCATGTTGTCAAGCACTCTCCAACCCCAAAGCAAATTCCCCGCATGAATGTTTGTAATTGTTACGTCGATATTTGTTCTTGCGCCAACACTGTTACAGAAAGTAGGAGGATTATGTGCTTGGTTTCTAACCTCTAGACCCAATTCGCTTAACAGTTCTTCTAGAAGTTGCCCTCTCCTGTCAGTCTTCTTGCTGTGCCAAAGAGCAGACTTTGCATTGACGTCCGCTGCAATAACTAGTGGATAATTTCCCAGAGCTGCATCTATCTGCCGTATTCTATCTAAGTATGGGAAGATCTCGTCACTGTACTGGAAATACATGCTTACCATTATGAAGCTTCCCCATGCTGCTCCTATCTCAGCACATACTGTGTGTTCATCACATAACTGCGTAATTTTTGTAACTGTTATCTGTTTATTTAAAACGATTATTGCTGCCATTGGGTTATTGCCCTCTGTGATAATTCGTGATGTTACAGGCATGTGCGGGATTTTGCTGTGCCAGGAGTACGGTTCTTGTAGACAAATAATATCTGATCTCAATTCCTCAGCCACCTTTCTGATTTCATGTAGAACCATGGCGTTTCCTTTAGTATTCAGCTGAGTAACTTTTAACATAGAATTTACGGGTGTCTTGTGTGCACATTGCACTGGGGCCAAGGTAGTCTTGTATCTAGCAGAATGCGTCCATGGGTCATGACAAACTGCTTGTATGTTTCCTCAGGATCAAATATTTCTCCTCTTCTCTCAAAAATCTTGTGAACTAGTGTCAGGAGCTGAGATGGATCTGTTGGAAAATTTAGTGACCTCAGTTGTATTCTGTCGATTGCCGAAGGTTGCGGGAACGTTATGTTTTTACCGCCAGGATGGAGGACTCTTGTCAAATGTCGGAGGGCAAGTGTAAGTGTATGCACTTCTTCGAGTCTAGTTAGCCGAAGTGTATCCTCAAAATCGGCATACAATACCGCTGGATCTACAGTAATGGCATTCGGTTGACTTTTCACAAAGTTCGGGTGTTTTATTTGGCTGGTACACATACTTGGTTTGCGAATATGATATTCGTTTTCTTTGGAATATCTGAGCCCACCGCCTCTAACAAAACGCTGGCAATAATACGAGTCAGAGGTGGAGGAAATTTCGTCTATTTGCTCGTCTATTAACAGCTGCCGATCTGTTTGCACGCCGGCGCTTACCATCATTTTCTGCATTTCCATCGCCTTCTTCTTCCTAAATGTTTCGGCTCTTGCAGCATTTCTTCGTCTACGAGATGGGGGGTTGCCTCTCTTCTTTTGATTTTTCATTCCAACTTTTCCAACTGCTATTTTGACTGCTCTGTATATCAGATCTGCTATATTCTCCATCATTTCTTGATCTATCCTGCAACTGGATTGTAGACTAGCCATAATCTATTCTGTTAACTAGGCGTTGCAATAGCAGTTGAAGGGGGATGGAAGGTCGGCTGCGGCCTTGTTGGGAACCATCCCAGCATTCGCCTTGAGTGACTGAGGAACCAAAGAAAACCCCAGTCAGGATGGCCGAACCGGGTTTGACCCCGGTCCTCCTGAATGATATGTAGGATGGCGAATCCACCGTCCGTCGCGGACCTCCTTTTATACCCTGCCAACAATAGCAGGGGCTATTGCCTAGGTAATGCGCCACCACATCCCAGAGATTCCATTGTTTCCTTGGAAACGATACCACACGTCGCTTTAAATCTGGTAACCTTATTTCATTACAAACAGTTTAGAGTGATATGAAATGAGATACATAGAAGATAATTCTGAAGACTTGGACGCCTGCTCAGTTTTCTTCTCAGATTGTAGAAGACGACGCATGGTACCAGCAGTTGTTAGCAATGTGGCCGCATTTGTGTTTGATCTAGCCATAGGTTTTTCGCAGGGCTGGCGTTAGGGAGGGGTAAGCGGGTGAATTGTACCCCGGGCCATCCGGCCGAGAGGGGGGCCTGATGACTGGCCGGAGAGGCCCCACGGCCCAAGAATCTGCCGCGCATCTGGCCTGAGGGAAGGCCCCATCTGATGAATTTGCCATGGGCCCCAACCAGTTATGGCACTGCTAAGAACGCTTACCCGGGGCCTGAGAATCCTACCGCCGGCCCTGGTTGAAACTGATTGATCAGGGACATTTTCGTATTTCGACCAAAAACATGTGTGTCCTTATATTTTACTTTGCTGCCTCAACAACATAGCGCAGACCACTGATGTTTGTGTGTAGTAGTGGCCTCGAGTCTCCCATCGTGGATTATGGCGATTAGACATCGGTAGCTATAAGGGTGTGGGAGCTATGGTGGTTGAAAGTGGTCGACGTAAGGCATTTTCCTATTTCTACCAAAGACGTGTGTGTCCCTATATTTCACCCTGCAGCCAGAACTACCAAGCACAGACCACGGGCGATTCTGTGTGGTAATAACCTGGAGTCTTCTGTCTTCCTCTATGGTGATTGCATGGCGGTAGCTGTGGGTGTGTGGTAGATATGAAAGTGGTGGGCCTGATATAAAAATAGACATGTGTGTCCCTATATTTCACTTTGCAGCCATAAATATCATTCGCAGATCACTGATATTGTGTGTGGTATTAGCCTCGAGTCTCCCATCGTGCACTGTGGTGGTTATGTGTCGGTAGCTGTCAATTAAAATTCTTTAAAAACACGAACGAAGTAGTGGACACCAGCTAGTTTTAAATAAGTAAGATAGTGGACAAGTAAAAAGTGTGTCGGATCATAATCGGATACGCTTTACTACTTTAGATCTACCAACTGTGCCGGGGTGCATTTAGCGATCAAAATAATTGTAACTAGGGGTTCTCCAAAATATGAGCAGCGTAAATACTCGTGACGTAATTGAGAGTGAAGTGACATGATGGAGAAACTAGCAAGGAAGACAATGTTAAAGTTAAATGATGAGAACAGAATCAAGTTAATTAAACTAAAAATTTGCTGCCCATTTGTACTGAATTACTCTTTCGATCGGTGGCCAGGATATGTTTTGTCATGATAATTGTAGCAATAAAAATATGTGTTCGTTTTATAAGTCACAATTAATTCCTGTGCTTTCTGAACATTAAATCTTTTAGAACGATCAACTATAACCTTTACTGGTCATCAATCTGGCAACCGGGTCATTAAAAATCGAAGTTCGATACCTTTCAATAAGGAGGTATAGTAAACAAAAAAGTAATATAGAGCTGCATTAACATTAAACAAGAATCGTCTACATCTCTGAAAGTGTTTTTGATAAAAAACAAAAACAAAATCAATAACTTGGAACTATTAAATTATCTACAAAGAAATTAGGCACATGGATCATTTAAAATGAAGTGAACATTTATTATCTTCATCATACTACACGGGCATAGCTAATGTATTCTGAAGCTAGTGTTTAGACAACAGATGAGCATTAATTGCTCAGTTCCACATCAAGTCTGTCCAAGCAGTATTAGATTTATCTCAAAAATACAAAATACTGTAATTTTTTAAAATACTAGCCTATACATCCGAGCTGATAAAGAATATCAGTCCCTACAGTAGACGGGAATGGGAAAAGTGGATCCAGCAGACTTCCGGTCATGTGACATATTCAATATTTTTGGCAGAAAACTTACGTAACTTTTACTGGCTGCAAATTTTGCCAATAAAATGACGTCACAGTTGGCGAATAGGCAACTGCTGGTTCAGCAGGTGCAGTTACATCAAAAAGCGGGGAAATGACTTTTTTTTCCTTATGGCTGTAAGCATCTTCGACGTAGTGGAGAGATTTCGGGAACCCTGGAAAACTGAAATTTGGATAGTCTGTTGGAGCGCAAAAAAGCATTCTTCAGAATGCAAGGTCTGAACGTTACCACTCACACACAACGCTCAGTGGAAAATGACGTCATTTCCAGTGAGTCACATATGTAGGTACCAGTATACAGGATCATGCAGAAACGGCGACATTTACCAACCGACTCGGCAGGCATCGTCAAGTCGAAATGGTGGGTAAATATGATGACACATCCGGTTGCTGAAAATGTAATAAGCAAACTTAAATACAACATAATTCCTTCTCACACCACATTCACCTATGGCCTGTATAAAGATGTCCTCTGCAGCAACCGGGGTAGTGAAGTGCCTCTTTTATGTCGTTGTAGCAATGGCACCGAGCAGTTCATTGTCGGGCTATCTTAAAAACAGGACTTTGTGCCAGTAGCTATACTCGTTAACTTTAGTACAATAAAATCAAGCTTACATACACTCAACAGCCAAAAATTATGATCCCATGCTTAATATCATGGTGGTCTACCTCTGGAACGCAATACAGCATCTGTTCGGCGTGGTATGGTTTCTACAAGTACTTGGTGGGTTTCTGTGGGTATCTGGCACCAGTTGTCTTCCCAAAGGTCACACAGTTCCCTTAAATTATGGGCTGGTGGTTTGTGGGCTCAGAGCTGGTACCCGATAACGACTGATCAACGAGAGCTTACTAACATTCCCCTCAAACTACTATAGGACGATTCTGGTCTTGTGACAAGGACCATTATCTTGCTTGGAGATGCCATCGCCATCTCGGAAGACATGAAGTTTGAAGGGATGCCGTTGGGCCACAATAATTTTCATGCACTCCTCAGCTGCTCACTACCACAATTTCTACGGACACACAGGTAAACGTATCCTATTGCATAGTACTGGCTCAGTGGTATTGTGCATGTGTCGCGCAGCCATTTGCCTAGAAGATGGCATATTTAGATACAATATTGGTAACAAGAAACTTAATTCCTCCGAGCAGGCGACATGTTTCCATTGATCCATGGTACAATCTCAGTTAGCTTGTGCCCCCTAAAATTGTAACTGACGATGCATGCACGAGCATTGTACTCTGCCGTCAGATCTATAACACATCACCCCCTATCCTGTTTTACAGTGCGGACGAGCCTTCAGCTTCCATGTTCTGTTATTAAGCATGGACATCCATCATCTTGTTTCATAATCCTTTAGCCACTTTCTTTAGATGCTCACTTCAGTAGCTCACGAAAAGCATTCCAATTTCCAAGATGCTTGTTCCCAGGCACCGAGCAATAACAATCTGCCCTTTATCAGACTTACTTATGCCAGTGGATGTTTCGATTTGCCACACATATCATCACCAGAATGATACCCCATGTTTCTCTGTTCTGCTTATAAACTTTCCTTCCTGCTTTACATACCCCTGATACCACCAGACAGCATTTAGTCTTATGTAGGACAGTGGTCATAGTGTTTAGGTTTGTCAGTAAGAAAGGGAAGGTACTAATCTTGTATAGATTATCCAGATTCTAAAGTAACTGAGGAATTGCAGATGGGTGTTTCACTAGGTGACCAAATTTTCTTTCCTCAAACAGTAACTGTGGCAAAAAGTATATAGTTTTGAAACACTACTGTTTCTGCTTGTGGTGTGTTTCTTGGTGAATCAGATTGGAAGAATCTAATCGATGCCCAGTCTGCAGCAATGCTATCAACACCTAGACATAATGGAATCTTCAAGTGATGCAATACTATGAGTTTCTGAATACATTATTTGCTAAAAGGTTATAAGATTATTCTCATACACTGAGGCAAAAAATAATAGATTGCATATTGGGACTGTGCACTGTCATACCATCATAACACTGGTCTATGCACAGTTAAACATAGAAACTAAAATATATAAAATTGGTTATTGTGTGATGGCGTTAGTTGCAAAGTAAGACAGCATATAAAGTATTATATAGAGAGAATTGATGTATGTGGTGTCAGTAAAATATAAACAAAAACATTATATCACATTTGTTGAATCCTCATTTATTTTACACACACTGCTCACTACACAATTAAAAACTAGAAATTAAGGAATTGATAAATAACATTCTCTCTCATTTATTTTACCCATTTTTAGCGATTTAGCACACACATACAGCATTACAAAATATATACCTTTCCTAAGTGTTCACAACAAAGTTGTCCTAGTCATCCATGGGCATAACAGACTTGCCTCTGGATGATTTTCTGGAATGACCACAGCTCCTCTGATTCATTTGACGTATAGAATGGCATCTTGTTAATTTGTTATTGCACTCAGAATTGAACACATCATATTTAACGTGACTCAATTAGCATCCTAGTTATTCCATGATAATTTTATGTCAGTTCTCCAATAGTTCGATCGCTATCTTCCCTTGCTGACAATGCAACAAAGATACAATGTATAATGATAATGTTGTCAGATTGAACTATGCATGTACTGATCTCTTTCAAAACAAATGAGCCAACTCTAGTCTTGAGCCTCCGTGTATCCAAGATGATCGTAACGCTTACTGATGTAATGAGTGCTGGAGCTTATTTTTATATCCTCTCAACATGATCAGTATGAAGACATACAGGGCACGGCAAAATGATCTGACGGTTTTTGCCGCTGTACTGTTGAGCAATTAGGCGGTGGGAGGTGGTGGGGATAGGTGCATTCCAGAGTGCGAAGGAGGATGTGGTTCCAGCAGGATGGGGCAACTGCCCATACAGCCAATGAGATAAGGGCGTTTTGAGAAGTAAGTTTCGTGGCCGAGTGATCTCACATTTTGGGGACATTGCATGGTCAACTCGCTCCCCAGACCTTAGGTTTTTTTGATTTTTTCTTGTAGTGCTTCTTACCAAACAAACCCCACACACAGTGGAAGGTTGGAAGAATGCTTGGTCAAAGACAGACCTCTTTTAAAGGACATTTTTTTCACATCTTAAATGTATGAAATTGGTTCTTCGGATGTTATTTTCATTCATTTACATGAACACCCTTCTGTAATAAGCAATAAAACTAGATGACCCATGTGAAACTTTAGTGATGTAATAGGATGAAAGAAAAACCACCTCATTTGTTTCAATTGTTTATTTGTTTAGTGTAATAGGTACATAACAAAAGTTAATGCCAGTGAAGCAGTCTATTAATTTCTCTGTGATATGTGCTACTCCTATCTAGCAGCTTGGCTCTGAACTGTCGCATGTGCACGACATTCACAGTTATTACTGTTGCCCCTTTAGTGTTAAATTCCGAAAAATTTCAATCTTAATTTATAATGTTGCCCAAGTGGAGACCTTAATATTTTAAATGAATAATACCTCATTTTGGTTAGATATCAAGGGAGATAAATAGTTACAGAAACAGTTGTAATTTTGCCCTTAAAGGATTGAATTCCGAAAAATTCCTTTCTTAAAATACAATGTGACCATGGCGAGGACCTTAATCTTTAAGATAAAACCTCATATACTTATATCGGTTAGATATCAAGGGAGATAAATGGCTTGCAACACAAAAATACGTTGCAGAAATAGTGATACTTTTGCCATTAAGGGTCGAATTCCAAAAAATTCCTTTCTTAGTATACAATTTCAGCAAAGCAGAAATATTAACACCGTTCATCAGTACGTCCTATTAAATACTAAGTGCAGTCGTCTGGTCTAAATTCAATTCCTCAGGAGGTTCTCTTTAGGTCGTGTAGCGGTTGGTAGTAAAGTGTGAACAGTTAATTTGGATTACTCAGTTAGTTTCCACTTTTATCCTCTCTGTAGTTTTTGCTTTAAAAGTAATATGTGTAGGGACTGTGACTGCTGTGTGCAGACGCGGGTTGAGGTGGCTGATCTTCACACTCAGCTTGCAGCTTTGCTAACTAAAGTTACGAGGCTGGAAGCTGCCGTAGGTGACTGCAGCAGGTGTGGAAGGGGTGACCCTGACGAAGCAGGTGTTGTCACAGGTTCTCCCCTGCCAAATATCGTACCTGCAGTCCAGGCTGAGTCTTCGGGGCCTGTGCGGCAGTCACCTGATGGTGTCTGGCGCGAGGTTTCCGGACGTCGACGCCGCATGCGGGGGCAGGAGTACAGGTCTGAATCCCAAGAGGGCAAGCCTGTACCACTGTCCAATAGGTTTGATGTGTTGTCTGGATCTGATTCAAATCCACAATCATCATTCAGCGAGTTGCCAGCCCTCCCGCCCGCTAGGTCTGGGCGATCACAGAAGGGGATTCTGGTGATAGGTAGCTCCAACGTTAGGCGTTTCATTGAGCCCCTTAGGGATATGGCGAACAGGTCTGGGATGAAGTCCAATGTCCATTGTTTGTGCATTCCGGGTGGTCTGATCCATGATGTGGATCAGGCCATCCCGGATGCCATTGAGCGGACGAGGTGTAGCCAGCTGCGGATTGTAGCTCATGTCGGCACCAATGATGCTTGCCGCCTTGGGTCGGAGGGTATCCTCTCTTCCTTCTGGCGGCTTGCTCATACGGTGAGCTCTGTGGTTGATGACCGCAAGATTTCGGCTGAGCTAACCATCTGCAGTATTGTCGATAGAACTGACTGTGGACCTCTGGTTCAGAGCCGAGTCGAGGGTCTGAACCAGAGACTGCGTCGTTTCTGCGATAATCATGGCTGCAGATTCCTTGATCTTCGCCCTGGGGTCGAATCGTGTAGGGTTCCCTTGGATAGATCAGGTGTGCACTACACACGTGAATCGGCTACACGGGTGGCAGGGGCCGTGTGGAGTGCATTGGGGGATTTTTTAGGCTGAGGGAGGAAGACCCGAAACTGGAATTACAGTCACGGGTAGCCCAATTAAATTCGTCACCATATGTTACGAGTAGCGAAAATCAATCTCGACTGTTAAAAGTACTCGTCATAAACTGTAGAAGTGTTTGTAATAAGCAGCCTGAGCTTGAAAGTGTTATTAGTAGCACAGAAGCTGATATAGTATTAGGTACTGAAAGCTGGTTAAAACCGGATATAAGTTCAGCAGAAATTTTTAACCATAGCATGAATGTTTTCCGTAAGGATAGGTTACATTCTAATGGAGGTGGTGTATTTATAGCTGTTCGTAAAACCCCTGTCGTGTAACGAAATAAATATTGATACGGTCTGTGAAATCCTATGGATTAGACTAAAAGTAGCTAGGACAAAACTTGTAATAGGGTCTTTCTATCGTCCACCAGATGCAGATGTAGGTGTTGCTGAGGCCTTAAGAAATAACGTAAGTAATATTGCTCGTCAATTTCCGGATCATGGAATAATACTAGGAGGCGACTTCAACTTGCCGTATATTGACTGGAGTAATTACGCCCACGTTACTGGTGGCAGGGATAAAATATCCTGTGAGATTATTCTCGACCTTTTCTCAGATCTTAATCTTGAGCAGCTCGTCACTGAACCAACGTGGTGCGACAACGAAACGAAAACATTTTAGATATTCTCGTTATAATAGGTCTGAATTATTTACGGACATTTCTACCACAACGGGAATAAGTGATCATAAAGCTGTAATTGCTACAGTAAAATTAACAGTCGAGCGCAAAAAGAAAAAAGAAAGGGTTGTTTACAGGTTCGAAAAGGCCAAGGAGAGTTTAAGAACGTTTTTGAGGGATAATACATTACCTTTGTAGAAGGAAGAGGCTCGGTTGAAGAGATGTGGCTTCGATTCATAAATATAGTCAAGGAAGGTATGGACTTACATATACCGAAAAGGACAATCAGGGACGGGAACGATCCCCCATGGTATACGCGTGAAGTCAAAAGGTTACTTAAAAAGCAAAGGAAGATTCATGCACGCTCAAGAAGGACGATGTATAGGAGTGATTTAGAAAAACTAGCTGAGACAAGAGGACAGGTCAAGAATGCGATGCGCGAAGCCTTCAATGACTTTCGATGCAACTCACTTTCTAAGAGCCTCATTGAAAATCCAAAGAAATTTTGGTCGTATGTAAAAAAAATGGGTGGTTGTGACAACAATATGCCAGTTCTACTAAAAGACGGTCGGGAAGTTGATGACAGCCGCGACAAGGCTACCGTATTTAACGCCGAATTTAAAAATTCCTTCACCGACGAAAACATGGAAAACATTCCCGTTTTTCCACGGCGTGTTGAATTTGAAATGGATTCAGTACAAATTGATAGTGTAGATATCATAAAGCTCCTGAAGTGGGGGAAAGCGCCGGGTCCCGATGGTGTACCAGTAAGAGTATTTCGGAATACGCGGAAGAAATAGAACCATTTCTGTCAGATATATTTCGTAAATCTTTAGAGGAAAGAAAAGTACCTTCTGACTGGAAAATTGCGCAGGTGATTCCCGTTTTCAAGAAAGGAGATCGGAGAGATCCTTGGAATTATCGTCCGATATCGCTAACATCTGTTTGCAGTAGAATTCTGGAACATGTCATATGCTCTAACGTTATGAAGTTTCTAGATGAAAACGAGCTACTTACAGCATTCCAACACGGATTTCGGAAGAACCGATCATGTGAAACGCAACTGGCTCTATTTTCGCAAGATGTAATGAAAGTTATTGATGCGGGATCACAAGTTGATGCTATTTTCTTGGATTTTCAGAAAGCTTTTGACTCTGTACCACACAACCGACTCTTAGCGAAGATCCGAGCGTATGGTATATCTGATCAGATTTGCGAATGGATACGCGATTTTCTAACTGGTCGGTCACAGTATGTCGTTGTAGACGGGGAAGCCTCTTCTAAACTAGATGTTACTTCAGGCGTTCCTCAAGGAAGTGTAATAGGACCACTTCTTTTCTTAATTTTTATAAACGATCTCGGTGACAATGTTAATTGCAGGATGCGATTTTTTGCTGATGATGCACTTATTTATAGGGAAGTGAGGTGCTCCGACGATTGCTTAGAAATTCAGCGTGATCTGGATGTTATTTCGGAATGGTGCCGTGAATGGCAGCTTACACTTAACTGTAAAAAGTGCAAGGCAATGCACATAAGTAATAAAAAGACCCCGCTTGCTCTGGAGTACAAAGTTAACAATTCAGTTGTTGACACTGTAGATTCCCTGAAGTATCTAGGCGTAACAGTACAAAGCAACATGAAATGGGACTTGCACATAACTTCCGTTGCAGGAAAAGCTAATTCCAAACTACGATTCATAGGACGTATTTTGAGAAGTTGTAATGCTCATACAAAGGAAATAGCGTACAAAACAATAGTGCGTCCGCATTTGGAATACTGTTGTGGAATTTGGGATCCGTATCGCAAGGGATTGATTGACACATTAGAGAAAGTACAGAGAAGAGCCCCTCGATTCGTGACTGCTAGTTACAGTCCTTACGTAAGTGTCACAGAGCTAATTCGTGGGTTGGGCTGGGATTGTTTAGCGGACAGACGACGTCGTTTTCGTTTGAATTTGCTGGAGAATATGCGAAAATCTTTAAGTTACGAGTGCAACGAAATACTTCTTCCGCCAACCTATTTAGGTCGCAATGACAGGAGGGATAAGATTAGAGAAATAAGATGCCGTACTGATTCATTTATGTATTCCTTCTTTCCTCGATCTGTTCGGGATTGGAATGTGCAGAATTAGGATTGGTGCTTAGCACCCTCTGCCACCCACAGTATTTGTGATTTGCAGAGTATAGATGTAGATGTAGATTAATCATTAAAATGATACTTCATTTATCGATTTCGGTTAGGTACCCAGAGAGATGGCTAGTAACACAAAAAACTGGATTTTACAAATAATGACATTTTTTCCCTTTAAGGATCAAATTCCGAAAAATTCCTTTCTTAAAATATGATGTGACCGACCTGGAGACCATAAGCTTTACAATGACATCTCATTCATAGATTTCGGTTAAGAATTAAGGAAATAATGGCTTTTGACGAAAAAAAAATTATGACTTTTATTTTTCATATTGTTTTTACTTTAAAACCGTCAGATCTTTTTGCCAAACACTGTATTAGCAGGGAAATTCTCATTGCTCTTCAATTCCACATAAATCACTATGGGACCTGTCTTAACTGATTCATTTTATCATGAACAGTTATTAGAGGTGCAGGTACAATAAATTTGTCATGCTTGAATAATAGTGACGTTCACGGTAAGATGTCCATGAACTTGTGTACAAGTTGTAAAAGACTGAGATCTGGTGAACAATTATTAAAACCTAGTCTAGATTCAAATTTTTGAAAGGAAATATCTCTTCACTTAGGTATTCCTTCACACTGGTGAGAACAGAGTGATCAAACTTAGTTGCAATACATTATTTGTTGTATTTCTTTCTTGTTTGGAATTCTAAAATCAGGCAACTAAGTTTTTATAACTGTGCTGATTGCAACAATGATGGCAAGATAAGGTACTGTTCCTAGTGGGTGGGGGGGGGGGGGGGGGGGGGGGGGGGGGGAGGGGAAACACGGTCTCATTTTTTGTGGCAGATCTTCTATGTTGTAACTCTACATGTTGCTCCAAGCATTGCAACGACTTTACACATAAAAGTTATTATACATACACATTTTAATTAATGATAAATTTTATAATTTGTTCCAATAGCTAACATTGAAACACTCATCTTGTCAGGATGGCACTATCAGCCAGCTCTTAAAAAATTAGACAAATCTCATCAGTGAGAAAAGTCTTCTTTTACATAAAATTAAATTTAACTATCTGTTGCAATCTGTTAATCACAAAAACTTTCCAGTCACGTTTGAAAAACATGAATGTATTTAAAACATGTTAGTTAAAGCTTTTAGTGAGTTTTATAGAAAACTTCACTGCAAAAGAAAATAACAACCAACTTCAACATATTTTATTTTCTGGACTACAGTAATTATCTTTTACTATACCAATCTATCTGAAAGGTATTATACAATAAACTTCATATCAAAACAATTTTACAAAGTACTTCGAAACATATACTAGCTGAAATTGTCAGCACATTCCAAGTTTAGCATATTAGAGCTACTTGGGAATATTTATTTATTTTCATCATTATACTGGATAAAGGAGTAAGCTAAATACTATTTTTCAGTGTGTTTAGGCAAAAGAACCTCTTCCATACATTAAATTAAACTTAATAGACATGTTTCAGTTTCAAAGCTAAATTCTGATTAGTTAGATGGTAACACGTCATAATGCCTTATTATATGTTAAAACACTCTTGAGGATTAAATTAAAATGACGGCAGAATCTGTCACAGGCATGCATGAGTTAGACTTGTCATATTTTACTAACTCTCTCTCTCTCTTATAACTATGGTAACCTTAAATCCCTTGAATTTCAGCTTTTGTTACCAAATGGATTTATTTTCTCTATACTTTTTCAAATACCTAAAGAAAGAAAAAATAAAGTTGAAGGCAGCATGGCTGGGGCAACAAAAGAAAATGACACAATCACAAACAATACAATGTTTCGGTCTAGTCTAGATCCTAATTCATGCAGATAGAAATGGATAAGCCATATTTATAAACTTCAAAATAGCATCATATTAATAACAGCAAAAAAGGTATATATAAGTAACTGGTCCGGTGGCACAGTGATTAAAATGCTTCAATAGGAGTCAACAGATCTCTCGTTCAAATCCTGATCTTGGTTACAAAAAATATTAACTCCATTGATGCAAAGCTCTTTGGCGGCCATGATAAGAGAGAGCCAGATTATGTGACAAACCGAAACTCTCTAACTTATAATGGCAATATTTTTTAGTGTCTACCTGTCAATAATGTCATATTCAGCTTTTATGTAGTAAAATTATTTGAACATGATGATTCACGTTTTAAATACAAATACCTAGTTAATGGATATTATAAGTGAAAGATTTTAAAACTTTTAAAGTAATGTACACAAATTGCTAGAACTTTTAATAACATTGTAAAAACACACACGTGGGAATTGTATTAACCAACTAGATAATAAAACAGATATCTCAATAAATAAGTTACAAATAAAACAATAATTGAAGAAAGTGTCTCATTTGAACATTAAACTCATTGGATCTTGTGTATAAGAATAAGATCATCCACATAATTAGAACACGGAAATTAAAGATCCCAGTAATTCCATCACTAAAAGAAAGTAAAAATACTTGTAAACCAATGGTAAACAATAAAGCCATAATATTAAATTTCATTTAAATTCTTAAAATGTATTTGAACCACTCACAATTAGCCGACATGAGTTTTACCACACTTCAAGTTCTAGAACTATTTAACATTTGCTAATATACAACAATCATAAATTACAAAAATAGAGCCTCTGATATCTTTTTAAGGTAAGAAATGAGATCATATTAGACACATGGCCCTGAGCAGATATTATCTATACTAATATTATAAATGCGAAAGTAACTTTGTCTGTCTGTTTGTTACATTTCTTTGGCTAAACGGCTACTCCACTTGTGATGAAATTTGACATTAGGATGGACATGGGATACCATATTGTGTATATATATATAAGAACAAATAGTAATTAAATTATGAAAACTATCTGAACTGTGAAAGACAAACGCATAATACCTATATGTCTTTGTAATGCTTCACATTACAGAGGAATGGAAGCATAGCACAGTGATAACGTGCTTGCTTCTTAATAAAACTTCGGGTTCAAACCCCACTGGGAGCAAAAATTTTTATGAATTGTTTTTCATAGTTTGAGAAAGCCTAGGATTTTGTAGTAAGGATACCATGTTCCAGAAAATCTTTGGTTATAGAATAGTGCCCTAAGCATTTACTTTATTCAGGGTATACTGGTTCCACAGGCAGTTTTTGTGTGATCTAAACTAATAATATTATATATGTGAAAGTAAGTCTCTCGTCTTTTTTTTTTTTACATTTTGATGACTATATGCGTATACAGATATACCGAAATACTTTGTATTATTAGGAACGAAATAGGATACTTCTTTCTGATATGAATAAAGGAAACAGGTTCGACGGTAGACTGGTATACCAATAGCGTTCCCGTCATTATGCCGACATATCATAGGTAACTTTCATGGTACATCGATAGAGTTCCCGTCGGATTATGCTGGCATATCTTAGGTAACTTTCAGCTTTGTGTATCCAATTTTAGCAATCAAATTCTAAATCCACGTGTATGAAGTCACGGGTAACAACTAGTAGGCCAAAAAAGTGAAAATTAAAGTAAGAATGACTGGAAATTTATCGCTCTACCTTCTGCAACAAGATATTAAATTAAAAAATTGTGATTCATAACAAAATATGTGAACTACAGTTAAACTGAAAATATCATATAACATTTTTGAATGTGATTAAAATATGTACATATATTTAAAAAAATATAAAAATACACTCAAAAGATCATTAAAAACACCTTTTAAAATGACCAGACTAAGTAAGTCTTCTCACAAGTGTGTCGCACAAATATATGTTCCTCTAAATCAGTTTTTTTTACTATAAGTTTATATACAGCTATGTTTGGAGAAACATAACATTAACTCAAATGGGTTTTTTGATGTTTCTTAAGATTACTTGATTGAGCGAATGTTTTTCCACAAATCTCACAGGTAAAAGGTCGTTCACCAGAATGAATTCTTAAATGAGTTTTGAGATAGCCAGACACTGAAAAAGTTTTCCCACAAACACTACAAGCAAAAGGCCGTTCACCAGAATGAACTCTTCGATGGGTTTTCAGCTGACCAGACTCTGTAAATGTCCTACCACAAACTTCACACACATATGGTCGCTCTCCAGAGTGAATTCTTTGATGTGTTTTAAGATTAGCTGAAACAGTAAACGTTTTCCCACAAATATTGCAAATATATGGTCGTTCCCCTGAATGAATTCTCAGATGAGTTTTAAGATTACCAGCCTCATTAAATGTCTTTCCACAAATATCACATGCAAAAGGTCGTTCACACAAATGAATTCTTTGATGATTTTTGAAAGTTCCAAGGTATGTGAACATTTTTCCACATACTTCACATGTAAACTGTCTTTTTGAGGACTTTGATTTAAGTCTCCCTCCTGTATTGTTGTTCATCTTCATTTCCAATGTGCTTAGTTGCTTAGTTTCTGTAATAGTTGTTCCCCAAACACTGAGGGCTGATGATAGTTTCTGTGCAAAACCTTGGTTGTTATGAAGTGTGTCATGATTACTAATGAATCTGTAAAGAGAAATGGGTAGAAAATGAAATTTAGTATGGTAAATGTAACTTATCACACAAAAATTAAATAGAGTCTAAGTAGTAAATGTCAACAAGAAGTTACAATATTCATAATTCCAGCAGGATCTGAAACAAAATAGTTTATTATGTTTCTGTTTACCTAAAAAGAGCAGTATGATAAAAAAAACAGATTTTGATTAAGTACTTCCTCATTATTGTTGAAAGAAAGCTCAACCAGCGTTCACAATGTACAATCCTATAGTGGAACCATATTGCATGAAAAACTTTTTGAGAAAACTAAAGTTAAAGAAGCATTAGAAAAGTTTGATAATCCTATAAACAATATTTTGGCTATGTCTCCTAAATATAAGGAAGTACATGGTGTCAATTTAATCAAACGTTTTACTTGGGATTACTTGGAAAAATGTATACTATTTGTCAGCTCCACAAGTCTTCTGCAATATAAATTCATTTTTCTGTTACAATGACCACTGAAGGGTATAACATTGGAATATTGTGTGTCTTGGAGAACAATGATCTTTGATTAGCTGCCTGGATTGTAAGGACAGGAATGCAATGCTGCTGCTGGAGAAATCTAACTCCCTGTAGGCTTTGCAACTACCTAACTATGAGGAGCTGGGGCATTTAGCTTTCAAATACAAATTCCTATATCCCTGAATTGCAGCGAAGGTGAAATATTATGGATTTAGAGACAGAGGAACTGATTAAGAAGAGGGAATATGAAAAAGTGGTTGAGGTGTGATAAGATGAAGATTAAAAGGCAGTATGAAAACGACTACCACCTTCATTCTGAAATTTGACAATGTGATGGTGCCAAAGTCTATAAAATTAGTATACTTATATATACCAGACATGATGTGGTGCTTTGAGTGCCAGAGGTTCTATCATTTGAAAGGCCAGCTACTACTGAAGTTATAACAAATTTAGCATGGTGACATATAAGCTAGGTATTGATTGCAGCTTTCCACAGGCATGCGTCAACTGCTCTGGGTCACACCAAGTCTGAAGCAGGAAGTTGTCAGGTTCTTCATGGTTGATTAATACAGTAATTAAGTAGTCCACAATGTATTTCAGCTTAAACTTCTGTTTATTTCCAGACAATACTTGAACAATATTGTTTACATGAAGAGATACAATACAGAGATACTACTAATGCACTCCTTCGCAGTTGCAAAGTGAATCTGTATAAACTAACTAACTGTCCTCTGCTGATTTCTTTATATAGGCTCTATTGAAATTTCCCAAACAGTTCAAAAGCTTCTGCGAGATATTTCTCGAACATTAACAATTACTCAAACAATTAAACATATTAAAAACAATCAGAAATAGTACTTAATCATTTAACATCATTACAAAATGGTCAGAAATGGAAATTAAAGATACTTAAACACAAAATTATTTACAGAAATCATTTTAAACTGTAGAAAATTGTCCTGTAGACATCGTAACTTGCATTAATACTTGGAATTACAAACATTTAAGCAATTCTCTTGCACAATTCGGTTCTTAAACATATTAAATGGCCTTTAAATAATTTCTTTTCATAAAATAAAGTCTATATACACTGATTTACAAGAAATTGCAAAACAAACATATCAGATCATATTCAAGCAAACTTTAGCTCACTACAAATACTTCATTAAATACAATTCTATTTAAAGTTCAGGTATGACGGCTGTTACAAAGTGTCGAAAGTATCTTGAAGAATGGGAGAAACAGGAATTGAAAACTAAAGAATGCATTCCCTATAGTGAAGAAAATAAGAAGCATAACTGGTTGTTCATGGACATTGATAGCAATACATTTGCAGCACTGACTGAGACAGGAAAAGTTTTTCAGATTCTACTAGTAGCAACAAATTCATCATCAAAAATAGCTGTGACTACAGTAGCTTTGGCCTAAACAGCAATGGAAGGCTAGTTTAGGAAAAGATTCAAGGTTTGAAATTTCAATAGATGGACTCTGCTAAATTTGTTACATCCCTAGTAAAATCACCTTCTAGACGTACTAGTGCTAGGGAAAAGAAGGGGAAGGAGCCTATGTAGAAAAAGAACCCCCAAGTTTCTGTAGCCTTCACAGAAACAGAGATGTCTGCTGCATCTTCAGTTTTGGAAGATAATGAAATGCTGGTGGACAAGCCTGTCCTTGTTTTTCAGCAAACAATGAACAAGGACCTACCCAGAGATGGGTGAAACTATAAATAGGTTGGTTCCTCTATTCCAGTGGAATGTGAATAGTTTTCAGGCAGACAGCAGCAATAGAAGGCCAGTTCAGAAAAAGGTCTGTGATGTGAAATTCCATGAGATGGATCTGGCTAAATTTGTTACATTCCTATAAAAATCACATCCTATACCAACTAGTGCTAGGGAAAAGAAGGAGAAGCCTATATAGAAAAAGAACCCCAAGTGTCCATAGCTTTTATGGATGTCTGTTGCATCCTTTGGCCTTGGAAAATAAATAAATGCAGGTGGACAAGCCTGTCTGTTTTTAAGGAGGCAGCAAACAAGGCCCTGACTGAGGTGTGGGAAAGTCAGTGTTATTAATTTTAATTGCGATGGAACTAAAGCTACAGTGGAAATTCCCCTTGTAATTTAATTACCCATTTTTATTTTATTCCTTAAAATTTTATTTTATAATTGGAGTGTTACATTCCTGCCCATTTACATTTCCGGTTTACAAATTTTAATTTTAAATTCCATAAGTGTTTTGGGTAAATTATTCATCACTTCACTTTGTAATTTTGTACCAATCCCTTATACTTCGTCCAACAAAAGAAAATTTTCCTAGTACCTTACGCATGAAATCGAGTGCCAGCTTGTGGTCATGGTCATCATTCATCTTCCCTGCACTATTCCTAATTCTTTGACCAATATCCCTCGAAGCCCCATCATCAACATACACCCTGTACATTCCTAGCGCTCCCTTTTCCTTCCTCCTTTCCTCCAATAACTCCCAATCCAGCACCTTTATCATATCAGATACCGACTGGTCCTGCAATAATTTGCACAAACAAATCTAGTTGCTCTTCTTTTCACACCTTCCAACTCCTGTATTTCATGACCAAAATGTGGGTCCAAAACTGCACCAGCATATTCAACCAAGGGTCTGATTTTGTTATATTTGTGTGTAGTAAAAAGCTAGAACACTAAATGGAAAGTGGAATCAACAATTCAAGTGAGCTCTTTGATGAGTGCGAAATGATATATGCGAAATGACAATTTCAAGATAATTGTTTAAAACTGAATAAATCAAAACAAACTTTAATGCTGACTCCTTCAGAAAGAAAACTTAGTTTATAAAACAATGCTAATACAAAGTAAAAGTGAAAACCATTCTGTAATAAATACTCTAAAACAGACATACCGTACCTGTCAATGTTTGATTCTGATGATACTATTTCTTCATTTGGACCTTCTGTTTTCTTAACCTGTAACAGAAGAAATTTATTAACAGATTCTCAAAAACACGACTAGTGTTTCTATATTACTCCTGTGGCCTTAGCAGTTGTCAGCGCAGTTCCGTCATTGTCGCGGTGGCTGCTAGTGCAGTAGCAATGATGCTCCCTGACGAGTAACTGTGGCAACGATAAAACAAAGACAGTACACTGTTTGAGAAGCATACGAACACGCAAACAACATTGTCGCTCACAGCAATACGTGAAGCCGGTAGTAATATTGACAGTCAGATTGTTACGATGTTTCAATATAATGTAATGTACACATGTATGTATTATTTAACATATAAAATGCATTGATAAGAATCTACTGTAAGCTACTATATGGTTTATATGGGCAACTTAATCCCATAATTGGTGACCCCGACAACAAAAAATCCAAAATCTTCTGATCGATGGATGAATTTCAAGAACAACTGCGCCAGCTACAGGAGCAAAATCACATTCTACAACAGTAAATGCTTCAACAGAAACCCCCGCAATCTACAGTTTCGCAGGTCAGCACATCTGTTAACCGTCTAGCCATGAAATTGCCAGTTTTCTGGCCGGACAAACCGGCACTGTGGTTTGCACAGGCAGAAGCAAAATTTGGCATCATGGACATTACGCAAGATTCGACGAAGTACGTTTATATAATTTCACAGCTGGACAGCCGCTATGCAGCCGAAGTTGAAGTTATTATAATAAATCCACCTCCTGAAAATGCATATGAACACTTGCGTAACAAGTTAATTCATTGCCTCTCTGCATAAGAAGAGCAGCAAGTTCACCAGTTGTTAATGGAGGAAGAGCTTGGTGACCGAAAACCATCTCAGTTTTTAAGACACTTAAGATCACTAGCTGGTGCCACTCAAGTGCAAGACAATCTCCTCCGGCAAATATGGATCCAGCGCCTACCGTCACAGGTACAAGCCATCGTACAAACTCAAGCCGACACACCACTAGACAAAGTTGCAATACTAGCCGACAAAATTATGGAAGTTTCTACACCTGCTCTGCACACCAATGTTAATGCTATCGGCATGCTACCTGCTAACATTTTCACGGCCAAACTCGCAAATGCCAACAACCATGTAACTTTCAGTTAAACCAGCCAGTGATGGCAGCAAATGGCTGGTGAACAGGTGGTAACCCCCTCTTTGTCTTTGACACAAACAGCAGACAAAATTTTTTAAACGATACTGGTTCTGATTTATGCTGTTTCCCGAAAAAATTTTCTAAAGGGGCGTCATCAACGGAACAAATATGAACTTGTGGCAGCAAATGACTCTACTGTTCATACCTATGGCACTTTGTTTCTCAAGCTGAACCTCGGCTTGCAGTGCGATTTATCTTGGAGATTTATAATAGCTGATGTAGCTGTTCCTATCATAGGCTCCAATTTCCTTGCACATTATCACTTGCTCCCGGATTGTCACAACAAGTGTATCACTGACAGCTTGACAGGATTGTTAGTGCCTGTACAGCCGGCTAACTGGAAGCAACCTAGTGTGAAATCACTAAAGGCCACTACTGTTTTTCATGAAATATTGCGAGATTTCCCAGATCTCACGTGCCCACATGGAACCAGAATTTACAAAAACAGTTACATTTTACTGCATGTCATACAACTGGAATATGGCAGGTGAAATGGGGAACAATGATCCCTAGGCACAGAAGAACAAGCACTAGCATAGTTAATCCAGTAGCAATGCTGGAAGTAGTTTATTTTGTGATTATTTCTCAATGACATTTACGAGCAAACAGAAACTGTTGCTTCTCATTGCAGGTGAGAGGATACTGGGTGAGTAAAAGATGTATTCTGTGATGAATGGAGTTCAGTCGTGGCCTTTTTTTTAATGTAAATAAAGCAGATATATCAAAATGCCAAAAATAAATTAAAACTGAGCATGGTGGGTGAGCAGCAATGCTCTGGACTTGGATTCAGGAGGAAATGGGTTGGATGTAGTCTTCTCGGGAGAAAGATGGCGACGGAGACTGAGAGCGCCGAAATATCGTGTGGAAACATTTTACTTACTCGGCTAGTCTCCCGAGAAGAATACATCCATTCTCAACGCCGAGAAAGACTTCGTTCCTAGGAAATGGGTTGTTACCCGGATTTCAGTTCTTCATGATTTCCCAAAAGTGAATGCCAGGATAGTTCCTTGAAATAGCTATGGCTGAATTCCTTCCCATTCCCTGCCTCCTGTCCTTTTGTGCCCATAATAACCTTGACATTGATGAGGCATAAAGCAATAAACAAACAACAGAAATTAAAATCTTTGGTTACCAGAATTTCTGACATAAATGAAAGCAGAAATATAATCTTCACAGGTTCACTACCAGATGATGAAAAAAGAGCTTTTGACGGTACCATATTTAGATTTGATGCTCATGCTGCAACAGAGCTGCACAGCATGAACATCAGACCTGAAGATGGCAACAGAGTAGGCTGTTGAATGCTTGTCTTTCATCAACATCATCTAGCAGCAAAACCACAAAGATTAGATTTCAGCGACACGTTCGGAAAGCCTTTGTTCACACATGTTGCCTTCAGTATGCTTTGATGTGTGAAGAACTGGCTCAGGAGCACTTTGTGCGAGGAAAGATTGACTGGATTATACCTGATGGGTGTGCATTGAAATTTCGTGAAAGAACACAGTGAGATATTGAGAAACAAAGTTATTCAAAAATTTTCTAAGAATCCAAGACGATTAACCCTTTGACTGCTGTAGACGCGTTAATGTGCGGGGATTCTACTGCGCCCAGGTGCTCTAGACGTTTTAATGCGCAACCTTGCTCCTTCCCTCAGGTGCTCTGAACATGTATTCACGCGCCGCCTTGTCTGTGCTCTGCATGCATTAAGATGTCCAGCCGCTCGAGTCCCTGTGTGCTCTGGACGCTTTAACACGCAAGCCACTTAGCAATCAGGTCAGGTAGCCGTATTTCCACCCCAGCTGGTTAATTGCTTTCCATTGTATCACCCGTGAGTGTCTGCAGTTGTGATCTTATTTGAGTTTCTATTTTCATTGTAGTTTTACCTGAGAAAATGGATTGCCGTCGTGTTTGTACAAATGAAGGAATTATTGAGATTCTTACTAGAAATGACAGTGAGAATGATCTCTTTGATATGAATGATATTGAAGACCCTTCAATAGGATGTAATAGTCCTAAGCCTTGTACATCTTCTAGTGGAATACTACCATCTGTCTCCACAAGAGGTAAACATTTTCAGTATCTGAAGCTTCATATAGCGAGAGCTAAATGTGTGGAAAAAGAGGACGCTTTAGGGACAGCTTTGACTGGAAGAAAAGAGATTCTTGTCCTTTTGTGCATGCGATAGACGATTCAGCTGCACGACACAAATATGGATTAGGACAAAATTCCAGCATTCTGTCATTTTTTGGAATATTTTTAACAGAAGATCTTATGAAATCTATTGCTGAAGGAACCTATAGATTTTTTTTTTTATATACCAAGACAAATATGCCAGAATCAGTTCACTCTAGATTTTCAAGGTGGAACGATTTACTGGGAGACATTTTCGAAATATTATTCACATTAAAAATTCATAGGAGATCATGCCAACGCGTAGATGCGCTGGACGTTCGAATTAGAAAGTGCGTCCAGAAACCAGGTACAAACACAGAACATGCAATGTACAGTAATACTGTGTGTTGTGGCATGTTTGGAGGCTTGTTACATGAAAAACATTTATTAACCATGGGTAACTAAACCGTAACAATTACATTACATTTATACGCCTCTAAAACTAAGTGAAATACAAAAAAATTGAAAAAAAACCAAACTATTTTTAACTTCGCCAGTGACGTCTAAAGCCCAGAACCTAAAGAAGGATGGAAAATATATGCAGAGTTTGTGAAAGGTATTTGAACACTTAACTTCGAAATTTTGTCCTGATGAATTACTGCGCTAACAAACAAAAATACCAAACACATTTCAGTTTCTGTAATATCTATTTAGCATATAAAGTACTTGTATGTTTGTCTACGTGGACATTCACTTTGGGAGGAGCTTTAAATTGAAAAACCTTAGATGTGAGAGTAACTGCATTTATTTTGTATCTGGGGTTTCAAAACGCAAAGTGAAAATTGAAGGCCGTCACACACAACACCTCAGAAATATTCAACACAGAGCAGTCCGGGCTACGTGCTGTACTCAGCAGGGCAGGTATTGGCTGATCACGGCTTCTCAGCGCAGGTAGACGGGTTAGAGGATAACAAAGGACCACGCAGGGAGGGCTCTGCCGGGCAATACCTAGCAGTTAAAGGGTTAAGGCTTAGGTAAACTATAACCGAGTTACAATCGTAATTTACTGCATAGTAGGTCCTTAGATTAAGTGGTTGGATTACTATATTAATCAATAATAAAAATAGTTTCCACAACAGGTTTGAGTTTCATTTTGTAAGAAATCGTCATGTTTCAGTCCACCACCCCACTTCCTTAAAACCAATATGTGTTGCCCCCCCCCCCCCCCCCAGCTCAAATCTTGCGCCCCACTCTAGTTCTGATCCTGGATATGCCCTTGTCTCAATGCTATTAACGAGAACATTAAATTTACAATTGAGGTAGAGAAAGATGGTTGCCTTTCATTTTTTTGATTTTTTTCATAGAATATAGGGTGGACGGCACCATAGGCCATTCTGTAAATAAAAAACTGATGCATACAGACCTCTACTTCAATGCGCGCAACCACCACCACCCAGCCCAGCACAAAACTGTACCGCAAACCTTGGTGCACAGAGCGCGAGCTGTTTGTGATAAGGATAGTTTGCCAGTAGAAATGTGTCATCTGGGGGTAGCTTTCTGCAAGAACAGTTACAACGAGGCTTAATAAATTTGGTATGCAGAAGATCAGGAAGAAGGAAAATTCGCCTTCCTTCCGTATGTGGGAATGACTACTGTTAAGATTGGCAGAATTTTACAAAAATGTGGCATTAAACCCACATTCTGACCACTGGTCAAAATTAAAAACATACTGTGCTTGCCCAAGGATGATATAGTTTTGCGAACACCTAGCGTATATCACATTCCTGCAAATACGGAAAGGTGTATATCGGACAAACCACACGATGTATTAACCAAAGGTACACCAAATATGCATGCAACATACGGCTAGGCCAGATTGACAAGTCAGCAGTTGTTGAGCACAGTACTTGTAGCAGAATGACCAAAAATGGGTCATTCCGTACATTTTTATATATATATTTTTGCATATTTATATATATAAAAAGAATAGAGAGAAATTATCGGAAAGAGTTGTCAGTGTGTGTGTGGCACGTGAGCCAGACGCGCCAGAAGGTCGCGGCAGCCTGGCGGCGGCCAGGGACAATGGACACCAGCTACCCTTCTCACGCAGTCGGTCAGGCGTATAATCCCTTAGCTCCGGGGAAACGGTAAACCAAGGTGAACAAACTACCCGAGCCCAAGTTTTACGAACGGGGAATTTCGGAGGTCACAGGTGACGGAAATGTCCGAGGCTATCCCGAGTTCACCCGAGTCGAGGAAGACAAGGTTCGCCTATCGTGACAGCCGAAGGGAGGAGCTTAAAAATGGCAGAACCAATCGACAGAGACGTTCCTTTGCATTTTGTAACGATGGTGTATTTTTTTTCATGTACACCACGAGTGTAAGAGGAGGCTTTTTCCGGCGGACGCTGGAGAGAGGACTTGGTTCCGAGCCTTCAGAGGAGAAGGAGCGGATCTGCCGAAGCTGGAGATCGCTCTTGGCTTCGAACCTGAGGGTTAATAAGCGTGTTGTACAGTGAGGTCACTGTGCACGCATCCATTGCGTTTGCACGGACGTGGTGCTTTGTCCGCTATAGCCAAGGGGCTATAGTACTTCCGCCGTCGCGGGAAATACATCGCCGTCACGGTAATCATCCTACAAGTGCAGTGTGGTACTTTTATTCGGTCATTGAGTACAGCCCTGTAACGGCCACTGAATGATTAGGAGTTCTCGCACCCCCAAATATTGAGCTAGCTGGGGCAGACTTTCTTAAAGCCACACTTGGTGGATAATATAAATTATCCTGGCGCCCGGCATTTGAGATTGAATACAGTTGATGCCAATACTGTGTTTGATTTATGGTTCCCCTATCATTGTGAAGGGAGCTTTCATTTAAACAAATCAAGTGTGTAGCTTTCTTGCTTGCCAATTGACATTGGGAGTTTGTTTCAAGATTAATTTAAAGGTGGTTGTATTTTGATGCTTTTGTTTATTTGTTAATATGTGTTGGCAATTGTAAGAAGAGGCTTTGCATAGTTCTTTTTATCATATTTCAATGTGTCAATGTTAACGATAAATAAGCCTCGCCTGTACGCCATTTGAGTACCAAATAAATTAGCGGCCTAAGGTTTCTTTTAATCATATAAAAAGAAGTAAAAGGTTTTCACCCTTACCTCCCCCCCACGCTAAACCGCCACAATTGGCTAGCCCAACGTTCGGCTTCGATTTAATTAATCAAGCGATTAAAATATCTCAATGACTGGGTTTTAAAAGTACACACTGTTCTGGCTATTTTCAAATTTTTGTGTAGCTTGCATATTTTTGTGTTTTTTTTTATTAACGTTCAATTTGCTCATGTTTTCATGTTGCTTTGATTATTTGAACAATCCATTCATAATTTTTCAATGATTATGGGAGTTTGTTTTTCAAAACACTCCATGTGTAATTGAAATTGATGTGTTTGTGCAGAGTGTTCTGTCCACGTGCACTTGGATGCGTTGTGTTCATGACGGCGTTGCTTGATATTTGTTGTGTTCTGTTTTGCAAAATCTGTGGTTACAATTTTATTTTTTATTGCGTGTTTGTGATGCAAAATTTGCTGAATTTTTGTATTGAATCGCGGGATTGATGTTAGATTTTCTATTTGATTTCGTGTTGAGCGGGGAATTTGTGTATTTCTGTGATTTATTTCGTTCGTTTGCGGGAGTTTCATGTTTGCTATTATAGATTCCGTTAATGAAGCTTAGATCCGGGATTGTTTTAATAGAAAACTTATCTGTAATTTCGGGAAGTAGTGAGATGATGAATGAATTAAATTCAGAGACAATGCATCAACGAACTATGGCAGAAACGGAGACGAATACAAATGTTGATTTAGCTTCTGAAGCGGGTTATAGCTCTCAATCCACGACAAGCATCGGGGAGACAGATATGGAAAATTTTCCAAATGTCTCTGATAGTATCTCAGAAAAGATCTCAGTTCCACCCATTGCTAAAAACACCCACAATCCAGAAAACACTACACCAGTTCCACAACAAAACATACAACTGGGCGATATCATGGCATTTCTAGCACAAATGCAGTCACAGTTGTCTGGCGTAAAAGATGAGTTGTCAGAGAAAATCGATGCACTTGACAAGAAGCATGAGGTTACTCTCAGGATGGTTGAAGAACGATTGTCCAGCTTTCAAGGGCAGATCTCGGAAGAAGTGAAGAGTTTTAAAGCTAGCATTAGGTCGGACGTCAATAGTTTGTCCCAGACCACAGATAAATTAGCTGAAACTTGTGACTTCACTGAAAAATTCAAATGATGAGTTATGTAAACGTTTAGAGTCTACTAACCAGTCAGTTGAAAGAACCCGAGCTGAAAGCAGTGCGAACCTCGGACAAATTTCCGAATTTGTACATTCAGTCAAGGACCAAACCGAGGCTAAGTTCACGAAAGTGAACACTGAAATCGAAGTTCTGTCTGGTTCAATCGAACAGATTAAAGACGGTCAGAAAGAGCTTCAGATTTCACAAGAAAAGTTTGTACAGGATACAGGATCTAAGTTATCCTTATTTGAAAAGAAAATAAACAACTTAAATGATTCTTGCGCGAGTGGTGGATCGATAAATGCAACGTGTCGACATTACGCTGTCAGCAATGTCGAGTTAAAGATTCCACGGTTTGGCTCACGTAAAAATATCAATCCAAAAGCATATATTTCTGAGCTTGACAGGTATTTTGATATAAAGGGAGTGCCGGAAACAGCGAAATTGCTGATCATTGAACATTCTTTCTTTGAAACGGACCGCCCATGGCTGTTGCTAGCTTACCAACCGGGTATGTCATACAATGAATTCAAAGAGTTATTTTTACGGACATTCTGGTCCACAAAAATACAGAATCAGGCAAGGCTAAAACTTCATCAGAGCAGATATGACCCGCAGGTCAACGACTCGATGGAAAATTACGTCGAGAGACTGGTCATACAGTCGAGGTATTTTGACGTATCCATGTCAGACGGCGAATTTATTGACGCGGTCGTCACGCATTTCAGTCCGCACGTACAGGCTCATATAAATCCTGTGCTGATTCGCACCATTCCGGAGTTGCTGGATACTTTGAAGAATTTGGATGCCATTGGTCAGCGGGCAATGAACGCTAAAACGCGGGATGAGAAAGATTCGGGGCGAAAAGGAGTCGGAACTAAATTCCCACGGTGACTATTCAAAACAAGGAAAGGATCATCGAAACAAGCGTTGGAAGGGAAACGACGGAAAACCCTACCAACAAGACGGACGTGTTCCGTGGAAAAATGAAGGCCACAGAGAAAATAACGGGCAATCTCGTAAAGACGGGTCCGAAATGAATGCGGTCACGGTAGTAGAAGCTCGACCCGAACTCCCAGCCGAGCAATAATTATCACTATCGGTTCAAAAATGTACAGGTGCTTGTACAGTTTGTAACCGGGAATTCTAGTTGAATAGTTTTGAGATGTAAATATAAATTTAAATTTTGTATAACAAATAAATAGATTAATAGCAAAAGGAAGCTGTGTCGCGCAGATGTTGTGGATGCAAACTTAAAGTTGTTAAACGCGGATACCGTTAAGGTTGGTCGTGTTCGGAACAACACCTGACACAGATATTCCCAGAACTGCTACTACAGGAGAGCCTTTGTTTGGTAAGAGGGTCCCCTCAGGTAGAAGCAGCCTCTTCAATGGGACCTACCCATTAACGAGCAAAGACTGAAAGGCTTATTCGCCGGTTGCTCATTGTATGGAACATATGTTTTTGCTGGTTACAGATAGAATGAAATCCGCATTCGGAAACCAGGTGCTGAATCAACATTTCCGAACTTTATATTTTGCCCACGTGAAATTTTTATAGTCAAATTGACTTTCACGATGTTAGGTGGACGTGATTGGATAAAGTCCTGAAATTTTAAATGATTTCCTGTGCCGTAAAAATTGATATGCAGTCGCAGGTAAAATGTAACGCTGTTGTTGCTCCCAACCTCTTATCTTCGCGATCAGAATTCATCTAACGGCGACACACATGTTGTGATATGCTTTCCAAGAATATTCTGTGACATAAACCAAAAGATTTCAACGTTTTGTGATGAATCAGGTCGATGTAACGTTTATACCGCTAGGTTGTTACATGGTATTTTTCTGGGCAGAAGCTTGCAGCGAGCGCGGTGTCGCTTTGTCTGTAGTTGGTCAAAGATCTAAAGTTATCTTGCCAACATGTTTTAGCTTCCTTTTTTTTGTGTGTCTATTAAAGGGTGGCGTACTTGCCGTGAATAATGCCCATAGAACACGAAATTCTTGCCGGAAAGAGTTTTTCAAATTGTGCTGGTCATCACAGGAATAAGGAATCCTAAGTTGAATGATTACAGGAACACTGGCGAGTTATCGCGACACTTTGCTGTTATTTTGTTAACGGTTGAGCAAGGTCAAAGGGGAGTAAGTTACAGTTGATTGCATTTGTAAAGGCTAAATGGAAACATTTTGTTCACGGGATGAGTTCAATAATTCAGCTAACTGTTCATGTTAAGGTGATTTATCTTTGATACTAACTTCAGTTAAAAGGAATGTTGATTTTTTTTATTTCAGTTGGTTTCATATCGTTCTTTAATCTGGCATTCATTGGCGGTAGAAGCGTCATGAACACACGCAGAAAAGTTGACAAGTTCGGGCATGAAGCTTAAAATTGAGGTTTACTCGCCATTTGCAGTAATTGCAATTTTAACTTGTTTGAGAGATAACAACAGTAACTTCATGTGCATTTTTTTTATATTATGTTTATCATGTTTTTTTTCCTGTATGTTTCAGTCTGTGTTTTTCTTATTTTATCTATAGCTATTTGTGTATAGATTTAAGAATGATTGGTTCTCGCTAAGGCTCTGCTTCAGGCTACATGTAAATCCTTTGTAAGAAAATGGCCGGAACAATTCCTATTCGCAGCGCGTGTAATTTCCTTGCAGAGTAATTAACTTGATTTTATAATCACGAGCGAAAGGGATAGAGTGAAAACCAAAGCTTCAAATATTTTTAACTATAAATGATTGTATCAGATCATTAAGTACATTGAAATTATGGTTATTGTATTAAAATTATCGTATTAGACAATAATTTTAAAATTAACTGGGTGGCATATGTAGCAGAATGACCAAAAATGGGTCATTCCGTACATTTTTATATATATATTTTTGCATATTTATATATATAAAAAGAATAGAGAGAAATTATCGGAAAGAGTTGTCAGTGTGTGTGTGGCACGTGAGCCAGACGCGCCAGAAGGTCGCGGCAGCCTGGCGGCGGCCAGGGACAATGGACACCAGCTACCCTTCTCACGCAGTCGGTCAGGCGTATAATCCCTTAGCTCCGGGGAAACGGTAAACCAAGGTGAACAAACTACCCGAGCCCAAGTTTTACGAACGGGGAATTTCGGAGGTCACAGGTGACGGAAATGTCCGAGGCTATCCCGAGTTCACCCGAGTCGAGGAAGACAAGGTTCGCCTATCGTGACAGCCGAAGGGAGGAGCTTAAAAATGGCAGAACCAATCGACAGAGACGTTCCTTTGCATTTTGTAACGATGGTGTATTTTTTTTCATGTACACCACGAGTGTAAGAGGAGGCTTTTTCCGGCGGACGCTGGAGAGAGGACTTGGTTCCGAGCCTTCAGAGGAGAAGGAGCGGATCTGCCGAAGCTGGAGATCGCTCTTGGCTTCGAACCTGAGGGTTAATAAGCGTGTTGTACAGTGAGGTCACTGTGCACGCATCCATTGCGTTTGCACGGACGTGGTGCTTTGTCCGCTATAGCCAAGGGGCTATAGTACTTCCGCCGTCGCGGGAAATACATCGCCGTCACGGTAATCATCCTACAAGTGCAGTGTGGTACTTTTATTCGGTCATTGAGTACAGCCCTGTAA
Organism: Vandiemenella viatica; assembly: GCA_031002005.1. NCBI lineage: Eukaryota > Metazoa > Arthropoda > Insecta > Orthoptera > Morabidae > Vandiemenella > Vandiemenella viatica. The sequence continues at coordinate 66,118,139 of JARYHS010008074.1, forward strand.
CGGCCACTGAATGATTAGGAGTTCTCGCACCCCCAAATATTGAGCTAGCTGGGGCAGACTTTCTTAAAGCCACACTTGGTGGATAATATAAATTATCCTGGCGCCCGGCATTTGAGATTGAATACAGTTGATGCCAATACTGTGTTTGATTTATGGTTCCCGATCATTGTGAAGGGAGCTTTCATTTAAACAAATCAAGTGTGTAGCTTTCTTGCTTGCCAATTGACATTGGGAGTTTGTTTCAAGATTAATTTAAAGGTGGTTGTATTTTGATGCTTTTGTTTATTTGTTAATATGTGTTGGCAATTGTAAGAAGAGGCTTTGCATAGTTCTTTTTATCATATTTCAATGTGTCAATGTTAACGATAAATAAGCCTCGCCTGTACGCCATTTGAGTACCAAA